>CM022303.1:728938010-729111135 GCA_011799875.1 Thinopyrum elongatum
TGGAGCCTCTTTTGTGCAAGTTGGCGAGTACTTGGAGCATCACCGGACCAGGGACTTCGCAACCTGCCCGGGGACTGCAGCAGCCGCCCGGACTTCGGCAAGCGGCACGGGGACTGAGTAGTCGCACCCGGCCCGGGGACGTCGCAACACCCGGCCCGGGGGCTGCGGCAGCCAGCCCGGGGATTCGTCGCAAGGGCTCGGGGACTGCGCAGTCGCACCCGCCCAAGGACTCTACAACCCGGCCCGGGGGCTGCCGCGGCCGTCGGGGACTTGACAACGCAGCAAGACGCGGCCGACTCCACCCCCACCACCTCCCGACCCACCCGCCCTAGTTTCAGTAACCGTATGACAGTGGATGAAGTCAAAGCACCATCATGGGCGCAGCCCATCCTCAACTTTCTGGTAAGCGGAGAGCTGCTAGTTGATGAGATCTCGGCCCGGCAGGTGCAACGCCGGCAGGAGCTTACACGATAGTAAACAGAGAGCTTGTCAGGCGCAGCGTGACCGACATTTTCCAACGCTGCGTTGAACCAGAGAAAGGCAGGGAATCCTCAGAGACATACACCTAGGGGAGTGCGGCCACCACGCGGCCTCTAGATCCCTTGTCGCCAAAGCTTTCCGCCATGGTTTCTTTTGGCCGACCGCTTTGGAGGACGCCAAGGATCTGGTCAAGAAATGCAAGGGGTGCCAAAAATTCAGCTCCAAGCAACATCTGCCGGCTTCTGCACTCAAGACCATCCCCCTTACCTGGCCCTTTGCCGTCTGGGGCTGGACATGGTGGGCCCATTCATGACAGCACGCGGTGGCATGACCCATCTGCTGGTCGCCATGGACAAATTCACACAGTGGATTGAAGAAAACCAATCAAGAAACTAAATGGTCCGACCGCTGTGACCTTCATTGCGGATATTTACCGTCCGGTATGGTGTACCACACAGCATCATCACCGACAATGGCACTAACTTTGCCAAAGGCGCCTTGGCCCGTTTCTGCTCGACGCAGGGCATCCGACTGGACTTGCGTCCGTTGCCCATCCGCAGTCAAACGCCAAGTAGAACGAGCAAACGGCCTCATCTTATCCGGCATCAAACCCCGACTAGTCAGCCACTAGAGCGCTCGGCCGGCTGCTGGATCGATGAGTTGCCGGCCGCCTCTGGAGCCTCCCGCACCACTCCAAACAGATCAACCGGTTTCACTCCCTTTCTTCCTTGTATACGGGTCCGAGGCCATCATCCCAACTGACATCGAGTTCGAGTCGCCTCGCGTCACCATGTACACAGAGGCGGAGGCGAAGGAGCACAGAGAAAGACTGCATCGATCTGCTGGAAGAAGGCCGGCTGTTAGCACTCAGCCGGTCCACCATCTACCAGCAAGCCTGCACCGCTACTACAGTCGAAGGTCAAGCCACGATCTTCCAGAGGGAACCTTGTGCTCCGCTGACCAGCGAACAGCCGGCTAGGACAAGCTCTCGGCCCCTTGGGAAGCCCCTTCATCATCAGCAGAGCCTTGGGCAACACTCCTATTACCTCATCGACGCGCAGAAGCCCAGGGCGCGCAAAAGGGACGATTCCGCAAGGAAACGAGCGCCCATGGAACGCAAATCTCCTCCGAAGATTTTACAGTTAAAAGCAGTATGTACCCACGCTACCTTTTGTACTAAGGGCAAAGGCAACCGGGTCCCTCGGGAGTACTCGGGGCTACCTTTCTTATCTATATGATAAGTTTCATGCCTGTGAGTGTTTATTTCATTCCTACGCCCGGCACCGGGTCCGACCAGTCGGCCAGGGGGCTGCCGCCTTGTACTATGTTGGCTCTACCTGCAGTCGGACAAGTACTGTGCCGGCATCTAAGCCCACCCTTGCCATAGCCCAGCTCACAGAGCGACTGTCTGGCAGCAAGGGTTGAAGGCAGGAAATGGTGCTCAAATGAAAAATGGCTAAGGACGAAAGCACCCGCGTAGCCCAAGTCGGCTCCTCGCCTAACCGTCCGATTGCTGAGCAGCGGCCGGCCGCGCTTCTCACTTAAACCGCTACATTCTAAGCGGCCAAAGTACTTGTCTTCCCAAAATGGCCAAGTACTTGACCCGGCCAGCAACCAAAGAATGGCTGTCTGGCCGGCAAGGCGGCAGCCAAGGAAAGCGGCAAAGGAAAAAGCCAAAAGAACGAGCAAGACAAGTCAGAGCTCGGCGAAGCACATCTTGTGCGAGAATTAAATCACATAGCAAGAGCCTCGGCCAGCATTCAACACAAGTTTGAATACACCCAGGGGTGGAACTGCGCGAATTTAACAAAGTTTTGTTCTAAAGATTACCAAAGCAGGAAAAAGACAAGTTGGCAGCCTAGGCCAAATGTGCAACAGGCGGGTCCGCGGGTTGGTGGAGTCGGCGGCACTAGCTGGTGGATGGGCCCCCGGCGAGTCTCGGCTTGGTCGCCTTGAGCAGTAGTCGGTGCACTCACCACGTGGCTCGTTGCTCGAGGCCCGATCAAGCGAGGCTGGGCGTCCGCTCCGCCCTACGGTGCGTCGCCTTCACCATCCTCATCTCCTCGTCCTTGCCTTCATCTTGAGGCGATTTCTTCCGTCGAGTCCTCGCCGTCATCCGGGTTCACCAACCAGTCCATCGGCACCTCGGCGCCCTCCTCGTCCAGTTCGGGGAAGAAGACGCTGGTGGCGGTGTACTCGGCGATCGACAACCGCACGATGGGTGAGCGCAGGCCCCGCTCACCAACTCTTCCATGGCCTCCTGCCGAAACATGGCCAACTGGGCTAGGTCCAGCCCGGGTACCACGCCTTGACGAACTCCAAGGCTCTTCGGGTGCCTGCCCGAGCAGAGGAGCCCTTCCAAGCCTCGAAGCGGCCGATTGCCGCCTCCAACCAGTCGACGTTCCGACTGGGGGGCACGGAGCTTGGCCGCCTGGCCAGAGGGCGGAAACCAGCTGAGACCCGGCACGCTGAAAGCGGCGGAGCAGACGATGAATCGGCTGTAAACGCTCTAACGGCCAGAGCTGCTCATTCATGTTCCGAGTGCGTCGGGCGGATCTCCACTCCTTCCCTCCTACGCCGGTCGCGCCGCGCCTCGATGGCCTAGCTGACGGCGACGGCGTGGCCAGCAAAGAAGTCTACGCAAAAGAAAAACAAGATCAGAAGCCGACTCTCGATGCAGTCGGCAGCTATTCCAAAGAAAGAAGCTTACCGTCGATATGTCCTCAATCTCGCCGTAACAGCGGCGAGGATCGCCTCCTTCTTGGCCCACTTTGAGCGTTCGACCTCAAACTCGGCCTGAAGGGCGCCTTCCGCCTCCTTGAGCTTCTGGAGCTCCGCCTGTGCTGATCCGCCTGGTCCGCCAACTTCTTGCCAGACGGTCACGCTCCAGGCTGCCTCATGGGCGCTCCTCCTCCTCTGACGCGCACTCGGTCTGGCTTCGCCCAGATCTGCTGCAGTGTGGCGTTGGCTCCTGCAAAAACGAGAAAGAGAGGACAATCAACAAAGATGACCAAAAAAGAAAAGTGGTTGCCAGAAGATCCGGCCCGACTGCTTATTAGTCGCCCGAATCTCAGGGGCTACACCCAGCGGGTGCGCGCGCAGCCCCGCGAGGAAGAAGACAGAATGCTTACGCCGGCTTTCGGTGAGGTCGGCAGTCCGCTTAGCCAACTCCTGGACCTGGAGTTGAAGGCGGCTGCGCGGATGTTGTGTTAGTCCTGCAACGAAGAAAAAAGAAGAGAAAGCAAGTTAGCACTCGGAACCTACCTTGAGTTCGAGCCGCCTGCTCAGCAGCCGGCCTGGAACTCGGGGCTACACCTAGTGGGTGCGCTGGCGCGACCCATGGAAGACTGCAAGAATCAAAAAACAAAGCAAAGAAGCATACCCGAACGCCATCCGCGTCGCCAAGAACGCCTTCGTACACTGCTGGGGCGGCGCCTTGGGCCTGGAGCTGGGCCTGAACGTCCTGCGCGGCCTTGTTAAGCACGCCCGTCCCGCCCCCAGGCGTCCATTCTGGTGGGGTCGCACTGGTGGCCTCTGCGTCTAGGCGCCGAGCTCACGGCCCCGACCTCCTGCACCCGCGGCCCGAGGCCACCTTCACTCCACGCCGGCGCACCGAAGGGCGGCCACGGGAGTCGCCCCCACCACCAACTCGACACTGACCGCGGCGCCGGAGGCACGTCAGGCCGATTGCCTCGGGCCCCGGTAGTCGGCGCTTGCGGGGCACCTCCGCCTCCGAGACGATGGCATTGCCTCCTCCCCTCTCCACGACCTCTGGTCATCGCCGGCTCCTCCAGTCGGCACACGAGATCCTCGGCGCTGGTGGCGCCGCGCGCAACGGAATGACAAGTTGCGGGGCCTGGCCGCGCGCGTTTCTTCCGCTTGCGCCCTACGGCCGCTTCCGCCCGAGCTTTGGCGGCGGCGTCCCCCGCGCTGGCTTGGCCGTCTCCGCCTCCTCCCGCTCCTCGCGCGCCTCCCCACTTTCCTCTTCGTCGCCGCCCGAAGGTCGGCGAGCGGGTCCACGCGACGGGTATTGGCGGAGCTCTCCGCCTCCCCGATCACGGAGGCAGCGGCAGACCGCTCAAGAGTGAGTGGGGCCCTGATTCTAGCAAGACAAGAGAAAAACTCAGAAAAAGTGTGCAAGGAAGAAAAAGGAAAACACAACCAAGCACTTACGCGGACACCATCGGGGGCTGCTTCGGGGCGCTCTGGAACTGGGCCGCCCTTGCGGCGCCTCTTGCCGCCTGGTCGCGGCGGCCGTGTTCTTGGACTTCTTCGGCCGGCTGCCGAACAGCAACGAGCCGGCCCGGCGCTTTTTTGGGCCGCCTGGTGCGGTCGGCACGGCTGAGGACTCGCGTCCGCCCTGTCAGTGCCGTGCAGGCGGCGCGGCTCGTTCTCCTCCTCATCGTCATCCGGCTAGTCCTTAAGGCCGCCTCCTCCCCGGAGCCCCCTGCTCCACGCCGCCACCTGTGGCGTCGTCCTCCTCCATGGCGGCCCCCCAAGTCGGGGTCTTCCACATCGCTCCTCGTTCGATCCGGCATATACTCCTGATCTGGATCCAGAGCGCCGGCGGCCGACTGGGCCGGGAGGACCTGCACCATGACCGACTGGTCAGGCGGCAAAACAAAAAAACTCGGACCAGCAAAGAGAAAAGAATTACAAGACTCACCGCCGGCGGCGGATCTGCCGGTCGTACGGCCGCATGCCAAACCACCAGTCCGCCTCCGACAGCTTGCAGTTGGAGATATAGTTGACCAGCCGGACCACCTCCATGTCCGGTAGGTCCGTGTGCACATCCGGCACAGGTCCCGATGCCCGCTCATGCAGCTGATGATGTGAGGCCGGGCTTGGAGGGGACACTCGGCGCGTCATGAAGGCAGCCAGCAAGTCCGAGCCCTTCAGGCCCTTCGACTCCGTCATCTCCTGAAGTCGGCACGCGGCAGAGGAGGCGGCCGACAGGGAACTCGGCCTGTACTGCCAGTTGGCGCGCGGCTCGGCTGGCGGCCGGCTGCGTAGGCCGTCAAGTTGACGTAGTCGCTTGTCAGGTGGATGTTCTTGACGTAGAAGAAAATAGGACTTCTCGCCACGCTTGGCCGACTGCAGCAGGGAGATGGGGGGGAAGCGGTTCCCGGTGCCCGGGCGCCCCCCACCGCCACAACAGGCTCCACATTGAGCCGCCTGGCCCTTGGCGACGGTGCCAAGCTTGAGTAGAAGCACTCCCCCCAGAGTTCGAGAGTCGGGAGAGTGCCGAGGTACCCCTCGCACATGGTGACGAAGGCGGCCAGCAGCACCGCCGTGTTGGGCGTGAGGTGGTGCGGCCGGACTCGGTAGAAGTCGAGGAAGGACGGAGGAAGCCGCTAGCCGGAAGGCCGAACCGCGAAAGGAAATGGGACCGGAAACGACCGTTCATCGTCCTCCGCGCCGGCAAGATTTCGCTTCGGGAGGGGCAGCCGCCATGTTTGACGGAGGCGGAGAGATGATCATCGTGGACGTTGGAGCCGTCCCAGTCGCCGGCTCGTGAGCGCGCCATGGACGAAGGAGCTCGTCGCAGGCTTGGCGCGGTGGCGAGCGGGGCGAGGCTGCGGCGGAGCAAGGAAGCCGTAGCGAGAGGACGTTCGACGACGGCGGGCTGCGGCAGCACTTCGACGACAGCGGAGAAGATGAACAAATGGCGAAGGGAGAGAGGGCGCGCGTGCATCTGCCGCCCCCCTCCTCCCCCTACTTATGCCCCAGGCGGCGAAGCCGAGGGACGAGGGCGTGGGGGATTGTGGGATTAACTACGCCCACCCCCCACGTTACCACACGATTGCGGCGCCAGTAAAGGCGCGAATTAACTGCCGCAGGAGCCAAACCGTCCACCTCGGCAGCAGCGATCGCGCGCGGTGCCGAGGCACTAGTGGCGGGCCCGGCCTGCGGTGCAGTCCCATCATCGCGTGGCTGGCTGGCCGCTTGACCTGATGACGCCACGTGGCCGACATGCGCGGCGCAAGCCTGACGTCTGGTAGCATGCCACATGGTCCCCACACACGTTTCAAAATCGCGCAGGCGGCTTGCCTGGTCATGTCCGACACCTACCAGTCGGCACCTCAGAAGCGATATGAAGCAGAATACCAGACGACCCGGAATATGAAGCTGTTGAGGCTTCTCGCCCCTTCAGCCGCAGCGCCTCATCAGCTTCGGGACTACTGTCGAAGTAAATGACCACGGGTAGCCCCATCAGCTCCCTTTGGTATTTCAAGACATCGGGCAGGCTGTGCCCCTCAAACATCAAGGACAAGGGCCGCCTTCTTGAGCCGGCTGGTCATGCAGCCGGTTGCCGCGAGGGGCGGAGTCCACAAGACGGCCATGAAGTGGGCCGAGTCCTGGACAGGCGGCCTCTGGGATCCGAGTCCTAGCAGGCGCCCCCGCGCCCTCAAAGTCACCCCAACATAAACATGATGGACAGGCCATGCCTACCGTACAGGCCTGCCACCCCGAATCCAGGACAAGACTGTTGCCATGCCACTCATGACATCACCCATGGCAGAGGAGGCATGCTCCCCGACGGGCGGTCATACGGCCCGCAGACGGTGGGCCCTACCTGTCCGTGACAAGCCAGAAGGCGGCTAGCCCAGACCAGTCTCTCATGGGAAGCTGGTGTAGGAGATATGCCCTAGGGCAATAATAAATGTTATTGATTATCTCCCTGTTCATAATTAGGTTTATGTTCCATGCTATAACTGCTATGGTTCTCGAGTCTACAATAACCACAGGCTCGGAGGAAGACTCATATGCACGTGTGGAATAATAAACGGTAAAATGTATTCCTAGTCTGGCCTCTGAGACTAGCTCAAGTGTTGCATGATGGTTCTGTTTTCCTGATCATGGGCGTGACTATGCCGGCAACTTGTGAGGGAACAATGTTAGCAGAACATTTGTGTTGAATCGACCCGTTGATGTTATGCTATGAGATTCTTTCGTCACAGTTAATGGTTAATAACACAGAGATGGTTAATGTTTGCATGATCCTTAGACCATGCGAGTATCGAGTTTCTTCATGCTTGCTTCATGAACTTTGGGGTTTGTTAAACGTCATCCGTAAATGGGTGGCTATTACGGCGGCTTACGTTCATGAAAAGTGTGTCAAGTAACTTGATAGCTCAAGATTGAGATTTGCTCCTCCGGCGATGGAGAGTATCTCTGGGCCCTCCGGTGTTATGGTATCCATCATCGTCTGGCCAGACACTTTGGGATTTGATCACGGGGATGCCAGAACACGGGAACGAGAAAAGAACAAATACCGGTAACGAGGGTAACTGGCATAGTGGAAAAGTTGTTGACCCACGGGGATGCCACATGTCTCACCTCGGGTATTTGTAACATATCGCGAAGCAACAGGAATAGCACACGGCAACTGGAGGTTCACTCGAATATTCATTCGTGTGGGTATAGGGGTCAATATGGGTGTCCACGGCTCCGATTTTGATCATTGATCGGAAGGGGTTCCGTGTCGTTGTCTATACTTCACCGAACCTATAGTCACACGCTTAAGGGTCATCTATCTGCTGAATACTAGACAGGGAGTCTGAGAGAAAATCACCGAAAAAGTTTCGGACACCGAAAAGTTTCGGACAGCGGAAAAGTTCCGCAAGAGAGGGTCACCGGATGAGTTCCGGTGAAACTGAAAAGTTGTTTCAGGGGATACCATTAAGTCAAAATGGTTTCGGCACATGCCTGATAATTCTTGGAGGATACCAGAATCATTCTGGAAACTTCTGGGAATTTTCTGGAAGAAAAACCGGAAATGTTCCGGGGCTGCCGGAACCGCTTCAATGCTTTTCGCAGATGAAATCACTAAACTGGAATTGTTCCAGAACGCATTGAAATTATTTTAGTGGGTACTGGAAATGTTCTAAGCCCACATAAATATTTTCAGTTCGAACGGACACGCTGAAAAATGTCGTCGTGAATAGTGAAAGTGCTTTTTGGAATTTTATGAAAGCACCTTTGGGAATTTCCCAAAAGGCTTCAGAAGCCTTGGGCACTAAGGAAGCCCCCTTGGGGGGCCCCCCCCAAGGGGTGGCCGGCCATGGAGGTGGAGCTCCATGGAGCTCCACATGGCACTCCTTTTTGCTTTATTCTTTATGTAAATGACATAAAGTGGGGGTACTTTTGGTATTTGTGAATGCCAACTTTACCCCTTGGCTTTCCTATAAATGAGAGAGTGGGCTGCCCACAAACTTCATCCCTTCTCACATACAAGTGCCATGCAATGATCTGGCTTCTCTCTCCTCCCACGAAAAGAGTTTCGTAGAGCCGAAAGGCTGTCTGGGTTCCGTGGGAACTAGTTCTGACGGGCGAAGCCCTGCCGGATAGATGACACCGTATGTGTGCAACTCTGTAGAGAGGTCGTAGTTTCGATCTTAGTGCCCGAGGGCTGTTCGAGAGTGCCTCCCGAGGGCTGTCCAAGTGACGGTCCGAGTTCTGTGAGTCGTCCCGAAGGGCTGTCCGAGTGACCGTTCGAGTTTCGAAGGTCCTCCCCGAAGGGCTGTCCACGACATCGTCTGGGGGACTGTTCGACAGCCTCCCGGAGGGCTGTCCGAAGGAAGACGAGGGTATACATCCTCGCGGTTGGGGGTTGTAAATCCTAGCTGCGGGGATCTGCACCGCCGATCGTCTCGACTCTACTTCCGTTGCGCTTCGAGTCGGTAACGAAAATGATCAAACCTTGTATGCAGTCTCCATAGTGGTCCTGGGCTGGTGCGTAGGTCAGAATTTTTTGTTTTCTCTGCTGCGTTACCCTACATGGCATCAAGAGCCATGCTATGCGTAGTATGCAGGTTGCGATCTAGAATACATAGTGATGTATGGGTGTTCACAATATAATTAGGTAGTAGATGAGTTCTATTACTGAAAATTATTTGTGCGAGTAGCAGATGAAATCTGTTACCCGATGTTCTTGTTGCTTCCCTGGAATTTGCATATTTCTGATCTTGATAACAGCATGGTGGAGTTTCAATGTTCTGGCAATCCGCATCCTGATTGATCAACGAAGTGCTAACAGTTCATTGAATTCCACCGTAGTTAAAAGGAAAGATGAAATTTCGCAGACAAAAGGGCAATGCAGATATGATCTGCACGGGGGTCATGCGTATGACGAAGTTTAGTTGGGGGCTCGAGATTTTATTATCTCGGTTTTCATACACCCTGGAAAGTTAATCTAGCGACTTGAATTATCATACTTGATGATGGACGTTGGTACTTCGGTTGTTTCGAAACCTTAGAAGCCCACGAAAAACAAGTTTTTGCTTGAACCAATTAGAGGCGTCTAACTTGGTTTTGCAGGAGGGTTTACATGTGCATGTGATGTGGTATAGCGTGCTCATAATAATTTGATTATGTATGAGATACTATATATGTAAATTGATTAACATGACCTGCGTGTCATGATTCGGCATGATGGCTGGAGCCATATGATTGCACTTTAAATGACCTGTGTGTCAACCTTGTGTAATGCATTATTTTATTAGCTATAGAGATAGCAATATTATCTGCTGCTCATCGACAAGGTGGTGGCAATCTTCGCGAAGGTGATCACCGATGTGAATGCCGAAGACGAAGAATACAAGACTTCTCCTTCAGCAAGGCTATACCATATCATGCTATTATGAATTGCCTGAGATGTTTATCCCTTATGTTGCACCCTTCTTGTTGCGCGGTAGTCGCTTTATTAGGGTGATCTCTCCACAAAATATCAAGTAGTTAGTGTTCTCCCAAGTGTAGCACCATCACGGCACCTAACTTTTCGGGGTATCACATGCTAACATGGGTACGAACGATTAGGGATGTGTGAGGCGGTTGAGTTGAGACCTCGCACGCGAGATCACTTGGTTGTCTTGACGTTCAGGCATGAAAGTCATGAGCTCGGAACACACCGCATCGAAAGATGAACAAGAGTCACATAGAGATGTGATTGGCAAGTTTGCCTACCGATTGAGATTTTCGTCATCAGTGATGCTACCATCAATGGCGTTGAATTGAAATCGATCTTGAATCACTCATAATCAATTATGAGAGATATTGATTTGAGTGGGAGCGCACTGTAGAATTAATTCTTTTAATTCTCAGTGCAATTAATTTTGAACACTGTCTAAGTGTGATTTGCATAATAGTTGTAGAATAATGGCTCGCGTTCCACTTTCCCTATTAAAATTGAATAGCTGTTAAATATCTGGTTAAAACTTTACGGTTGGTAACGTAATGTAAGGATTGTCCTCAAGAGTGCCGAGAAGGACTTTGTCCTATCGCATACTTTCGTTATTCTCTCGCTTATGCTATGGATCATGTGACTCTCGCCCTACGATCCAAAAGCTAGAATTCCATTTCAGTCAAGTGCAATATGTTTGTTTCCATGAGACCCAAACTTCGAAAGTTTGGATAGTTATGTGATATTCATGGAATCTGAAAATCATTTTTAAGACAGACAAAGGCTAAAGATATGAGATATCCAAGCAATGTTTGTTTGCAAACTATTAGTAAGGAGTTTACTATGCATTAGACTGTAAAAGAGGGATCCAGGAGAACGCCTGTCATAGATGATGAAGTAATAAAACACACTTAAAGAGAAAGGAAGTGTCCAAAGGGTGTTGTGTGACTTACATGCCTGGAAGTCCAGGGCTAACGCCACTCTTAAGTTGGGTGCTTCTTCTGAGAGTAGAGAAATACTAAAAGTTAAACTGTAGAAGTATAAAGGCAGAAAGAAAGAAGACTGGAATATCCAGCTCATGTATGTATGTCATACAAGTTTTTGATGTATAGAAGGCTAGTCAAAGATATAGTTCTTGGGATTTATGATTAATTTGTTAATCACTGATTCTTGGGTATTGTGAGTTAATCATAGAGATACCCGCTCGATTGCATTCTGTTGCAACTCGATGTAAGAACTACTATGGCCTGAAAGACTAGCCAGGAATAAGGTTTAGGTATACACAGGAACATAGTAAATGTTAATACCTTCCATCGGTGTATTACCGTCTGTATTTATTTTCATAATTCATTAGAGTTTTACAAACTCTAGCCTTTGCATAAAGTAATCTTGCAAGAAGGTTGTTCATAGAGAACTTTTTATTTTCGATGTTATGAATAACATAAGGGCCATACTTTCATTGAGAATGAGATGCATGTTATGAATATGATAATATATATATACCTCTGGATTTACTTTCATAATTCATTTTAGAGTTTTACACACTCTAGCCCATTGCACAATGTTTGTTGCAAAAGAGTTGTTCATAAAAGACACAATTGTGGTTCAGTATTATGAATAACATGAAGGGCCATACTTCCATCCAATGGGATGTATTTTATGAATATTGATGGTAAAATGATACATCCATAACACTGACGCTAAATGTCGCAAGACTAAAATACCACACAAGTGTGGCACTGCATTTGGTCACATTGGAGAAACCCGCATGAAAGATCCCATTATGATGGATTTTGCAGTCGTTTGATTTTTGAATCATCTGACACTTGCACCTTTCCTTCGAAAAGTGAAGTGACTGAAATACCGTTCACAGGCCTAGGAACGAGCAAGAATTATTGGTGATCATACATTTTGATGTATGTAGTCCGATAATGTTTTTGCAAGTAGTGGATTTATCTATCTTCAGAAATGACTCAAGTAGATATATGGATATTTACTTGATGAGACGTAAGTCTGAATTTTTTGAATTCATTCAAAAGGTTTTCAATATGAACTAGAAGTTATTGTAACAAGAAGATTATGTTTCTACAATTCGATTGCAGAAAAGAATATTTGAGTTACAAGTTTAGCGAATGTCTGTGAGTTGTGAAAGGGTTTTCATAACTTGCACCTCCCGGAACACTACTACAAGTGGAAAGTCCGTGAAGATGTAATCGAACCATTTATGACTGGTAAGATCAAAGATGGCATAAATAAATTTGCCATTATCCCTTTTAAAGAGTGATGCTTTAGAGACTGCGGCTTTTACACTGAAAGAGCTCCATCGGTCTGTTGAAATGACACCATGGTTGGTACGCCCAACCATGTTATATCTTTTCTTAACATTTGGAATATGGGGCTTGTGTAAAGGTTACAACCTATTCCAAATCAGACAAGTGCTACTTTGTAGGTTATCCCAAGTCATTGGGTATTCCCCCACCACTATACCGAGGCAAAAGTTTTTGCCACAAAATGGTATGCTTTTAAAGAGAATTGTTCTTGCAAAAGGTGAGTGGGAGGACAGTGCAACTCGACGAGATAACCAGTATCTTCGTCATCAGGTCAAAGGAAAGGAACCTTGGAAGTGATTCCAGAGTTTCCTACTGCGACTGATACGGAAGTCTCTACAATAAAATGTATGGACTTCGGTCGAACTTGCAACTGAACCACGTAGGCAAGGCTCGTGCAAACCTCTCAGGTGCGCAGACGAGATATTGTTGTTAGACAACAGTATACCTACGATACACAAGGAAGCGTTGATGGGCCCTGACTCCGAGATTGGCTAAATGCCAATATAATCCGAGATAGTTTCCATATAAATGATTCAAGATCATATCTTGATGACCCCTTCAGAAGACTTAGAGTCTAACGAACTTTTATGGAACTATAAACTGATACGGATAAAATGTTTTATCCATAAAGCTCGACTTGTTGAAATAACAAGTTCAAGGAGTTGACTACGATGAGGTTGTTTCATCGTAGCGATGCTTAAAGTCAGTTCGGGTTGAACTAGCAATTAATACAAATTTCATATCATGAGATATGAAACAAGGGATGACAAAAGGATTTCCATCTGATGGAAATGAAACCAAGGACTTGCATGTGTTACAGTCCAAGGTATTTTGTGAGTCCAGAGGATGCTAGTAAGGGTGCAAACTTCAGAGTTCCAGCGATGGACAGAAGAGAGCAAAGTGGAGTCAGAATCTTCGTGTTTTGATGAAATAGTCAAAGGGGTTTGACTTCATCAATGGGTAACGAAGATGCTTATGATTCAAGAAAGTAAGTGGGAGCATAATAAAATTTCTAAAAAAAAAACGTTGTGTGCTTGACACATTGTTAATTGGAAATAAATTTCTTGACACGAATTAGGACTTCATTTGAAAATAGTTTTTCGATGAAGTGCTTGGGCTAAATAGCCTTTATATTAGGCATGATGATCTATGAAGATAGATTTACCTAATGGGGCTGAGCAAAGATACATATTGACAAGATGCTAAAACCTTTTAGCATTAAAAACGTCAAGGAGTGATTCTTGCCGAAGTCACATGGAAAGATTTTTTGCAAGACTCGGTGTCCCAAAACACTGATGAGCAAAATACATGATGGAGATTCCACACAC
Source organism: Thinopyrum elongatum (assembly GCA_011799875.1). Classification (NCBI taxonomy): domain Eukaryota; kingdom Viridiplantae; phylum Streptophyta; class Magnoliopsida; order Poales; family Poaceae; genus Thinopyrum; species Thinopyrum elongatum. The sequence continues at coordinate 728,951,831 of CM022303.1, forward strand.
TCTTGTGTTTGGATTAATCATGTATTCCATGGTATGTAAAAACAACCAGATATGTCCAATACTCCCAAAGTTGTTGCGAGTATAGATACCAAAGTGATCAAAAGTTCTGATCATGGGACAACAGTGAAAAAGGGTCATTGAGTACTATAGTAGCACCGATGACATGTTTTCTCGCAAGCGGAGATCATGAAGAGTTCGTTGTAAAAGGTTACATCGATACAGTCTTCATCCATGCTCCAAGCGATTTTCGATTTAAATTGAGGGTTTTGTGTAACACACAATATGGTGGCACGGTAATTGGAAATTGTTCCAAACAAGTTACTGTGGCGAATTCTATAACAGAGGCGAAGTATGTTGCCGCTTTTAAAAGCGACAAACAAGATGTTGAATCATATAGTTCTTTCATGAACTTAGTATGGTTCCAAGAAGGCTTTGGTCAATGGGACACTACTGCAGGTAGTTGCTCCATAACTCAGTCTGAGGAATCCAGGTTCGACCTGTGATTCACATACATACGAAGCCAAGTCCACACAAAATATGAATTTTGTGAAAGCGTGAAAACGCGAGGATACGCAAAGATACACACGGAGCTGAAGTCATCAGATCCGTTGGACATCAGGCTATACCACATGCGAAGCATATTTACACCGGTGTGCCACAGGTGTAAAGTGCATTAGCATTAACTAGATTATTGACTCTAGTGCAAGTGGGAGTCTGTAGGAGATATGCCCTAGAGGCAATAATAAATGTTATTGATTATCTCCCTGTTCATAATTAGGTTTATGTTCCATGCTATAACTGCTATGGTTCTCGAGTCTACAATAACCACGAGGCTCGGAGGAAGACTCATATGCACGTGTGGAATAATAAACGGTAAAATGTATTCCTAGTCTGGCCTCTGAGACTAGCTCAAGTGTTGCATGATGGTTCTGTTTTCCTGATCATGGGCGTGACTATGCCGGCAACTTTGAGGGCACAATGTTAGCAGAACATTTGTGTTGAATCGACCCGATTGATGTTATGCTATGAGATTCTTTCATCACAAGTTAATGGTTAATAACACAGAGATGGTTAATGTTTGCATGATTCCTTAGACCATGAGAGTATCGAGTTTCTTCATGCTTGCTTCATGAACTTTGGGGTTTGTTAAACGTCATCCGTAAATGGGTGGCTATTACGGCGGCTTACGGGTTCATGGAAAAGTGTGTCAAGTAACTTGATAGCTCAAGATTGAGATTTGCTCCTCCGGCGATGGAGAGATATCTCTGGGCCCTCTCGGTGTTATGGTATCCATCATCGTCTGGCCAGACACTTTGTGATTTGATCACGGGGATGCCAGAACACGGGAACGAGAAAAGAGAACAAATACCGGTAACGAGGTAACTGGCATAGTGGAAAAGTTGTTGACCCACGGGGATGCCATCATGTCTCACCTCGGGTATTTGTAACATATCGCGAAGCAACAGGAATAGCACACGGCAACTGGAGGTTCACTCGAATATTCATTCGTGTGGGTATAGGGGTCAATATGGGTGTCCACGGCTCCGATGTTGATCATTGATCGGAAGGGGTTCCGTGTCGTGTCTATACTTCACCGAACCTATAGGGTCACACGCTTAAGGGTCATCTATCTGCTGAATACTAGACAGGGAGTCTGAGAGAAAATCACCGAAAAAGTTTCGGACACCGAAAAGTTTCGGACAGCGGAAAAGTTCCGCAGAGAGAGGTCACCGGATGAGTTCCGGTGAAACTGAAAAGTTGTTTCAGGGGATACCATTAAGTCAAAATGGTTTCGGCACATGCCTGATAATTCTTGGAGGATACCAGAATCATTCTGGAAACTTCTGGGAATTTTCTGGAAGAAAAACCGGAAATGTTCCGGGGCTGCTGGAACCGCTTCAGATGCTTTTCGCAGATGAAATCACTAAACTGGAATTGTTCCAGAACGCATTGAAAATTATTTTAGTGGGTACTGGAAATGTTCTAAGCCCACATAAATATTTTCAGTTCGAACGGACGCTGAAAAATGTCGTCGTGAATAGTGAAAGTGCTTTTTGGGAATTTTATGGAAAGCACCTTTTGGGAATTTCCCAAAAGGCTTCTAGAAGCCTTGGGCACTAAGGAAGCCCCCTTGGGGGGCCCCCCCCAAGGGGTGGCCGGCCATGGAGGGTGGAGCTCCATGGAGCTCCACATGGCACTCCTTTTTGCTTTATTCTTTATGTAAATGACATAAAGTGGGGGTACTTTTGGTATTTGTGAATGCCAACTTTACCCCTTGGCTTTCCTATAAATAGAGGAGAGTGGGCTGCCCACAAACTTCATCCCTTCTCACATACAAGTGCCATGCAATGATCTGGCTTCTCTCTCCCTCCCACGAAAAGAGTTTCGTAGAGCCGAAAGGCTGTCTGGGTTCCGGTGGGAACTAGTTCTGGACGGCGAAGCCCTGCCGGATAGATGACACCGTATGTGTGCAACTCTGTAGAGAGGTCGTAGTTTCGATCTTAGTGCCCGAGGGGCTGTTCGAGAGTGCCTCCCGAAGGGCTGTCCAAGTGACGGTCCGAGTTCTGTGAGTCGTCCCGAAGGGCTGTCCGAGTGACCGTTCGAGTTTCGAAGGTCCTCCCGAAGGGCTGTCCACGACATCGTCTGGGGGACTGTTCGACAGCCTCCCGGAGGGCTGTCCGAAGGGAAGACGAGGGTATACATCCTCGCGGTTGGGAGGTTGTAAATCCTAGCTGCGGGGATCTGCACCGCCGATCGTCATCGACTCTACTTCCGTTGCGCTTCGAGTCGGTAACGAAAATGATCAAACCTTGTATGCAGTCTCCATAGTGGTCCTGGGCTGGTGCGTAGGTCAGAAATTTTTTGTTTTCTGCTGCGTTACCCTACAGCTGGCTCCTAGCAGGCGGCCCTCCTCCTCCCTCAAAGTCTGTGCACCCTTAACCAGATGCGACGGGGTATGGCTACAGTGAGCCCCCGCCAGGCGGCGGGACTGTAGCCACGCTCTCCCCGACCAAGCATGCATCATCAGTGGCACGGCTACAGTGCTACGTAGCCGACAGGACCCGCAAGCGGCGGGCCCGGCTTGTCGGCCGAGTATGAAACCGCCGGGTGGACCCACCAGGCGGCGGGCCCCTGCAGTCGGCGGAGAAGCCGGCGACAAGAGACACTGACGGCCGGGTCCTACGCCCGGCCGGATTACCATTGTATCCCTGGGGGTTAGGCCTATATAAACCCCCCGGGTCACCCCATGCAAGGGGTTGGCGGTTGGGTCCTTGACAGAAGCCTCGTCGAGCACCCTCAGCACCACACACACACGCAGAGAGAGTGGAGTAGAGTTATCCTTGCCCTTCTTCCTCCTCCAGCCAGCCAGCTCAAGGAGCAAGCTTGTAGCTACCTGTTGAAGTAGTGATCATGCGGAGACCCCGCAAAGCAGGACTAGGGGTGTTATCTCCTGGGAGAGCCCCGAACCTGGGTAAGATTCGCAAGCGTACGCGGTCTCGCTCACTCCCGCTTCTAGAGCCCGGTGACGTACTTTTGTCCCCATCCATGATAAGCCATCCTTTGGCATATGTCGCACGATACCCCCGACATGATCTGATGAGGTTCACCTCAGCTTGACAAAGCGATGACTAGGTCGGCAGCCGTGGAGCAACGTTATTGGGCTAGTTTGACACCGATGCGACAGTGAAGATTACCTCGGAAAAAGCTTTAAACTATGTAGGGACATGTTTGAGAAAAAAAAACACAATACGCTAGACAAAAAATTCATTCAAAAAGGACGTCCGATAACCCGTTCATGAAAAATATGATTTCGGGTCGGATTCGTTTACGTGTAGAAAATAGATCCAAAAATTGATGCACTCAAAGGACATTTCCCAGAGTGTTAACAGTCGGATCGATCTAAAGTTATGAGGGGTAGTCGTGTGACGACCCCGGCTTAATCGTGCACTAAACATACACGCAAATGCGCACGATCAAGCCTAAGGACTCACTTGAGGATATCACAACACAACTCTAAAACATAAATAAAGTCATACAAGCTTTATATTACAAGCCAGGGCCTCGAGGGCTCGAATACATAGCTCGATGGCATACAAGCGTCAGCAGAAGCATCAGATATCTGAGTACAGATATATTACAGAGAGAGGAATAGGCCTTCATAGAGGCGGGGTAAAATAAAATACTACGATCGAAAGGCGTAGGCCTCCTGCCCTGGACCCTCCGATCCTACTCCTGGTCGTCAAACGGCTCCTCGTAGTAGTAGTACTTGCCAGGCGGGTAGTAGTACTAGTCGTCGGCTGGGGCGTCTGGCTCAGGGGCTCCTTCGTCTGGTGGCATCAAATGGAATATGGGGGAAAAAGAAAGTAAAGCAAACGTGAGTACTCATCCGAAGTACTCAGCAAGCAAGGATCTACACTACATATGCAACATTTTCAAAGGAATGGCTGTATATGTGGACTGGGCTGCAGAAATACCAGAATAGAGGGGGAAAGCCTAGTCCTATCGAAGACTAGCATCTTCAACAATCTTCAACAGTCTTGCAGCAATAGAAGAGAATAGATGAACATAATGTAAAGTAGTAGTAGTAGTATAATCAACCTCGACCTGAGATCCTTTCTCGACTCCCTGCGAGAAAGCAATCCCAGAGCCATACTATGCAGTTCTCATCTCATGTCATGTTCTAGTTGTACCGATCGGGATACAACTCCGAGTGTCCGTTACCGTAGGACGGGCTATCGATAGAAGTTTCTTCCCTGCAGGGGTGCACCAAGTTACCCACCACGCTCGCCTAACTCCGGCCGGACACACTTTTCTGGGTCATGCCCGGCCTCGGCTAAGCAACACGCCGCAACCAGACCTAGGCTTATAAGAGAGGTCAGCACGCCGGACTAATCCTATGCCCCCAGGGGTCTTGGGCCATCGCCCCGGGAACTCCTGCACGTTACGGGGCCACCGAGAGCAGACCTAGCAGCCCCTTATACAAGCGCGGTTGCGTTCCCAGTCCAACTCGGCGTGCACCGCTCCTTACTGACGTCAAACAAGCTTCGGCTGATGTATACGACGCAGAACGCCCATACTATGCCCACGTGATGGTTAGTGCTATCGGGCGAGAGGCACCTCGGATCAAATATCCAAACCGTAGTGGATTAGGAGCGCGCGGAAATGAGCAGAGACTCACGATCGATGTGACCCCATCGCCCCGTCTCGAGGACTTGCGACAAGGGCTAAGAATGCCCGGCCACGCCTCGTGTTATCTCGCGGGCACCATCCAGGTCAACCCGACTCCACATCACTTCGGGTTAAGCTCGCGCGGGTACCCCTCAGGGCCGACCCGTCTTTAGTAACATGGTTCTTAGTGCAAGTCAAATCAACAATAGTATCTGTGTGTCTGACACCAGGGGAATCCTAAGGAATCACCCTCGATGGAATCCCACCTGATGTTATAGTCAAGGTGAACGAAGGAGGAATCACCCTCGAGGTCCACACTTGAGGAGTTACGCGACGATGTCGTTATCGGGGGTGGTGTAGGAGGAATCACCCTCGCTTACCAAGACCGAGTAACTAACCTACAAGGTTAACATCAGAAGTGCTGATCAGGTATCACCCTCGGCACTCGACGGTAACCCAGCAGTGTCGGCAACTAAGGGGGAAGTGATGTGCGGTGCCAGGGTCTAGTCTTCAATCCCGATGAGCGGGTCTTCTGATATCCAGCGGAGCAGTCGGGATCAAGTGGGGGTCTCTGTCGAGTCTCTACCCAGCCTATTCTAAACAGTTTAGGATATCCAGCAAGGTAGCAAGGCAGGTTACAATAATCAGGCTATGCAGCAGATATAGGAAAACAGTAGTAGTAGCAGTTCTAATGCAAGCATAAGAGAGAAGAGATTAGGCGATATAGGCATGCTCAAAATAGGGGTGCTTGCCTGTTTGCTCTGGCGCAAGGGCAAGTTCGCCTGTGGTGTCGTCGGGGACGTAGTCGTACTCCTGAGCTGCGTCTGCCTCGGGAGCTACGTCAACGTCGGGGTCTACCGAGAGAGAAGAGGGGGAAGAAACAGGTAAACATAATGCAAACAAATGCAATACGGTGCGTGTGATGCTATGATGCAGTGCAGGGTTGCCTAAATATGCATTTAGTCATTTTAGTTATTTTTAGAATTAAACTGGGATTTATTTACCGAAGTGTGTGCACTATTCATATACAGGATACGGGTCTGGAGTTATGAGTTCTTCTACGTAGGGGGTTCCGATGAAGAAACAGATGGCACGATCAAACTCGTCTCGTCGTTCTGAGCAACTTTCATGTTTTAACTTTTTTGATCTGAGCTACGGTTTAAAAGTTATTAATTTTCAAAGATTATTTGAATTTCTAGAATTTATTTATTGACAAAAAAGTGAATTATGACGTCACTGTGACGTCAGCGGTCAACAGGCGCTGACCAGTCAAACATGACATGTGGGTCCAGTGGGACCCACATGTCAGTCTCTGTTAAGACTAACAGTGGATTATTTTAGTTAACAGAGTGATTAGAGGGGTGGGCCCCACATGCCAGTGAGACATTAGCCTAATTAATCATTTTTATATTTATTTAAATGTTTTTCATAATCTAAAAAGTGGTGGGGCCCGCGTGTCAGCCTCACTGTACGGCCACGTCAGCACGTTGACCACGGTCAGCGTGGTCAACTGGGCCCGTGGGACCCACTGGCGGTGACCCAGGGGTGACCCACGTGGCAGCCACGTCGGCGGCCGGCGCCGGAGTTGCGCCGGCGACCAAAAACGCGGCGGCGCGTCGCCGGAGCTGCTCGGATTCGCGCTACAGAGCTTGGTTCGAGCCGTGGTTAGGTGCGTTCGATAGCTAGTGAACTCGCGCGTCGAGTGGTGGCGGTGGCTCGGCCGGAAACAGCGAGCATCGACGGCGGCGAGCTCTGTGGCGGCCGCCGGAGTTCGGTCGTCGTTGGGCTTGGGGCTGCGGTGTGTTAAACGAGCAGCACGAAACTACTACAGCGTCTACTCGATGCGGTGAGAACAACGGGCATTAGCCCTTGGCCAATGGCTCACCGGAGACACGCTGGCGATGTGCGTGAGCGGCGGCGCGTCGGGCGTGCGTGGAAGAGGAAGCTAGGCTACGCGCTAGGACCAGCAGGGGATTGGGAAGGACGAGGAGCTCACCGGGGAGGCACAAGGTGGCCCGGTGATGGCTTAATCGCCGGAGAGGCGCCGGCGTCAGAGAAGGAAGGGGGCGGAGCCTTCTGGTTTCATCAGGGCCTCCCCACCTCCATTCGCGGTCAGAGTCAAAGGAGTCGAAGACGGCGGAGCTCGCAGGCGTGCTAGCTGATCTCGGGGACGTCGGTGGCCGCATCTACGGCAAGGCCACGGCGTTGGTGGCGCTCGGCGACGGATCTGGCAGGAGAGAGAGAGGCAAGGCGAGCGTGGGAGAAGGGGGGAGAATGACGGAGAGGCCAGGGAGGAGTGGAGGGGCGTCGGCCTTATCCCCTCCGTGTCCTGTATCGTCGGTGGCGGCGACGTGTCGGCGCCGCGTCGGCGCGCGCGCGCTCAACCAGCGGGAGGACGACAGCGCGAGGGAGAGAGGTGAGGTGGGCCTGCTGGGCCGGGGTTCGGGGCGCTGTGCACTAAGGCCCAGTGCACAGTGCCTCGTTTTTTATTTTCTGTTTTTGTTTCTCTTTTTCTTTTATTTCATTTCCTGTTTCGAAATAGTTAGAGCACTTTTGCATTTTTGTAAAATGTGGGACTTAGTCCAAATATTACAGTGCCATTTTAGCCCTCACCAAAAAGTGATTTGGACAGAGTTGGAAACCATTTGTGTTTGAAATGATTTTAAATGGATTTAAATATCCTGTTTTGGTGCTGTTTCATCTTGTTAGTCACTTATCTAACTCCAACTTCAATGATGATGATTTTACAAATGTTCCTGGATTATTTGCCATTTAATGAACATTTTTCCAACAGTGTTTGATCAACTTCATATTCCACTTATGAATTTGAGTTGATTTTCAGATGTGAATTTGAATTGGATCATTAACCCATTTGACTTGGCACTGCAAATGATCATGACTTGGCAAGATTAACAGAGTGTCACAGAGCTTATTACAAGGGGGTGTTACAAGTTCTCCTCCTCTAAAAGAAATTCTCGTCCCGAGAATTTAGGAGGTAGAAGGGAAGACGCCGGGATATTCTTCCCGAAGATGATCCTCGCGTTCCCAAGTGGCTTCATCTTCAGTGTGATTCGACCACTGCACTTTCAGGAACTTGGTTGTCTTCTGACGAGTTCGACGTTCAGCTTCGTCGAGGATGCGAATTGGATGCTCCTTATAGGAAAGATCATCTTGTAGCTCGAGCATCTCATGATCCACTGCACGGTGCGGAGATTCCTTGAAGCACTTACGGAGTTGCGACACGTGGAAGACATCATGAATATGGGAGAATTGCGGTGGCAACTCCAATTTATATGCCACCTGTCCACGTCTAGCCATGATGCGAAAAGGACCAATATAGCGAGGAGCTAGCTTGCCCTTGATTCCGAAACGACGGGTGCCCTTCATTGGAGTGACACGGCGATAAGCTTGATCACCAGGTTGATAGATCACACCGCATCGCTTACGATCATAATTACTCTTCTGACGGTCTTGAGCTGCTTTGAGATTCTCCCGGACAATTCTGACTTGTTCTTTGGCATGCTGAATGATGTCCGGTCCCACGAGAGGTCGTTCCCTAGTTTCTGACCAATTCAGAGGGGTTCGACATTTACGACCATAAAGAACCTCAAAGGGGGCCATTTTCAAGCTAGCTTGATAGCTGTTGTTATAAGAGAACTCGGCATATGGGAGAGATTCCTCCCATTTCTTACCGAAGGATATAACATAAGCTCGAAGCATGTCTTCAAGCACTTGATTAACGCGCTCAACTTGGCCTTGGGATTGTGGATGATAAGATGAACTCCAGGTAATATGAGTTCCCATTGCCTTCTGAAAACTTTCCCAGAAATGGCCAGTGAAAATTCTGCCACGGTCTGGCCTGATTTCCTTGGGAATACCATGGAGTGAAACAATTCTGGAGATATATAGCTCTGCTAACTGACTAGCAGTAATAGTCTCCTTAACTGGCAGAAAGTGTGCAACCTTGGAGAGTTGGTCAACGACGACAAGAATAGCATCGTGACCTTTCTGAGACTTGGGAAGACCAGTAATGAAGTCCATTTGCACTTTATCCCACTTCCACAGATGAATAGGAAGTGGTTGCAGAATTCCAGCAGGTTTCTGATGTTCTGCCTTCACGCGACGACAAACGTCACACTCGGCAACATATCGAGCAATATCTTGCTTCATTCTAGACCACCAGTACCTTTAACGAAGATCTCGATACATCTTGGTACTACCCGGATGGATAGATAGCGGTGTATCATGGGCCTCCTTCATGACTTTGTCAGTCATCAGCTCGAAGGGAGGTACTACAATGAGGTCTCGGAAGTACAAGGTTCCATCTTCAGCAATCGAGAAATCCCTGTACTTTCAAAGGTGAAGCTCTTTCTTCATTAGACCAATTTCGGCATCTTTAGCTTGCGCAATCTTGACAGCTTTCTCAAGATCTGGTTGTATCACAAGGTTTTTAAGAGAACCTTGCAGGACGCTGCAGAGATTCAGCTTGCGCAAATCTTCAGACTGCTAGGGTTGAGCTTGCTTTACCATGAGGTTACTACAATATGACCTGCGGCTCAAGGCATCAGCCATCACATTAGCTTTGCCAGGGGTGTAGGAAATACCACAGTCATAATCGGTGATTGTTTCCAACCAACGCTGCTGACGAAGATTAAGTTCCGGTTGAGTGAATAAGTACTTCAAGCTCTGATGATCGGTGTAAATCTCACACCGATTACCAAGGAGGTAATGACGCCACTGCTTCAAAGCATACATGACAGCAGCAAGTTCAAGGTCATGCACTGGGTAATTCTCTTCATGTGGACGCAGTTGTTGCGAAGCTTAAGCAATTACTCTTCACTCTTGCATTAGGACGCAACCTAGTCCTTGGCGAGAGGTGTCGCAGAAGATCACAAAATCTTTGCGAGAGTCTGGAGGAGCAAGCACTGCAGCGGAAGTCAGTTTGTCCTTAAGTGTCTGGAAGCTTTCGTGACACTTGTCTGTCCACTCAAACTTAACGCATTTGTGGACCAGATTAGTCAGGGGCTTAGCAATCTTGGAGAAATTCTCGATGAAACGGCGACAATAACTTGCAAGCCCGAGAAAACTTCTGACTTGCTTGACATTCTTCGGAGGGGTCCAGTCAAGAATAGCCTGAACTCGCTCCGGGTTAACTGCGATACCATCCTTGGAGATGACATGTCCAAGGTAGGTTACCTCAGAAAGCCAGAATTCGCACTTAGAGTACTTGGCATATAACTTGTGCTCTCGTAGTCTCTCCAAAACTAGACGAAGGTGCTCAACATGTTCTTCTTTGTTCTTCGAATAAACCAGAATATCATCTAGATATACCACGATGAATTTGTCGAGGTAATCCATGAATATGTAATTCATTAAGCGGGAGAAGGTAGCCGGAGCGTTTGTTAAGCCAAACGACATGACGGTGTTCTCGTATGAAGCATAGCGAGTAACGAATGCAGTCTTCGGAATATCCTCTTCACGGACACGGATCTGGTGATAACCCAACCTCAAGTCGAGTTTAGAGAACACCGAAGATCCAGCAAGTTGATCATATAAATCGTTGATCCAGGGAAGCGGATATTTATTCTGAATGGTTGCCTGGTTGATTGCTCGGTAATCTTGCACCAAACGGTTAGTTCCATCCTTCTTCTTAACAAAGAGAGAAGGTGCTCCCCAAGCAGAGGAACTAGGGCGAATGAAACCCTTCCTTAAGGATTTATCAATTTCTTCCTTGAGTTCAATAAGATGGTGTGGAGGCATCTTGTAGGGACGTTTCGCAATAGGAGTGGTGCCAGGCTTCAAGTTGATGACGAACTCGACAGCTCTAGAAGGGGGTATTCCTGGAAGCTCTTCTGGAAAGACATCCGGGAAGTCACAGACAACTGGGATATTCTCGATCCCATCAAGCGGGGAAGCGTTCAACGTGTTCAAGGCATAGATTTGAGCCTCAGCGTTCTGAGTGATATGAGCATGGCAGTTCACCATCTCATTCGAGGGGTGCAAGAGGTGAACAACTTTGGTGGCGCAATTGATTGAGGCGTAATGGGCCTTCAACCAATCCATTCCCAGAATAAGGTCAATCTTGGACGATTTCAGAATAATGGGAGACGCACTGAACTCCAACCCTTCGATTTCAACGGGAACATTATAGCTAACCGCAGAGGTTCGGCAACCACCCGCGGGAGTATGTACCAATAAGGGTGTGTTCATGTATTCGCATTTAATGTCATGCATGCGTGCAAAATGTTCTGACATGAAGGAATGCGATGCTCCTGAATCAAATAAAACAGAAGCTGGTACTGAATTAACGAGAAGTGCACCCATCACAGTATCTGGTTGATCTGGAGCTTCGGACATGTTGACGTGGTAGTACTGCCCACGACCATAAGAAGGTCTGGCATTATTGTTGCGCTATTGAGGAATACCACGGCCAATACCACGGCCAGCAGAAGGAAGAGCCAATTGATTCTGATTCTGAGAACAATCTCTAGCACGGTGACCTGGCTTGCCACACTTAAAGCATAGTCCACTGTCAGGACGAGGTGCTGGAGCTCGAGGTGCTGGAGCTGGCAGAGGCTGCCTTGGTGGTGGAGGTGGCAGGCGTGGTGCAGCATAAGAGGGCCTGTTCGCAGGAGCTGCTGAACGGAACATGCCTAGGGAAACCAGATGCGTCGCTTCTGGGAAGACGAGCTCGAAGATGAGCCCGATTCTCGGGTGCGTCTGGACGCTTATTTATGCTTCTTAAGTCCGGTTTCAACCATAATAGCCTTATTCACCAAGGTGGCGAAATCAGGATAGTCTTGGACAAGGAGAGCCAACTGTATATCATGATGTAGTCCTTCACGGAACTTCTCTTGCCTTCGTTCATCAGTAGGAATGTCCTCTTCAGCGTAGCGAGATAAGTCTAGAAACTCGTGCTGATAGACTTCCACAGTCTTGTTTCCTTGAACAAGGCTACGGAACTCAGCCTTCTTCCTAGCTATGACAGCTAGAGGAATGTAGCGGGCTCGGAAAGCAATCTTGAACTCTGCCCAAGTGACGACAGTACCAGGCGGCAGAGTCTGTCGGTGAGTGGCCCACCATTGGGCTGCGGGACCCTTCAGAAGATAAGTCGCAAAAGTGACATAGTTGGCTTGGGTGACACCAGCAGACTCCATCTCATGAGAGATGTCACGCAGCCAGTCATCTGCATCTAGTGGGTTGACTGTGTTGCGGAAAAACGATGGACTGAGCCTCATGAACTCTGGCAAGGTGATGGATGGTGGCTGCTGATTAGCATCAGGGCGAGGGAATTGCTGCATAATTCCCGTCATAAACTTGCGGTTGAGTTCAAACTGTTGCATCATCGCTGCCATGTAATCAGGTGGTGGCGGCGGTGGCGGGTTGTTGTCAGCCATCCTGCTATTTCAACTGGGGTATTTCAGCAATAGCTTATGCAAGTGTTTAACAATAAACATGATGTAACTCGACATTATTGAAAGAGTGCAATAGATGCAAAAAGTAGTCATTAAGACATACAGATCCATACACAGTCGGTTACAATCGGGCAGCATAATAGCGCAAATTGAAAAGCTAGACACACTAGGCGGCACGCAGGCATGCGGTAAGGAAGTACACAACGTGACATAGCAAAGGCTACATCAGCGTCGGAGAAAACCACTGAAACGGGGTAACTGCAAGTGCGGACGACGAATGTTCGTCGCGGCAGGATCCTGTGCTCCATGTGCACTCTGATGCAGAACCCGGTCTCGAACTGTAAGAAGAGGTCCACGTGCAGGCGTGTGACCTCCCACTGCAGGCCAATCAATACCTGGCGGCATCTCGGTCCTGCGTGGGTAAAGGATATACTCCGGATGTATCCCTGCACGAACAGCTGGTAGCAACTGTGTCATAGCCTCGTAGTAGCGTGCTCGAGTGGCGAACAACTCGACGGCAAGAGCCCGAACAGTGCGATCCAGAGCCTGAGTGCACTGAATCAGAATCTGCGGGTCGTAGCGTCGAGACTCGTACGGGGCACAGACAGCTGTGTAGTATCCAGTAGCATCTCCAACAGGTGCATACGGAATGTACCGAAACACAGAGTCATCCAAGCTAGCATTGTGCTCTCCTCGGAGACGTGCGACAGCTGAGTAGGCGGCATCATGGACTGCCATCTCAATCGTCACGCCTATACCGTGGAAAAGGTGTAGCTCGGTGTCTGAGTCATTCTGCTGATCATAGATCCGAACTTCAGCATAGTACTGCTCCTGGTTGAACTCACGGTAAACCTCATAGACCATGTACTCGGGATACCAGCGGTAACCCAGTCTACTCAGGAGGGCGATCAGAACAGCTGGAAATCCAGGGGCATCACGAGCCCAAGTGCAAAGCACTAACTGGGTCGTAGGCCGCGGTGGAAACAGTCGATCCATCTGAAACAGAGAGGTTCAGGGTTGTCATAAGACAATGAGAAATAAAACCGATCTCAGCAGGAAAGGTTAAACAAAACAATGGAAAGGAAAATGATTATCAGACTAATCAGATCAAAGAAAGGGAAATCACACTGAATCCAGCTCTCCGGGTGGGTAGAATTAACAAGATCCTAAATGTCGGTGTTAGTAAATTTTATTAAACCCGAATAGATGAGAGATTAGAATCCCAAAGTAAAGACGAGGAATAAAAGATCCTAATACCACCCAGTTGGCGACGTGGGCCCGTAAGCCACACAGCCAAGTTAGTAAAACAGTTTTGGACCACTAGACTCAACTTCGGCCAAGGAATTGGGAAGGGGAATTCCTAGAGGCAGTCGGCTCTGATACCAACCTGTGACGACCCCGACTTAATCGTGCACTAACCATACATGCAAATGCGCACGATCAAGCCTAAGGACTCACTTGAAGATATCACAACACAACTCTAAAACATAAATAAAGTCATACAAGCTTTATATTACAAGCCAGGGCCTCGAGGGCTCGAATACATAGCTCGATGGCATACAAGCATCAGCGGAAGCATCAGATATCTGAGTACAGATATATTACAGAGAGAGGAATAGGCCTTCACAGAGGCGGGGTAAAAAAAATACTATGATCGAAAGGCGTAGGCCTCCTGCCCTGGACCCTCCGATCCTACTCCTGGTCGTCAAACGGCTCCTCGTAGTAGTAGTACTCGCCAGGCGGGTAGTAGTATTGGTCATCGGCTGGGGCATCTGGCTCAGGGGCTCTTTCGTCTGGTGGCATCAAATGGAATATGGGGGAAAAAGAAAGTAAAGCAAACATGAGTACTCATCCGAAGTACTCAGCAAGCAAGGATCTACACTACATATGCAACATTTTCAAAGGAATGGCTGTATATGTGGACTAGGCTCCATAAATGCCAGATTAGAGGGGGAAAGCCTAGTCCTATCGAAGACTAGCATGTTCAACAATCTTCAACAGTCTTGCAGCAATAGAAGAGAACAGATGAACATAATGTAAAGTAGTAGTAGTAGTAGTATCATCAATCTCGACCTGAGATCCTTTCTCGACTCCCTGCGAGAAAGCAATCCCAGAGCCGTACTATCCAGTTCTCATCTCATGTCATGTTCTAGTTGTACCGATCGGGATACAACTCCGAGTGTCCGTTACCGTAGGACAGGCTATCGATAGAAGTTTCTTCCCTGCAGGGGTGCACCAAGTTACCCACCACGCTCGCTTAACTCCAGCCGTACACACTTTTCTTGGTCATGCCCGGCCTCGGCTAAGCAACACGCCACAACCCGACCTAGGCTTATAAGAGAGGTCAGCACGCCGGACTAAACCTATGCCCCCAGGGGTCTTGGGCCATCGCCCCGGGAACTTCTGCACGTTATGGGGCCACCGAGAGCAGACCTAGCAACCCCTTATACAAGCGCGGTTGCGTTCCCAGTCCAACTCGGCGTGCGCCGCTCCTTACTGACGTCAAATAAGCTTCGGCTGATGTATACGACGCATATCGCCCATACTATGCCCACGTGATGGTTAGTGCTATCGGGCCAGAGGCCCCTCAGATCAAAAATCCAAACCGTAGTGGATTAGGAGCGCGCGGAAACGAGCAGAGACTCACGATCGATGTGACCCCGTCGCCCCGTCTCGAGGACTTGCGGCAAGGGCTAAGAATGCCCGGCCACGCCTCGTGTTATCTCGCGGGCACCATCCAGGTAAGCCCGACTCCACATCACTTCGCGTTAAGCTCGCGCGGGTACCCCTCAGGGCCGACCCGTCTTTAGTAACATGGTTCTTAGTGCAAGTCAAATCAACAACAGTATCTGTGTGTCTGACACCAGGGGAATCCTGAGGAATCACCCTTGATGGAATCCCACCTGATGTTATAGTCAAGGTGAACGAAGGAGGAATCACCCTCGAGGTCCACACTTGAGGAGTTGCGCGACGATGTCGTTATCGGGGTTGGTGTAGGAGGAATCACCCTCGCTTACCACGACCGAGTAACTAACCTACAAGGTTAACATCAGAAGTGCTGACGAGGTATCACCCTCGGCACTCGACGGTAACCCAGCAGTGTCGGCAACTAAGTGGGAAGTGATGTGCGGTGCCAGGGTCTAGTCTTCAATCCCGATGAGAGGGTCTTCTGATATCCAGCGGAGCAGTCGGGATCAAGTGGGGGTCTCTGTCGAGTCTCTACCCAGCCTATTATAAACAGTTTTGGATATCCAGCAAGGTAGCAAGGCAGGTTACAATAATCAGGCTATGCAGCAGATATAGGAAAACAGTAGCAGTAGCAGTTCTAATGCAAGCATAAGAGAGAAGAGATTAGGCGATATAGGCATGCTCAAAATGGGGGTGCTTGCCTGTTTGCTCTGGGGCAAGGCCAAGGTCGCCTGTGGTGTCGTCGGGGACGTAGTCGTACTCCTGAGCTGCGTCTGCCTTGGGAGCTACGTCAACTTCAGGGTCTACCGAGAGAGAAGAGGGGGAAGAAACAGGTAAACATAATGCAAACAAATACAATACGGTGCGTGTGATGCTATGATGCAGTGCAGGGTTGCCTAAATATGCATCTAAGTCATTTTAGTTATTTTTAGAATTAAACTGGGATTTATTTACCGAAGTGTGTGCACTATTCATCTGCCGGATACGGGTCCGGAGTTACGAGTTCTTCTATGTAGGGGGTTTCGATGAAGAAACAGACGGCACGATCAGACTCGTCTCGTCGTTCTGAGCAACTTTCATGTTTTAACTTTTTCGATCTGAGCTACGTTTTAAAAGTTATTAATTTTCAAAGATTATTTGAATTTCTGGAATTTATTTATTTACAGAAAAGTAAATTATGACGTCAGCATGACGTCACTGTGACGTCAGCGGTCAACAGGCGCTGACCAGTCAAACATGACATGTGGGTCCAGTGGGACCCACATGTCAGTCTCTGTTAAGACTAACAGTGGATTATTTCAGTTAACAGAGTGATTAGAGGGGTGGGCCCCTCATGTCAGTGATCATTAGCCTAATTAATTAGTTTTATATTTATTTAAATATTTTTCTTAATCTAAAAAGTGGTGGGGCCCGCGTGTCAGCCACACTGTACGGCCACGTCAGCACGTTGACCACGGTCAGCGTGGTCAACTGGGCCCGTGGGACCCACTGGCAGTGACCCAGGGGTGACCCATGTGGCAGCCACGTCGGCGGCCGGCGCCGGAGTTGCGCCGGCGACCAAAAACGCGGCGGCGCGTCGCCGGAGCTGCTCGGATTCGCGCTACAGAGCTCGGTTCGAGCCGTGGTTAGGTGTGTTCGATAGCTAGTGAACTCGCGCGTCGAGTGGTGGCGGTGGCTCGGCCGGAAACAGCGAGCATCGACGGTGGCGAGCTCTGCGGCGGCCGCAGGAGTTCGGTCGTCGTCGGGCTTGGGGCTGCGGTGTGTTAAACGAGCAGCGCGAGACTACTACGGCGTCTACTCGATGCGGTGAGAACAACGGGCATTAGCCCTTGGCCAATGGCTCACCGGAGACAAGCCGGCGACGTGCGCGAGCGGCGGCGCGGCGGGCGTGCCTGGAAGAGGAAGCTAGGCTATGCGCTAGGACCAGCAGGGGATTGGGAAGGACGAGGAGCTCACCGGGGAGGCACAAGGTGGCCCGGTGACGGCTTAGTAGCAGCAGAACGGCGGGAATCACCGGAGAGGCGCCGGCGTAAGAGAAGGAAGGGGGCGGAGCCTTCTGGTTTCATCAGGGCCTCCCCACCTCCATTCGCGGTCGGAGTCGAAGGAGTCAAAGACAGCGGAGCTCGCAGGCGTGCTAGCTGAGCTCGGGGACGTCGGTGGCCGCAACTACGGCAAGGCCACGGCGTCGGTGGCGCTCGGTGACGGATCTGGCAGGAGAGGGAGAGGCGAGACGAGCGTGGGAGAAGGGGGGAGAATGACGGAGAGGCCAGGGAGGAGTGGAGGGGCGTCGGCCTTATCCCCTCCGTCTCCTGTATCGTCGGTGGCGGCGATGTGTCGGCGCCGCGCCGGCGCGCGCGCGCTCGACCAGCGGGAGGACGACAGCGCGAGGGAGAGAGGTGAGGTGGGCCTGCTGGGCCGGGGTTCGGGGCACTGTGCACTAAGGCCCAGTGCACAGTGCCTCGTTTTTATTTTTCTGTTTTTGTTTCTCTTTTTCTTTTACTTCATTTCCTGTTTCGAAATAGTTAGAGCACTTTTGCATTTTTGTAAAATGTGGGACTTAGTCCAAATATTACAGTGCCATTTTAGCCCTCACCAAAAAAGTGATTTGGACAGAGTTGGAAACCATTTGTGTTTGAAATGATTTTAAATGGATTTAAATATCCTGTTTTGGTGCCGTTTCATCTTGTTAGAGTCACTTATCTAACTCAAACTTCAATGATGATGATTTTACAAATGTTCCTGGATTATTTGCCATTTAATGAACATTTTTCCAACAGTGTTTGATCAACTTCATATTCCACTTATGAATTTGAGTTGATTTTCAGATGTGAATTTGAATTGGATCATTAACCCATATGACTTGGCACTGCAAATGATCATGACTTGGCAAGATTAACAGAGTGTCACAGAGCTTATTACAAGGGGGTGTTACAAGTCGACATAGAAATTCCACAGCCGATGAACGATTGGATTTTCCAAAGGATATCCGAGCTAGACGTAGGACTCCTCGCCTCAAACTCATCTTGATTCCCGTCCAGATTCGACAACGCTCCTGTATATCATAGATTGCCGGAGATTCTTCATCGAAATGCAGTGAAATTTTACAGGGTTGTTCTATACTCAATTCCGCACAATTACACCGAAGCAATCATCAAAGCCACGCTAGAACATACGGGGATGGTGAACACGAATCCGCTGCCCAGAAAAATCTGCATGGTCGCCCGAGGGAATTCTTGACGTTGAGACCCCGAGCTCCATGGACGACTCGTCCATGTTCTTGGCTGAGATCGGAGTTGATGGTGATGAAGAGACCCGTCCAATCTTGATGAAGATAGTCATCGGCCTAGCCGAGGCGACCAGTCGAGCCGGCGACGAAGATGCCAACATCGACTGTGAAGTTTCATTACGACGTGTAGATCGCATCGGAGCCGATCTAAATTCCCATCGCATCACGGCGACTGCCAGTGGGGACCTATATGGGCCACCAATGTCGGTGCTAAATCCAGCATATCTCGAGGTAGGGTTCCTAAGCAAGGCGTATTTGAGCCATGGTAACATGTACACAGGATTCTACCTAGGTTTAGGCTCTCTCGAAGAGATAATACTCTACGTCCTGTTTTTTATTGTATTGATATGGGGGATAGTACAGAGTACATGTACCTACCACGAGATTGTTGTGTATGATTCTAATGATCTGGAATATCATATATCGACTAGCCTCGTCTCGGCTTATATAATATACCGGAGGCCTAGGATAACAAGAGTCCTAGTCGGATACGTCGGTGGGGAGGAGTCTTCGGCTTGTGTACCAAGTATTGTGAAATCCCCCTTGTATACGTCATGAGCTACTCGAAGAAGCCCATTAATGAATCGCCATGGGGATCCACGGCACGGCCCACCTGGTCAGGAGACAATGTTGTGAGTACCCCTACTTCAGGACACCATCACTCGGCGTCCGTGATGAGCAGGTCCAGGTGCAGGTGCTGGTTGAGACTGGTGGCGGTTTCGTCCAGGTCGAGTATGGCAAGAACTCTTCGTCCACCGTGCCTAGCTCTGGATCCAGCTTCTTGTGGTCTTGGTCGTCGTCGGCGGTGTTGGGCAGGCTGTTGGTTGTCGGAGGTCAGCTGCATACGCTACTTCTCCGTGAGGATGAAGCCGGCTGACGACTCGTTGTCTGCCTTGGAGTAGCTCAGAGCATCTCCAATAGAAAATGCAAATTTTAGAGATGTAAAAATTTACATCTCAACAAAGTGCTCTTTGCATATCCAGAAAAGTGCCAACTCGAACAGATGATGCAAAACGGAGATGTAAAACAGCTATTCCAACAGAAGATGCAAATGGAGATGTAAAACTATACTTCAACTACCACTTCATTTGAAACCTATACTTTGAACATAGCAAATTCAACTGCTACTTCATTTCAAACATAATTAAACATAATTCTAATTAATAAGAACATATCAAACTCAACTACTAGTAGTTCAACTACTACTAGTTTGAGGTACTACATTCATCTACTACTATTACTAGTTCGAACTTCTACTACTTGAACTACACCGAAGATAAAACTAATCCTCGTCATCGGAGCTCTCGAACTGCTCCCAGAACTCATCCTTGACTGGGTCTTCACAGCCCTCGTCTGACTCCATCGAGTCACCCCAGTCCTCCGCCAAGGACTGGACGGGGATCACCATCAAGTGGTTGGCCTCGTCCTCCTTCTTCTTCGTCTGCTGGGCCTCGCTCTTCCAGAAGAACTCCTGCTCGGCCTGCACATACACTGGATGCTCACGCGCAAACCTTGCCATCACCACCTCGTCGCTATCGCTGGGACTGACGACAATGGCGGGTCTCTTCTTCTTCTTCGTCTTGTTCATCGTGATCTACTCCATGCGAATGCCCCCTGGCACGAGCAACTCCGCATCCGCTTGGGTCTCGATCTCCGGGAAGCTCAGGTCCTTCTTCGGCCTCCCGGCACTCCACAACGCCAAGTCGTAGGCACACGCGGCCTCGTGGATGGTGGGATAGGTGCCTAGCCAAAAGCGGCGGCCACCGTCGCTGAACTCGACCCGGAACTTGCCGGAGGGCTTCTTCCTCACGGCGAAGAACCTCGTCTTGCCCCTCGGGGTCTTCCTCGGCGGCATGACGACGGTGGGGCGGGGCGGTGCGGTGCGGTGTGGCGATAGCGGGATCGAAGCGGTGTCGGCGCGGAGGAGGCGGGGTTGGGGCGGAGCACGGATGAGCCGGGGTGGTGACAACGGGGTCGGGGCAGAGGCGGAGGTGTTGGGGCGGAGCCGGGGCGGCCTGGCGGGGTTGGGGCGGAGCCGAGGCGGCGACGGAGCGGTGCAGAGCAGCGGTGGGCCGATTCTGGCCGTACGACGGCGGGCGGCGGCCGAAAGTAGGCAGACGGCGAGGCAGTGGTGGATCCGCGGCGGGGCGGCGACGGCGCGCTGATTTGGGCAGCAGCCGAGCGGCGGTGTGGCAGAGGGCGGCGGGAGGATGAAGATTGTGGGGGAAGGGAAGGGAAAGGAAGTGGCAGTTGGGCAGTTGGCGGGCGGTCGCGTATTTACATCTCCTGTAGGTGGAGATGCAAATTTGCACCGCGAAGTGTTGTAGTTTACATCTCGGGGAGGCGGAGATGTAATTCTTTTTGCATCTACATCATCTGTTGGAGAAGTGTTTTGGGGCTCTGGAGATGGAAAAGTTAGGTATTTTTACATCTACATCTTCTGTTGGAGATGCTCTCATGTGGTGGTGGTAGTCGTCCAAGTAGAGTAGGCCATCCAAGGAGAGTAGGGCAGTAGGCCAGTTAGTAGTCGTCCAAGTAGAGATTAGGCCATCCAAGGTGGTAGTAGCTCATGATGCTGCATGTCCATCGTGTGGTGGTAGTCGTCTAAGGAAAGGAGGCCACTTGGATTATGCCCGTAGATCTTGAGGCAGTCTCGTAGGAACGTGATCTACTGAGACATGGAAACAGTATGGAATCCCAATAAATCCTGGGAGTCCGATAACACTAGGAACCCTGAGGCATGCCCGGTACAGACTCTGATACGTCACCTGTTCGTATTGCTGTATTATCCTCTAGTCTTTATATACGTGTCCCCTTTGTCGAACTCAGTCCACAACAAAGCATCAATAATTCGTGCGGTTCTCGCCTGGTGTTCTTCCCAGCTGCCGCCGCCTCTCCGGAACGGCAATCTCTTCCCACTCCCATGGCGATGGCGGCCATGTCACAGACCGACCAGGCCCGGCCTATGGCGACGGCTGATCTGGAGGCCGCCATCACAGCGCTCCCCGTCAAGAAGCAGCGCCTGCGGGAGTCCTTCCACCGAGTCGCCGCAGGCGCGCCGCCCCATGTCAAGCTCCCCTTCACCTGGGACGACATCGATGCCCACCTCTCCTCCCTTCACTCGACCCTCTCCCTCCGGTTCCGCCAGATGCATCAACGGCCCCATGCTGACGCCCCTGTCTCAACCCCCCACGACGACGAGTCCATCCAGGAGGACCAGGAGATGGTTAGGGATGATGATGATGAAGACGCGTCGTCGGTTCAAGAGATGAAGGAAGATAACGTGAAGAAAGATACAGTGGACAAGAAAAAGAAGGTGAGCCTCCCACGTCTAGACACAGGCATTGGTTTTGTGCCGGCGCCATGCCAGAGGGCGGGAGGAACTCTTGATCAAGAGTTTCGTATTCCGCGGCAGGTTCACGCCCTGTACGCCGGCAACCCTATGCTTCAGCATCCATACATGGGGGCACTCCCGCCTAGTGTGATGATTCCTGTGCTCAGGCCACAACAACCATACATGGCGTACCAACAGGAGTTTCCTGCCATGCTGATGAGTAACAACGTTCCTATGATGGTCCAGCAGCCGTGTACGCCATACTACGTGCAAGAGTTCTTTCCTGGAGTTTTGAGGCAACACCCGATGGGCATTGACCATGTACTCCAGAAGCAGCGTTACATGTCGCCCCATCAACCCTACTTCCCACAAAACTCCATGGCGCACCATGGGTACACACAGAGGATGGATGCACTAGTTTTTCCAACTCCCCATGAGTTGGGCACTGATCCTGTTCCCGATTCTCTTTCTTCAAGCAAAAATACATTGGATGAATTTTTTACTACGCTAAAGACAGTTGAGAATGGAATACAGAAGGATGTCAATCAAGTAACGATGGTGAATAAAACAACCAACATTAAGAAGAAGGGCAAGTGGAAGAAAAAAGGCAAGTCCAAGGGTCCCAATAAGGCTGATACACCCGGGAAGTCTAAGAAGACTGGCGCCACTGCTGACGCTGAGTGCTTCTTCTGCAAGGAGAAAGGTCACTGGAAGAGGAACTGCAAGAAATATTTGGCAGAAAAGGAGTCTGCAAAGTCCAGCCCTGGTATGAGTGTCATACATGGGCTTGACGTATTCCTTGCTAATTCATAGTGTAATTCTTGGGTATCGAATATGAGATGCTCATATTTGGAACTCGATACAGGGAATATAGAGGCCTAACCGACTGGCAAAGGATGTGGTGATGATGCGCGTAAAAAATGGAGTAAAAGTTGACGTGCTTGTCGTCGACGTCCTACCTCTATATTTTTATTTAGGATTTATTTTAGATCTTAATATCTATTACTATGTTCCAACCTCGAGCAAATCATGCGGATCATATTTGTTGCAAGGTGGTTAATCGTTTAAATCTGAGAACAATAATTATCCAAGTGCACATCAACTTATTGTTACTGTAACAAGAATGCCGACAATGATGAGTGCACATTGTTAGGGTTACAATGATGTTGGATAGACCCACTTAGTAGATACTACGAGACCAGCTCTTCAATATGCTGTTAGTATCTTCTCATAATATGTTAACATTTACTTGCGTCGTTAGATCATGAGAATATTGTAGACCTGGATACCATATGGTTGATTTGAGGTCTTCAGAAGTTGCTCCATAACTGGGCAATTATAAAGGTGATTTTCGGGTACACCTGAAAGTATGTCGTGTTGCTAGATATGTAAGACTGTGATTTGCCCCTCGAGAGATATTACAGTGTTCAAGATTGCGTGGCCAGGTATTGTGATTAAGGAGTTGGTCACAGGGATATTAGAATATGGGAACAAGAAAAGAGTACGAACTGATTAAGAGGATGATCTAGGAGTTGATCGGTGAACGTTGATCCTGAGAAAATGATGGATATCACCGTGATTAATCAATGAATGAGCTAATTAGTTTGCATGTATGTGACCTCACATGATCGCCTCTATATACATGCACGCTAGTGCTTCCCATCCTCTGCTTTCTGTTGTCAGAGAGACGACAGAATTGCGGCTCATATTTTTTACATGGTTTGCGGCTCTTTTTCTTTTCCGTTCCATCTGAACGTTTTGGTGTTGGTCATACTTTATCACACGTACACGTACTCATGCGTGCTGGTCGTCACGAGGGGCACGCGTGGACCTACCCTACATCCTGGCGTATGCATGTAGTATTTGTACAACACACATGCACTGGTGCTCATGTCACCATGCAACGCATGCATGGATAACTAATGGCCAGTGCTAGGCGCCGGCCGACCGGCCAAGTTTTCGTCGGGTCGCCTAGCACAGGCTTGCGTATCCCTTCGCCAACTTGTTTTTAGACAAAGGGACTTTTCTATTGACTCGTAATGTAGCATCAAACGATACAAGCACAGTGAGCACATATTCGGTCTATGCATAAATAGAATGCACACACCCAACACTATTCATGCACACAAGAATCACACTGGCAAAAGCAGAGTCATGTAAGACCGAAGGTATGCCTAGAGGAAGAAAATAAAACTTAAGCGATCAAAACGGCGATCGGAGATGCAATACTGACCATCGACAGCAATCATCTTCCGACAACATAAGGATTACCTGAAGGGTTCTTCAGAAGCAATGCCTTCAGAAAAGAAATGACACAAATACGCCGCCGCCGTCAGATCCACCACCAAAGGCCCGATTGTGGGTTTTCACCCTGAAGATCAAGTCCGAGCAAACTCTAGGTAATGCCTTCAAGATGGTAACGACACCAAAACACCACCACTACCAGGTATAACGAAATAATGTCGGACCTAGGATCTTCATTTCGGAACTAGAGACCGGGTACTTGAGAAGCACCACCCTATCAAAGTCATCCTATATTATCTTTTTCACTTTCTGCAATCCCTACAGCTTGATTAGGAGGAAGGTCACATTCACATCCAAATCACGTGTTTGGGATGCTCTTGTGTACCGGTGCCGTCCTCACAAGTGGAACTAGATGACCGATCTACATGAGACAACATCATCTCATGCCGCCACTAGCATCATCATTGTAGCATGTAGCAGCAGATTACACTGGGTGGAGGACATGATCGACGTCATGCAATGCCGTTTGCGATGTAGGGCGTGAACCCCACTGGATCTAAAGGTCCAAACCTCACCGGCAACAGTAATCTAGCACATGTCGTGTTCATGTAGGCAGGCAAGAACGACCGATAGTGCCCAACAGCCCGTAGGCTAGATCTGGACGTGATGGCCGTGACAACTGCGGGCGCTACATTCCTGACGAACAGCATGGGCGGCAGCAGTGGGATTTGATGAATAGCCACCACCACATCTTGCCTTCCCTCGACCTCTCTGTGCCCATTGGCCCGTTGCGTAGAGCTGTAAGTGAATCTAGTGCCCCTTAGTGATTTTGGTGTATTGAAGACTTATAGGTTAAGGGACTAATGAGTTTGTGAGTGTACACAGGTCTATAAGTCTATGAGGAGTTTGATATTTACGATGAAAGTCGACCCCTAAAAATGAATGTCTTCAGCTGAAGACTTTGGTTTTCTTGAAGACTTTGAAAGTGAAGAAATCAGCGTTACCGTGAAGACTTGATATTCATGGGAGGATCATGAAGCGTGAAGACTTTTGTTTTCGTAGTTTCATTTTGTCTTTCTTGAGTCATAGGAAACACCGTACTATTAAAGGGGGTCGAGGTAAAACTAAGGAAAAGTTTCCCAGTGATGCTCATCTCAAAATCCTACACCTACCCAATCCTTTCGAGTGAAGCCATTGGAAATCTCATACAGTTCAGTAAATTTCTTCAGTGACAGAGACGAAGATCTTCTGGTTTCTGAGGAATTTGTTCTAACTGAGGAGTTAGGAATTCGCCAGTGCGGATTGCCAACAAAGTGAGTAACATGATAGCCCTGAGGAATTTGATACTCAAATATCCGACCGTTGCTGTGCTACGCGCCAGCTGTCCCAAAATATCTACCCACCTAACGGTCATATCATTGAAAGGCATTTATGTCTTATCATGTCGGGCTGCTCCCTAGGCAATAAATAGCCGCCCCCTACAACCACTAGCTGGTTGGCTGCTCCGAGAGAAACTGACACTTGTCATTTAGAGCATCCCATCCTCTGAGGACTTTGAGCGAAAATCATCAAGTGAGGAAAACCAAACCCAAACACCTACAAAGCCAAAGGGATCGAGCATCACTGAAGAGATTGTTCCTGTGTGGAACCGACGCTTGTTACCTTTGAGGACTGTGCATTCTCCAGACGGTTAGGCGTCATGGTCTAGAGCATCCAAGAGGAATTGTGGATCGCCGAGTGACCGAGTCTGTGAAGGTTTGGAAGTCACCTGAAGACTTACCACGAGTGATTGGGCGAGGTCTGTGTGACCTTAGCTCAAGGAGAATACGGTGAGGACTGTGTGTCCGGGACTGTGTGTCCTCAGGTTTAAATACCTAGCAGCTCTAACCAGACCTACAACTGTCACAGCAGTTGAAACTGGTCAACCAAATCATTGTCTTCACCGAGCTTCTGGTTCTATTTCTTCAACCCTTTCATTTCCTCTTTCATCTGTTGATGATCTTGTCTGTTACTGTTTGAAGACTTTGACTGAAGACTTTGTTCAATTTCCTCAATCCTAATTCTTCAGTCACATAGTCTTCTGATTGCTTATCCTGTGTTTCACGCTACCTGTAATCTGTGCCTATTTCATTTCATCATGATGACTGTGCTTATGACATGTTATGTTTGCATCTGAGTACTTATTCCGCTGCTAAGTAGTTCGTAGCTTAGCAATTTCCTCACCGAGAAATTCCTCAGTGACGAATTTGTAAAAAATGCCTATTCACCCCCCTCTAGTCGACTTAACGCACTTTCAATTGGTATCAGAGCAAGGTACTCCCTTGTTCTGTGTGATTTTGGTTTAACCACTTGAAGTTTTAGTTATGTCGACTACAGGCATGATCAAGGTCTCGGCTGGGTGTCCTACCTTCGATGGGACGGACTACCTCTATTGGAAGAACAAGATGCGCATGCATCTTGAGGCAATTGATAACGATCTCTGGTACGTTGTGGAAAATGGCGTTCCCTCTGTCACACCTTCCGTGAACGCTGCTGATGTGAAGAGATTCAAGCAACTCGACTCTCAAGCGAAGAATATCATATGTGGCCATCTGAGCAAAGGACAGTACGGTAGAGTGAGTGCTTTGGAGAGAGCAAAGCTTATCTGGGATAGGTTGTCCAAGGTCAACGAAGGAGTCTCAACTCAACGTGACTCCCGAGTTGACGTTCTTCGCAATCTCTTCAACTGCTTCAAAAGACTCGACAATGAAAATGTTCAGCAAACCTTCGATCGCCTCACTGACATCTCAAATGAGCTTCAAGCACTTGGTGCCACTGACATCACCGACCATGAGGTGGTGAAGAAATTGCTGAGATCGCTTGATTCCTCATTTGATACTCTTGCACTGATGATTCAAGAGCGTGGAGACTACAAGTCACTTGATCCTGCTAATATCCTCGAGAGGCTAAATACTCATGAGTTCCAGCTTGCTAAGAAGAGAGATCTCTACGGACCAAGCTATGGTCGATCTTGCGCACTAAAGGCCAAGGCAGTCTCTGAATCTGAAGATGAAGATTCTGGTAGCAGCCTTGGTGATCCTGAAGAACTGAGCCAGGAGCTAGCAATGCTCGTGAAGAAATTCCAAAAGTTCTCAAGACGTGGTTGCTTTGGAAAATCTTCAAGAAATGATGACATGAGATCAGACTCCTCATCCCGTGACTACAAGAAGAGAACTTGCCACAAATGCAAGAAACCTGGTCACTACATTACTGATTGTCCCCAGTGGGAGAAGGAATCAAAGAAGAAGAAATACAAGGATGATAGTTCTGATGACTCGAAGAAAAAGAAGAAATCTTCAAAGTCCTCGTCGTCAAAATCTTC
Source organism: Thinopyrum elongatum (assembly GCA_011799875.1). Lineage (NCBI taxonomy): Eukaryota > Viridiplantae > Streptophyta > Magnoliopsida > Poales > Poaceae > Thinopyrum > Thinopyrum elongatum. The sequence goes on from CM022303.1 coordinate 728,979,328, forward strand.
AAAATATTCATCTCACAAGAAGAGCACTTCCAGAAAGGCTCGAGCATTCATTGGCAAGGAAATGGACTCTGAAGCTGAATTTGAGGAAAATGAGGAACAGGAGGCATCTGAGGAGTCAGACTCTGGTGTGGCGAGCCTAGCCCTCGCTATTGCGTTCGTCAGCAAGTCCATCTTCAACTCTGAGGAAAATGACTTCCCCAACACTGCTGACAATGGCGACGATGACTACGCTCCCACCTATTGCTTCATGCCAAAAGGTGCAAAGGTACTCAAATATCCCTCCTCTGAATCAAGTGAGGATGAATCTGATGAAAACCTCAAGCCTAGCTATTCCAAACTTGCTAAGATTGCTGTCAAACAACAAAAGGCTTTTGGAAAGGTTCAAAATATGCTAGACAAAAGCGATGACCTGTTGGGTGAAGAAATGGATCGCACTCAAACTCTGACTGATAATCTTCAGAGATTTCAGTCTAAGTTTGATAACCTTGAGAATCATCATAACACACTCTTAACTGATCATGAAAAGCTTTCCTACGAATTTTTTCAAAGGAAGCAAGATCTTGAGAAGCTACGGGTGAGTTATGAAGATCTTCAGAAGGAGCGTGATTCATTGTTTGCTCAACAGATTAGTGCCGCTTAGGATGAATTCATTCCACCATGTTTGAAATGCATTGAACGTGAATCTGCTAATTCTTCACCTGAATGTTCAAATGCTTATATTGCTGCAACTTCTTCAACTGTCTCTGTGGTCACAAATTCCTCATCTGAGGATACCACAAATGTCACTAACGATAATGCAGGGTTGAAGGAATTGTATGTGACAGGCATGTACAAAAGCCTCAAAGGGCATCAGATTCTTGGTGATGTGCTTAAAAGGCAGATCCTCAACATGAACCCTAGAAAAGAGGGTATTGCCTTTGAGAGGAAACTCAATGCTAATGGGACCTACTAGAAACCTGAGCAGTACCCCAAAACCTCATGGTTTGCTGCAAAGGGACCTCCCGTAGATCCATCCACTTTATCTGGCTTTACATGTGAATCTTCATATTCTTCTGATGAGTCATTTGACTCCAACTATAAATTGTTCAAAAATCAGAATGGTGAAGTATTTGCTATATATGTTGGAACTAACTGCAGGAACGGTCCCCCTATGAAGAAAATCTGGGTTCTCAAAAGGTGCATTGAAAGTCTTCAGGTGAATGTCATCTTGACACCGCCTGTGAAGAATAGGAACCCCAGATCAAATTCTTCATATGGACCAAAGTCTTCATATGGATCCAAGTCCTCATATGGACCAAATTCCTCACGTGGATCAAATTCCTCAAGTGGATCAAAATCCTCATATGATCATCATCGTGCTAATGCTTTTGTTTCGCAGGGAAAGTCTAAGGGTTATGAATATGTGCATTATTCTTCAAATCATTATGTTTGTAAGTCCTCGAAGAATTTCTCTGCTTATTCATATGCTTACTCTAACCCCTCTTCTGTGAAACGAAGTGCACTAGCTTCAATGCCACCTTTCTCTTATGGAGCTCACAGAATGATGAAGTCTTTGCCACCCCTCCAGATGTGGGTGGTGAAGAATAAGAACTAATCTCTTATGCAGGGTCAGGTCTCCAGACGAACTTAAACATCTGAAGAATATGCTGGAGACCTGAATATGCTTGAAAGGACGCAAGCTAATCATGAAGAAATGAATATTCATTTCTCACGTCCTCCTACTGCTATATCTGTTGTATTGCTTGATGAAATTCAATCTGATGAATTTGATGTCATATTCTTCACTGATGAAGTATATGAGTTCGTAAGATGCACTAATTCATCTGCAGGATGAACAACCCAAAGCTACTGAGTGGGTCCTCGATAGTGGATGTACAAATCACATGACCGGTGACAAGAACTTATTGATGGACACCGCTTTATCTCCATCACATCTGAAGCATATCACCTACGCAGACAAAGGCAAAAGCAAGGTATTGGGTCTAGGCAGGGTTGTGATCTCAAAGTATCGACACATGGACAAAGTCATGCTTGTCGAGTCCTTAGGTTTCAACCTCATGTCTATCTCAATGCTTTGTGATCTTGATATGGTTGTTATCTTTGGAAAGTATCGTTGTGTTGTGATTATGGAAGCTGACCATTCCAAAGTCTTCGAAGGCTTTAGGAGAGGAGACTTGTACATTGTTGATTTCTCTACAGGACCACAACCTGGCACATATCTACTTGCAAAAGCTTCAGAAGGCTGTTTATGGCATCGTCGACTAGGTCATGCTGGCATGAGGAATTTGCACACACTCGTGAAGAAGAAGCATGTCATTGGCATCGAGGGTGTCAAATTCCTCAAGGACCATCTGTGTGGAGCTTGTGAAGCTGGAAAGATGACCAAGTCCAAGCATCCCTCGAATACTATCATGACTACTTCTCGTCCAATTGAATTGCTTCAAATGGATCTCTTTGGCCCTACTCATTATGCCACATTCACTAATGCTGCATCATTATATGGCTTTGTTATTGTTGATTACTACTCTCGTTATACATGTGTGCATATCATCACTTACAAAACTGAAGTACAGGAAGTCTTCAAACAATTTTCCTCGAGGGCTTCAACCAACTTCGGTGTGATGATCAAGCACATTAGGAGTGAAAATGGGACCGAGTTCAAGAATACTGGTCTTGATGATTATCTTGATGAACTTGGTATTACTCACGAGTTATCTGCTCCTTATACTCCTCAGCAGAATGGCGTCGTGGAGCGCATGAACAGGACTCTTGTTGAGATGGCTCGCACTATGCTTGATGAATACAACACGCCTCTTCGCTTCTGGCCTGAGGCAATTGACACTGCGTGCCACATCATCAATAGGGTATATCTTCACAAATTCTTCAAAATGACTTCATATGAACTCCTCACTGACAAGAAACCCAATGTGAGTTATTTCAAAGTCTTCGGTGCTAAATGTTGGATTAGAGATCCTCATCACAATTCTAAATTTGCACCGAAAGCACATGAAGGTTTTATGCTTGGTTAAGGAAAGGACTCGTACACCTACTGAGTCTTCAACATCAACCACCACAAGATTGTTGAAACTGTAGATGTGCGGTTCGATGAAACTAATGGCTCGCAAAGAGAGCACCTACCTCCTGTGCAAGATGAAGCACCTCCTGAAGAATCCATTAAGTACAAGGCTACTGAGGATGTCATAACCACTGAAGAACTTGCTGAAGAAGTCATTCCAGATCGTGAAGAACATCATGCTGGTGCACATGAAGAAAATGGCTCTGAAGAAAATGCTGAGCCCAATCAACGTCGTCAACCCGCTCATCCTCGCGTTCCAAATGAAATGCAGATCGAGAAAATCATCGACGACATCAACGCACCAGGTCCTCTCACACGCTCAAGGGCTTCTCATTTGTCTAACTTTTGTGGGCACTTTGCTTTTGTGTCTATCACAGAACCCACCAAAGTTGATGAGGCATTTCTGGAGCCAGAGTGGATTCAAGCGATGCAAGAGGAATTACATCAATTCGAGCTTAACAATGTCTGGGAACTCGTCAAGCGACCAGACCCATGCAAGCACAATATCATCGGTACCAAATGGATCTACCACAACAAGCAAGATGAAAATAGCCTTGTGGTGAGGAATAAGGCTCATCTTGTAGCTCAAGGCTACACACAGGTTGAAGGAATTTATTTCGATGAAACTTTTGCACCTGTTGCTAGACTTGAGGCTATTCACATATTGCTTGCTTATGCTAAGCATCATAATATTATCTTATATCAAATCGATGTGAAAAGTGCATTCCTCAATGGTAAGCTTGATGAAGAAGTATATGTTGCTCAACCCCCAGGTTTTGAAGATCCTAAGCATCTGACAAAGTCTTCAGACTCAATAAGGCCCTCTATGGCCTCAAGCAGTCTCCTCGGGCGTGGTATGATACTTTGAAGGAATTCCTCATGAAGAAAGGCTTCAAACCCGGTTCACTTGACCATACTCTTTTCACCAAAACCTATGATGATGAATTATTCATGTGCCAAATATATGTTGATGATATCATCTTTGGCTGTACTGACCAACGTTACAGTGACGAATTTGCCTATATGATGAGTGAGGAATATCAAATTTCTATGATGGGATAATTGAAATTCTACTTAGGTCTTCAAATTCGTCAACAGCGCAATGGCATCTTCATATCTCAAGAGAAATACCTCAAGGATGTGTTGAGGAAATTCGGCATGCAAGATTGCAAAGGCGTCAAAATCCCTATGCCCACAAATGGCCATCTATGCACTGATGAAAATGGTATAGACTTCGATCAAAAGGTATACCGCTCCATGATTGGCTCTTTATTGTATCTATGTGCATCTAGGCCAGATATTATGCTTAGTGTTTGCATGTGTGCCCGATTTCAAGCTACACCGAAGGAATCACACCATAAGGCTGTGAAGCATATTCTTCGATATCTAGCTCGCATTACAACTCTTGGATTACGGTATCCCAAGGGCTTGGCTTTTGATCTCATTGGATATTCTGACTCTGACTATGCTGGTGATCGTGTGGACCGCAAGTCAACATCCGGCACATGCCATTTCCTCGGACGATCCTTAGTATGTTGGTCCTCGAAGAAGCAGAACTGCGTATCACTATCTACTGCTGAAGCTGAGTACATTGCTGCTGGTTCGTGCTGTGCTCAATTGCTATGGATGAAGCAAACCCTCAAGGACTACGGCATCAATGTGAAGAATGTTCCACTCTTCTGTGACAATGAGAGTGCCATCAAGATTGCTCATAACCCAGTTCAGCACTCGAAGACAAAGCACATCCAGATTCGTCATCATTTTCTTCGAGATCATGTGTTGAAGGGCGACATCTCTATCGAGCACGTGAAGACTGAAGAACAGCTAGCCGATATCTTCACAAAGCCCTTGGATGAGAAGAGATTTAGCAAGTTGCGGTGTGAGCTAAATATCTTAGAATCTTTGAATGTTCTTTGAAAAGGACACACATCCTAACACTTATGCAAAATTGATGACTTAGATGTGCAACACACGAAGTAACGTTTTTCTTCGATCAATGATGACTAACCCTCTAGGTGTGAAGAAATTAATGAAGAAATTGATTCTCAGAGCCCTACGACAATTGTACGTGGCGTCTGAAATCATCATTCTTTTACGGTGGGTCACGCCACCAACAGAAGTTGAAAATCTTCAATTTGAGTTTTTCTTCAGTTTTGAAATTCTTCATTTGTTCAAATTCTTCAACTTTGCAATGTCTTCACTCTTTCCGACTGTGTTCTTCATTGACTATATATATAGTTGAGTTTTTCAGTCCTCTACAGCATTCACTTATTGCTGTTTCTTCAAGTTGTTTTTTCCTCTAAGTGAATGTGATCGGACCCGTACCCCTCTATGCTGTACTCAACCCAGTCTATTCACAAATTGTTCATATGCGTTCATTTTGAAACCCGTTCAAAATCTTCACTATATCCTTGTCAGCTGAAGAATTTGCGAACGAAACTTTAAAATATTCTTATCTGAATTTTCGGCTTTTACCGCTCAAACCGTTCCGCATCCCACGATGAGATTATCCTATTCACCCATGATCTAACATGATCTCCACTTCACAGTACATGGGTGACACATGTCGCTACGATGGGAAGGGTCAGGGGCACGTTCATCCATTTTCCTCGGACGAGCGGTTTTTCACCTCGGCTATAAATACCCCTCGCCCTCCTCATACCGCATTTACTCCACTCGAACGCACTCCCCTCGATTGTTCAAACTCCTCAAGTGAAGAATATGGCAGATGGGAAAAGACCTCAGAAGGGAGGAAAGAGACCCGAAGTGAATACTGCTTTTGAAATCCCTGATGACATATATGAGAAATATTGCACTCCTGATGAGGCCACTCATTGCAAGGAAAACAAAAATCAGCGCAAGGTGCACATACAGAGAATAGAGAGGAGATGGGCCAGAGAATGGAGGGAGTACAGATATGTGACTCCCAAGTACATGAAGAAATTCGCCGTACACCCTCCATGCCCAAGACCTCCACTGGCACCAGGCCAAGTTGCTGATCCCTCTAGCATCAGAAGAGGTGAGGAATTTCCTAAGGGATGGGCCAAGCGCCAAGCTAAATTGGCCAAAGTGGCAAAAGAACCAGTGAAGAAATTCAATGAAGACTCTGCTGCTGCTGCTGCTGAGGCCTCTGCTAGCAAGCCCAAGAAGGCTATGCCAAAGAAGCATGCACACAAGCCCAGTTCCTCAGCTGCAATGCCCTCACAGCCTGAGCCTCAGGCCACTTCCTCAAAAGCAGCTCAAGTCCCCACTGCAAAATCCACAGCTGTTCCGACAAAGTCCTCAGCACCTGTGCATCTTGCCACGTGCCAAAGGACCACTGGCTTCTCTATTGCCTCAGGAGCATCTGCAAGTTTTTCATCTCCGCCACAATCTTCAATTGGTCCAACCTTGATGAGGAGAAAGGCCACTGCTGGGCGCGGCTCGAGGCCAAGTCCTCATAAGAAGCAAGTTACTTTTCAAATACTGTCAAGCGAAGACGAAGCTGATGATGAAGAATTGGCTGAAATCATCAGAGACCGACAAGAGAGGGCCACTAGAGCCAAAGGCAGTGCTGTGCCACTTCTATTGGATCCGAAGAAGATCCTTGATTTCATAGATTTATGGCACAAGAATCCAAACACCCCTTTGCCTGAATTAAACCTCACGCCTGGCCAAAGTCATATGTTGACGACCTTTATTGCTGAAGAAAAATGGAAATTTGAAAAGGCCAGGCAGGTGAAGAAAGCTCAGTACAAGAAGGAGCGCTTTCTGAAGAAAAATATTGTGAAAATGTCTCCTGAAGAACTTCTGACTATGCTAGCTGAGATCAAAGCACTCAGTGATGAATTTGACGCATATCGTGCTGATTGGCTAGGCGCCAAAGTTAGATTCGTCAAACTGACAAAGGGACTCACTTCAAATGTTGCAGCCTCATCGCAACATGAAATTCTCAAGCTGAGACATCAGCTCAGCCCACTGAAGAGCATGCAAGTACAGCTGATGAAAATCAGGCTGTTGATGAAACTGCAAGTACCAGGGCTGATGATGAAATTCCAGCGCCTGAAGAATCTGCCAGGGCAACCTCCAATGTTGCGCCTGAAGAACAACCCAGGCCAGCTGAAGCATCTGAAGCTGCGCCTAAAGAATCTGATCATGCCAGGGCAACTGCATCAGTTGTGCCTGAAGAAACTGAACCAACTTCATCTGCTCCTCCTGCAAAGTCATCACAGATGAAGAATATCAACCTTCCTTCTGAATCAGAAGTGAAGAAAACTAAGGCTGCGGAGAAGGCAGCTGTGAAGAAAAGGAAAGCATCAACAACTGCAGAGTCTTCAGCTCCCAAGAAAGTGAAGACTTTGACAAGTTCATACTCCAACCCCATTGATGCTTTTCCTATCTCAATAATGCCATCAAAGGAAATTGTTCCCTTTGGTGAAGAATATGTCATTCCAGATGACACGGATGAAGAAATTCCCTCTGCTGCTACTTCAAAGAAGATGGATGAAGAAATTGTTGTGGAAGACATCATTTCCACTCCATTGGTATCATTGCCCATGCCTCAGTTCACAGCTGAAGAGGTAGGCGTTGAAGAAATTGATGAAGAAGATGAGGATGTGGATATTGGGTCTACAACTCCTATTCTGAATGATGACTATTGGGAAATTCATCACCCCAATTCTCCACTGACAACACCACTGCATCAAGTTCCTCAGTCCCCTGTGCAGACTGAAGAAATTCATACGGGCTCTAAAGGATGACAATCATCACTTCACACTACTGATGAAATTACCACTGAAATTCCTCAGCCTGTGGCTCCAGAGGCTGTCCATCAAGAGGCTGTGAAGACTACAACTATAAATCTTCAGCCCAAGCCATAGAATCCTCATACCAAGAGGCAAAAGTTCAAGGCTGATGACTTCTTCGTTGAGCACCATTTCTTCACTGATTTCAATCCTTATGACTCAGCAAGACTTCGCCGCAAGAGGTTCTGGACGGCTAGTCAGATGACCTTTTATTCTTCACTCCTATTTGATAAGGATAAGGTATTTGAGCACCGTCAAATTCCTCATGTGGATATGGAGTCTCTTCCGTGTTTCCAGCCTGTCCTCAATGTTCTTCATGACGCTGGACTCTTGAACTTCTGCTCCGACATCTGCGATTGGAATGAAGAACTCATTCTTTAGTTCTTCGCCACACTACAAATCACTGGCAATGTGGAAGATGTGAATACATGTGTGCTTGACTGGATGACCGAAAACACTCATTACAAAGCACCGGCCTCTGAATTGCTTCATGCCGTTCCAGTTAGTCCACCTGTTAAAGCTGCAAGGCTCATGTATGTGGAACCTGAACTTTCAAATCATCTGATGCAAGTACTGATGAAGCCTTTGAAGGCTGGCCAAGCTCCAAGGACCACCTTCCTTGTGAAGGAATTTTTATATGTGCCAAGAACCATATACCGCATTCTGACCAAAACCCTCAGTCCAATCAAGGGCCACAACTCTGAAGAAGAAGAGGTTGTTGGCATCATGAAGAATCTGCTATTCAATATCATACATGTTATTCCTATCAACTACCACGATTTCTTCATAAGGACTTTGGCTAATCACTACTAGAAAAAGGGCTATAGCTGATATGGACATTAATGGCGCACCATGTATGTGGTGCGCCACTGCTATATAGCAGTGGCGCACCAGATACAGGTGCGCCATTAGTGTCCTCATTACTAATGGCGCACCAGACACACGGTCCGCCATTACTAGCAAATTTTTTTTTTTCCAAAACTATTAATGGCGCACCAGGCCATAGTGCGCCATTACCCAGGTGCACCATTACTAGTTTTAATGGCGCACCACACACTCCGTGCGCCACTACTAACAATTTTTTTTTTACTTTTTTTTTTCAAAACTAGTAATGGCGCACCTGGGTACAGTGCACCATTACTAGTTCAAACTAGTAATGGCGCACTATCCACTGGTGCGCCACTACCAAACATTTTATTTTTATTTTTTTTGCAAAACTAGTAATGGCGCACCACGTAACAGGTGCGCCGTTAGTAACCAGGGTTACTAACGGCGCACCTGTTACGTGGTGCACCATTACTAACTTTCTGAGTCTTACAATTTATTCACCAAATGCACCCCCCCTGGACCGCCTTTTCAGTTTAAAAAAAAAAGAAAATGATAGAAATGTCAAAAAAATAAAAGAAAATAAGATTCCCATGTGATATGTGGTCTAGTTGTTAGCGAAATTTACAAACATGAATTTTCGACTTTTTTGCAAAATCTCTCGAGAATTTGTAAAATGGGCATAACTTTTGCATACGAACTCCGATGAAAAAAAAAATTATATGAAAATCATCTACTCGAAAAGTTACATCCGAATTTAATTAGGGGAACCCAGTTAAACATTTTCAGAATCCCCAAAAACCTAACAGAACGAAAGATACGGAGCTTTTAAGATCTAGAGGGGAAAAAATGGAAAAAAAATTCAAACTTACTAGTGGCGCACCATTTGCTAGGTGCGCCACTAGTAACAAAAAAAAAATTGGTTTCGAATTTTTTTTTTGGAATTTTTTTTCAAAATATGATACGTAATATGACCGGGAAGTTTGAAATATTTTTTCAAAATTTCATCACACTAATGAACATGAACAAAGTCCTAGACATCAACAAAGTTTAATAGGATTGATATCATAGATATATCAACAAGTGCTTGTTAAGTGAGGTGGTGCTGGGGTTGGATAGAACTGCGAAGTTAAGCATGCTCGGGCTGGAGTAGTGTGAGGATGGGTGACCTTCTGGGAAGTTTGACCACTTAGTGCGATTTGACTTGAGATTAAGCATATTGACCCGAGATTAAGCCATACAGACTCGAGATTAAGAAAAAAACAAAAAAAAAATTGGAAAAAAATTTTGAAAAAAATTTGTTAGTAATGGCGCACTTCTATGTGGTGCGCCATTACTATCTGACTTAGTAATGGCGCACCAAATAGAAATGCGCCATTAGTAACCCAGAGCACAAGGTAAATATGGCCCCCTGGAGGCATACTAATGGCGCACCAGGGGACATACTAATGGCGCACTTCCTGGTGCGCCACTACTGTCTGGTATACTAATAGTTACTAATGGCGTGAAGATAGTGGCGCACCTGTAGTGCGCCATTAATGGCCAAAACAGGTGCGCCACTAACAGACCTTTTCCTAGTAGTGAATGCTGCTATGTCACCTTTTGAGTTGAAGCCTGATGCTCCCTGGATCATGAGATTCATCAAATCAAGGTCCTCAGTTCATTACAAGGCTGATTGTCAGAATCACCTCAATTTCTTGCCTCCTATTGAAGTCCTCAAAAGGACTATTTCCTCAGCTGATGAGAAGGGCAAGGCTGCTATTATTGCTGAAGGCACTCGTCCATTGGATGGTCAGTTTCGCAAAGCTGCATCTTACTACACCAATGATGACTCTGCAACCCAAGATTCTGCCGCAAAAGCTTCAAAGCCAGTTCCTCAAGCCACTGCTCCACGAGTGATGACTGATCGTGAGCTTCTTCTAAGTCTTCATCAGAAGGTCGATCACAATCACAAGTGGGTCAAACGACAATTTGGCTCAATTCTTCAGAATATGACTGTCACGCAAAACACTCTGAAGAAAAATCATTACTACTTGCATGAAGTCTTTGATCGCACTTGTGCCATATTGTCTCACCTCTACCGTGATGAAGATCTCAAGCAGATGAGCTTCCAACAGGACTTTGAATGGTCTCAGCCTCCTTCGAAGAAATTCAAGAAGGTCAAAGTTCCTCAGGTTGTCACCAGTTCATATTCTTCATCGCGCGAGACGGATGAAGCTGAAGACTTGAACGACACCGCGGCAGGCCCTACTCCAATGGACGACCCCAACAACGCTGGCACTCTTCCATCGACATCATGATGATATTCTTCAGGGGCATTAGTCCTCATTTTTCGTCCCTTTTGGTCATTCGATGACAAAGGGGGAGAAATTTGAGTTAGTCTTCAAGCGGGTCTATTATATGGGCGGTTTTTGTTAAGTTGCAACTCTCGCTCTTCTGAGGTGTTTGTTGATCGAGTTGTAAACTTAAGTCCTATGGTGGTCTGATACTTTTACTCTGATTTCTGCATGCTATTTCCTCATATACCTTAATGCACGCATGCTGAATTCGTCAGACACCATATTTCATCATGCATTTCAAATTCTTCATATTATATGTCAAATGCATGTATGATTTACAAGATATAGGGGGAGACCTCCATGATTCTACTCTACAATGTGCATTTGCTATTCAAAGCAAATTCCTCAAATATGCACATCTTCAGGGGGAGTTCTTCTATATCTTGCAATCAAATTCCTCAATATCAGTATTTACACTTCATATTTTTATCCCCGTTGAAAACTTAACCTATATTGTCATCAATCACCAAAAAGGGGGAGATTGTAAGTGCATCTAGTGCCCCTTAGTGATTTTGATGTATTGAAGACTTATAGGTTAAGGGACTAATCAGTTTGTGAGTGTACACAGGTCTATAAGTCTATGAGGAGTTTGATATTTATGATGAAAGTCGACCCCTAAAAATGAATGTCTTCAGCTGAAGACTTTGGTTTTCTTGAAGACTTTGAAAGTGAAGAAATTGGTGTTACCGTGAAGACTTGATATTCATGTGAGGATCATGAAGCATGAAGACTTTTGTTTTTGTAGTTTCATTTTCTCTTTCTTGAGTCATAGGAAACACCGTACTGTTAAAGGGGGTCGAGGTAAAACTACAGAAAAGTTTCCAATTGATGCTCATCTCAAAATCCTACACCTACCCAATCCTTTCGAGTGAAGCCATTGGAAATCTCATACAGTTCAGTCAATTTCTTCAGTGACAGAGACGAAGATCTTCTGGTCTCTGAGGAATTTGTTCTAATTGAGGAGTTAGGAATTCGCCAGTGCAGATTGCCTACAAAGTGAGGAACATGATAGCCCTAAGGAATTTGATACTCAAATATCCGACCGTTGATGTGCTACGCGCCAGCTGTCCCAAAATATCTACCCACATAACGGTCATATCATTGAAGGGCATTTACATCTTATCATGTCGGGCTGCTCCCTAGGCTATAAATAGCCGCCCACTACAACCACTAGCTGATTGGCTGCTCCGAGAGAAACTGACACTTGTCATTTAGAGCATCCCATCCTTCGAGGACTTTGAGCGAAAATCATCAAGTGAGGAAAACCAAACCCAAACCCAAACACCTACAAACCCAAAGTGATCGAGCATCACTGAAGAGATTGTTCCTGTGTGGAACCGACGCTTGTTACCTTTGAGGACTGTGCATCCTCCAGACGGTTAGGCGTCATGGTCTAGAGCATCCAAGAGGAATTGTGGATCACCGAGTGACCGAGTCTGTGAAGGTTTGGAAGTCACCTGAAGACTTACGACGAGTGATTGGGCGAGGTCTGTGTGACCTTAGGTCAAGGAGAATACGGTGAGGACTGTGTGTCCGGGACTGTGTGACCTCAGGTTTAAATACCTAGCCGCTCTAACCAGACGTACAACTGTCACAACAGTTGGAACTGGTCTACCAAATCATTGTCTTCACCGAACTACTGGTTCTATTTCCTCAACCCTTTCATTTCCTCTTTCATGTGTTGATGATCTTGTCTGTTACTGTTTGTAGACTTTGACTGAAGACTTTGTTCAATTTCCTCAATCCTAATCCTTCAGTCACATAGTCTTCTGCCTGCTTATCCTGTGTTTCACGCTACCTGTACTCTGTGCCTATTTCATTTCATCATGATGACTGTGCTTATGCTATGTTATGTTTGCATCTGAGTACTTATTCCGCTGCTAAGTAGTTCGTAGCTTAGGAATTTCCTCACCGAGAAATTCCTCACTGACGAATTTTTAAAAATCGCCTATTCACCCCCCCCCCCCTCCCGTCCTCTAGTCGACTTAACGCACTTTTAAGAGCGTGCACTCACAATTGCAAAATCGTGCGGTGGCACTACTCGGAGGAGACAGGTAAGACCTCTCCGGGCTTCGAGGTCTTCTTGTCGACCTTGGCTATTTTATGTAGAAAATCATGGTCGCACTGCCCCATTGCCGTTGTGAAAATTTCGATGCATTCTTCGTCTAGCATGTCCTCGGCAACACGTGTTATGTCCGTGATCTTTTCCACCTTGGTTTTGGTTGACTTCTCCCAGTCCCCGGCCACCGCGATCTCATTAAGGTTATGACAGAATTCGTTCGTTGCTAGCTGATGGAATCGGAGGCTTCGATTATGTCCATGTGTGCGATATATATGACAGAGAGATGACTATGTGGTTCATGATGTTGGGTATAGTTTACAAGGCATAGATGCAACGGCCAACGAGGTTGATGATGACTCGGCAGGGACTTAGACGACGCCTGCCCTACGACTCAGATGATGACTTGGATGTATATTTCAGAGAGAGATCAGTCGCCATTCCCAATCCCTCACAACACCCCAAGGCATTGAGTGCCACCGGATCCATGATACTGTCAGGATGTCACCCCTCATGCGACCTAGCCTCAAAGCCTTGTTGCTGATCATGCCCAAGATCGTGCATATGGTGCATGTTTCCACTAGCGGATGGTGATGGCTTTTCCTTATGCAAAATAATTCAGATCTATTATCAAAGTTCACCAGAAGTACAAAGCACCTCAAACATAATAAAAATTACATCAAGATTCCGAGACCACAAAATGATCACTGATGGTGACGGTTTTTAAGGGCGACAACTATTTATTAACTAGGTGGGAACATATAAAATCTCATCTGTCGGCTACAAGATCTGGCAAATGTATCTAATCCCGAATTGTGAGCATTCAAATCCTTTGTCCTTGATGGAATATATATCTTGGACATTTGGTTCATATTTGCAGCGAAAATCAGTCGCCAATGCAATGCCTCACAGGTCACAACATGTCAAAGGCTTTGAGTGCCACCGGATCCACCATACTTGTCTCAGATACGATACCATTGGAACCCGCATCCTGTCTCTACGCGCTTGACCCCCTCTGCTTGTCATCAAATTTGGTAAAGAAGCCATACTGTATATTTCTGCAGTGCCGTGATTTCGAGCTGGGTCTCCCGTCAGCAGGGAATTAAAAAAAAAACCGAAATTATGTCTAGATGTTTCAAAAAAACATCGAAAGAATAATTCCACATCCATGTTGCTATACCCGCAAAAAAACATGAGTATTGCTATATTTTCAGATCCATATATTCATCTCCTTTGTGCACCCTTATACAGGAGTCAGATTTTTCAAATGTAAAAAGATGTAACAACAACAACAACAACAACAACAACAATAATAATAAAGTAAAGAAAATGTAAAAAATGTTTTTTCATACGAGTCTAACCCTAATATAAGTCCTGGGAACATACTATTCAAATTGGTACACATCCGACTCAGCTTTGAACGCACGATTAGCCTGTGCCCCTGCCCTATATATACACAGAGAGAGATCGAGGTGATAGCGAGCGAAACTTGCGAACTACACGGCGCCAATAGCAAAGAAAACATGGGGTTCCCGCTGCCTCTCCAGCCGGAGGAGAAGGAGAAGGACGATGCTTATGCGGACCCGACGAAAAGGAATGCGGAGGAGGCTGCGTCACAGGAGGGCGGCGATGCGACCTTGGACATGGAGATGGAGGACTTGGACGACGACTGCTCCTACAACTCGATCGGACGATGACCCGGCCACAGTCTACGCCAAGCTCGCTGCATGGTACGAGGAGCGCGTCCGGGGCGGCATGCTCGCCTTCCCTGGTTGAAGTACGACTCCACCGCCAATATCCTCGAGAGGCACGGGGAGGTGTCTGCTTTCTACAACAACAGGCAACACGAGGAGGATTCCCATGCTGCAGGCACCAAGGTGGCTGATGATAGTGTTGCTCCGGCGGTGGCACCAGGTGACCGAGAGCCTGCTCCAACGAAAATCAATTGATTCTCCTCAAGAAGATTCACCGATCTCTGCTATTAGTGTAGATCCTTTTATACGTAGTACTCACTTATAATGTTATAAGCTTTTTGGGGTTTAATCCTTATTGCCAGATTGTTTCAGCCATGCACGATCAGTGTTTGGGGTCTATTTTTGGCGTAATAGTTGCGGACTCTCATGTTAATGTGCATTGATGAAGATCTTACTTGACCAATCTTTCTAGAGAATTTTTATGGTACATCGTACTACCCAATATAATGGTAGTTTTAGTTCATCCAACGGTTGATGTGGATTGAACAAACTGTCGCTGGAGGGCATATTAGTAATTCTATATGCAGTGCACCGGCTTAAGTCCTTCACCATCCCGACGCCAATGCAGTTGGTGCATGCAGAACAATGACACAAAATAGCTCGGGGGCACGAGCGGGTGCGTCTACAACCCATCGCCACTGTCCCTCGGGCTGCCGGAGCAACGCTCGTAGTGGCGTTGTTCAAGCCCAAGTGGCAGGACCCGCAATCTGGCCAAGAGCATCAGCACCTCCTGTCAACTTTTTGTCACCACCATCTTCCTCCATCTTTTTATGCGGACACACTTCACCCATAAGTGTTCAATCTATTTTGGGTAACGTTTCTAATCGGCCAACCGGCTGAGCCTTGCGCCGGTAGGGCGAGGGATCCGCCGGCAGCACCGCCGCACTTCGACCAGAATCGCTGGATAGTGGAGAGTGGGATCTTGCCAGTGTAGTGGATGAATAAAGAACTACTCGAGCTGGTGGAGTTGATGAGAAAATGAGTGGGTGAGAGCGAGGAGCCCGGAAGAAACGTTGCACCATTCACTCAGTTGGTCATGCAGCGCGAACAACTACATAAGATGACATGGCAGCAACGTAGCTATGAGATTGGTTCACAATAATCCGAAGTCGAAAAACCCATTCGTTTTGACATGCCAAAAATCGGATGCCAGATTTTTATCTGTTTCATATCCTTTTGAGGTAAGGTACTCCTCTGGCTCAACTCCTGACAGCTAGCCTCTAAATCCTAGGATGCACTCTTGAGGATTAGATGGCTAACTCATGATGTTTTCATTTAATAGATTTGAAACATTCTTCTTCTCTCTGAAAAAGAATCAAGACGTGTTCTTATGAGAGCTCTCATCGCGTATTGCAGGTTTTCAACTAAGTTGCAATCAAAGTTATGCAATTGTCACTAACATACTCATGGAACTTTAGAGTAAGTTGATGAATTGACCAGAATTTTCAACAATGACACACATTAGTTCAGATGTTACTTTAGCTTACTCGCAAAAAAAATGTTACTTTACCTTGTAGATCATCCATCGGTCAGCCACATGAGAATGGTACTACCCATCAGTGGATGCAACTTCATCTGTTCAGACCTCAGGCTATCAACAAAAGGTTCATCCAATATGTTCCCCAATTGCATATGTATTGAAGGTGGTTGTGTAATTGTTTGGTGTTTATGCTAAAAAGTAGGAATATGTACTGACTTACGGTTCCAAAGTTTCAGATTGAACAAAGATTTTTCGGTTGGTTGATAGCTATCCTTAGCCGCATCTTCGCAAAACACTACACATAAATTACCTTTGTTTGGTTGTCCTTAAGGTTGAACATAGATTGTCTTTGACTGCCTATTGGCAAAGAAACCCCCAATACAGGGCAGCAACTCTTTGGACTTCAGGTAACCTCCGAATCATTGTACTGGCATCTCGAATTATCTTTTATGTTGGCATTGGTGTTGATGACAAAACAGTGCCGTTTTTTATCTGATCAGTCATCTCTTACAGAATGCCACTTGTGCCAAGGTTTGACTTAGTGTTGGACTGCGTACATGAGAATATTGTCTAAACAGTAAAGGACCTGTGAGTGGCTCACACTTATTGTTCTTTTCCATACTTCAGTTAGATCCAGACTGTGAGTAGAGTTATGGTTGATTTGGACTGGTGGGTGCAGTTTTGAACTCCTTCAACTTCTAGTATACAAATGCCGGAAGAAGTTCTTGTGCTGCATGGTGCTCATTCTTGAGTACTACGTCTCTTTGAATCTCCTGATTTGCTACATTATCCTTATTGGCTTGTTCACCATTCCATTCTCCCTAGGCTGCAGTGAGTGAGACCCATCTTGATCTTACGCTGCTCACTCACTCACCAATCGGCTTCTGTTGGCCCTCAGGGTGGACACGGTCCGGGCCGGTCCGGTCCCTGACCGAGCCACAGTTTGGACCGGCAGCCGGCGGGCCGGACTGGACCGGACCGAGCAGCTCCTCGGTCCTCTTGGCTCGGATAACATATTGAATTCATGCTCCAGCCAACTCATCCAAAAGTCCTAACTGATGGAGGGAGGCGGACAATATATTTCAACAATCCCCCTCACGTCTAGACTATTTTAGTCCTTAGACGTGGGATCGATGTAGGCCGCAGAATCGTTTTATTTATTACTGCATTGGCAGGATCTTGAACTCAAGACCTCTTGGCTCGGATACCACATTGAATTCATGCTCCAGCGAACTCATCCAAAAGTTCAAACTGATGGAGGGAGGCGGGCAATATATTTCAACAAAGGAGAGGAAGGAGAGGGGAAACAGCCGTGGGCCTCATCGTCGCCACACTCGGCATGGCCTTCTCCGAGCTCGTTGAGAAGAAGCGCAGGGAGGCCTCTAGTAGCAGTGGCGGCGTCACTGTCAGTGCGTTCTGACTGGTGTCCTAGTTCTTCCTTCCTACCATGGGTAGCTGGAGTTCTTTCATCTGGGAGGCCCCCGAGCGGATGAAGCCCATGGACACAGCCACACAGCTCTGTTAGTCGCGAGGTAGTGTTATGCA
Source organism: Thinopyrum elongatum (assembly GCA_011799875.1). NCBI lineage: Eukaryota > Viridiplantae > Streptophyta > Magnoliopsida > Poales > Poaceae > Thinopyrum > Thinopyrum elongatum. Next base: position 728,997,190 of record CM022303.1, read on the forward strand.
ATTAATGGTGTTGCCTCGTTGCTTCCTGTTTTTTGCCACGATAATTCTGATTTCTGTCACGTTAACTCTGTTGAGCCGAAAGGAGTCTGCATTGCAGGGTTGTTGCATGTGCCATATTAATCCTCTTTACAATTTGCATGTTGCAAATAAACATGGCCTATCACGGGTATGCCAACGTACAAGTTTGGTCTGCCTCTGATCGATCTTCCCTTAGATGGCAGATCGTGGGGAGGCGTAGCGTAACGACTGGTCATGATCTCCGAGATGTGTGGATCGGGCAGAATAAAAAGGAAAGAAAACAAAAAGACGCTGATTACGCGCATCGCAGAATCGTGTGCTGGGTTGTTTTTTAGCTGCGTTGTTTCGGTTAACCGAGTTGGACCGAGATAAAACCGGACCGGACCGAGACTTTTACGGACCGATATTTCGTAACCGGACCGGCCATTTTCTTGAGCGGGCCAGGACCGTACGGTCCGGTCCATAGCGGGCCGCGAGCAGGGACGAAAGCCAGCTCGCCACGTCCAGGCTGAGTTGGCCCCATTGCCAACACATATGGAAGCTACTAGGGAAATGGTGAGTGTTCTCTTTGTAACAAGAGAAAGCTTGCTTGAAGTCTTCAGTGTCAGTTCTATCCCGGCAACGTCGCTATCTGTCTGGACACGGGTACGGACAGAAAAAAGGGGCGGGCAAGTAGCAAAGACAAACAAGAGGTCCGATGGTGGCTCAAATAAGGGAGGGGTGGCATCCAGTAGTGCCTGGGGCCATGGGTGGAGGACGGATGCTGCGTTAGGGTGGCGGAGTCCGAGAAAGGAAGGCCGCACGCTGGCATTGTCATTGAGTGGCAGGCACCATCGTCAGCAAGGAAAGAACCCAGGGTGCCGTTTCCTGTGGTCTGTTGTTTTGGGTTTGGACTAGTAGCTGGTTAGTTTGGCGCCGGTGTATTGTGGAGCTTGCTGGACTAGACTAATTAATTACTTGCTGTCGAAAACTTCCAAGCGGAGAAATGGAGAGGGATTTCATATTCCTGTTAGATCCAGTACTGCTAGTACAGCTGATGCCAATCATATCTTATTTAGTTATGTAGATCAACCTCGTTGAAAGCAAAAGAACAGGTTGGTTCAGGCAGTCTTCTGCCGCCGCAACAGCAATGCACAGATGGGTCTGCCCGGTGGATGCAGTTCCTAGTGTTCCTTATTGACTTCTTCGTCATTCTGCTCCTACCTTGGCTGCCGTGAACCAAACGCACCTTCAGCTTACACTGGCCACTCCTCAATCCAAGATCGCTGCGATGAGAATCCATCCTGGCCAATCTTTTTTACGTTAACACATATGGTGTGTGCTGTAAAATGATCTAGTGTTTTTTTACCTTCACACATATGGTATGTGCTTGCTTGTAGTCTTGCCGCTTGCTTTTGGAGCACGGGCACCATCGAAACAAGTCGGAGGGGAATGGAAGATGAAGAAGAGGGCAGCGACTACCACCAGACCCTGGATGCGGAGGGAGGCAGTGCTCGAAAGTTGCTAAGGGTGGATGGGGTACGGGTGATAGTTGCTGCGAAAGACGAGGCGCGCCCAACACAGCTGCAGGTGGAGGATGAAGGCTGTCATGTGGAACAACCATTTACAGCGGTGTGGCATATGTTTTGCTTGCTATTTCGATGGGCTACACAAACAAACGAACAAGCAACAACGGAGAGTTTGTATTTCTGTCTCCTATTCCTCTGTTTTTTTAGAGGCTCTGTTGTTCTTCTGTTTCTTCCAAGGCAGAAACAGTGGAAGGACAAAATCGGTCTGATCCCACACACACTAAGGGCTGGTCTTCCATTCAGCATTTCCGGTAGTAGTTTGCCACCGAAATGGAACAAAAGTAGATCAGACAGGGATACCCTCCTTGGTGAGCAGTTCATGTTGCCGAAATTGCTCCTGGCATATGTATGAACATGGATGCACACGAATTGAGTGTTCTTTGCACTACAAAATATATATTCTTTGATTCATTCATCTCACCGTACTATATGTACATATCATTCATATCCACCTATAACTGGGACTGCACGCTCTAGAAACTCTCTTTTGGATGGATTTGTGATCACTCAAAATATGTAAGCACCTCAGACACTAGCTTCGTCACAACATATGTTGGGAGTACAATTAATTACCACATGTAATAGTAATAACCTAGGAAGCACTATTAATCAACGACAGTAGTCAAAAAGCTGCTGCGCGGGATGGAGGTACTGCCAGGTAAAGTGGACTGCTCGATTGACCACGCATCAGCACTTCTGATTATACGATAAAGGGTTTCCCCCACTTTATATTATAAAGCAAACATCCGATCCATCCAGCTTGCTAGGGCCGCAGCACAGATAAGCCCAAAAAGAAAACACAAGAAAAAGAAAGAGAAATAAATACCGACACCGGCAGATCAACGAAGAAAGGAAGACCGGCAACCACTGCACCCTCTAAAGAAGTACCACCATGCTCCCAGCATCTCGAAGCGCCGCGCCCCAAGCAACACCTTCAAGAAGGAATGCGACGCCGCCGCCGCTGTTGCCCGAACAAGTTATAGGGTTTCCCCCGGCATCCAAGGAATAGTGGGGAAGGTATATACCCGACACCCCTCAGGAAGGTCCGATGGCGCTCGCAAGCGTCACCGCGTCAGTGCCGAACAAGCCGACAGGGATTTCCCCCGATCTACAACCACCACCACCACCTCAGGCACTTCAAGATGCACCACCCCACCAGCCGCCCACCAGCCTGTGCCACCACGGTTACCGGACAACTCTCGCCGCCTCACTGAAGCTGCCAACACGAGACCTGGATCGGGTAAGGGGACCCCGGCCATGGGAGCGACCACAACTCGACCGGGGGGAGGGGACAGCCACCACCGCCGCAGTGGAGCCGACTGGACGCAGCGACGAGGACTTGCCGGGCCCCGTTGGCCCGGCCGGGCCCACTTGGACCCGGACAGTCCTGTCGCCACGCTGCAACTCGCCGACCGACGAAATCCTCACTGCCCGAGACCGCCGCCACCTTGCCACCACCAAGGAACGACACTGCGGAACACCGGGCCACCGGCCCGCCCCAACCCAGATGGGGCCCAGATCTGGGCTGGGCGGGCGGCGCAAACCACCAGCGCCACCGCGCCGCCCCATGGCCAACGGCCGCACCGTCGCGTCAAGAGCCACCATGGCACGCGACATCACCACCGATGAGCCACACCAACGCCGGCCGAGGAGCACCGCTGCAACCACCACCGTCCGAGCATGGGGGGACCGCACGCGGGGAAGGGCAGACCTGCCGCCGCCAGCACCACGCAGCCGAGGCCCGGCGGCGCTCGCTGGCGGTGACGGGAGGAGGGAGTAGCGAGGAGGGAGCCTGGAGGGGAGCGGCAGAGGGGCCCCCGGTCGCCTCGACCAGGGAGGCGACGCGGGGGATACGGGGAAGGGAGGAGGTGGGGGGAGGGGCGGGGGAGCTGGGGGATGCTAGCGGTGACGGCGGGCTCCGGCCGCGGCCGCGGCTCCGCGCGGGGGAGACGGCGGCGGCGGCGCGGGAACCCTAGGAGGGAAGGGAGGTCGGGGGGAGCACCACTCCCCACTGAACTTCGTCTCGTTTTTCAACAGAAACCATCAGCACTTCTGATTATTAACTGACCGTCCTAATGCCAACAAACATTCAGGCATGCTTTAATTTCGCAGAAGAGCTAACAAGGAACACGGTCCTACTTATGCATCTAGCAAACATTTTCTTGATCAATTGGTACAGAGATAACAAGGAAAACAGAGTATATGTTGACGGACTGTTCTGCTCGGGTAAGGCTTATTTACCTCTTCTCCTTACCCTACCATGTTTTCTGTGGCATCAGTTTCCTCGAAACTACTGTTTCTTCAGAAAATAATACCACGAAAAACAGACTATCTTCAAAGTACTCCCTCCGTCCCATAATATAAGAACGTTTTTGGCACTAAGTGCCAAAAACGTTCTTATATTATGGGACGGAGGGAGTAATACACAACTGTGCCACCGCCAGTTCCTGCTTGCAATATGAATAGTCAAGTCTCCACTATCCATATGTTTTCATACACCACAATGCAAAGACACACAATTTGCGACTCTTATGTGGTCACGCAATGTCAATTCTGATAACTGTTATGCACCTGAATTATAGAGTTGAGTTATGTTAACCATTTGCGACAAGCCTCTATCCATCCTCTCTGATTATGGACATTATGGATTCCGTGGGTGCTCTATGTAGTGAAATTTGGAAAATGGTTACTATTGCAGCAGAAACTCATACTTCTGTTGCCGTTCTTTTCGGCACGTTCTACATGCACAATAGCGAAGAACGACAACTACACCGCATTTCATTTTAAACTATCAAAAACAATCCTGAGAACATGTATATTTCCCAAGCACATGTATCAGCCAGAGACTCGGTTGTGGGTTATATATAGTGGAAGTAGGAAAATAACTAGTGTGCGGATAGTTCTCTTTCACAAATAAACTTATGCTTATGATGTTGCAATTATTTTCTGCATATCATGTGTAATATCATGAGTGAAAATCACATTCCATTCATGTTCGACCATCAAACGTGACCCCTCACCACATGTACCCTTAATTCTTTGAAGCGAGGCAACACTCCATTTGTTGGCGCAGGTCCCGACTCGTCGTGTACTCTTCGACGAGACGTAGCTCGCGATCAGGTCGTGTACTTTCCGCTTCCGGCCGTCCACAAACTATATGTAGCTGGAGACGAAGGTACGCACACAAGTACTAAGCAGGCCCATTGGAGACATGTGACCCCCGCGTCGCCTCCCTGGCAGCTCAGGGCGAGAACCCTAGCCGCCGCAGCGTCCTCTCTTCCCCCTATTCCTCGTCGCGCCGGCAACGGAGGGCGTCCCCTGGGAAGCTCAGGCCGGCCCAAGGAAGGCCGCGGGGCGGGCACTTTTCTAGGTCGGTGCTGCGCGGTCAAATTGCAGAGAGCGATTTGGCTTGCGCTACTAGGCATGTTGTGCGGGTGAGGCCGGCCATGATGTGGTGCTGCGCCTGCAAGCGACATAGTGCCGCTAGGCTGTGCAGATGATGCCTAGACAGGACTTGTGTGGCGCCGAGCGGGTGCGGGCGGCCATGCCCTTGCACCCGACGCACTGGCTTGCGCGCGTGGCTGGGCAAGGGCTGAGAGGCGCCGTGGCTTCGCTTGGAGGCAACATCAGGCTCTGGCGGCGAGATCTAGCAGGCTCTCTGCCAAGATATCCGGTCTCTGCTGGGAAGTGGACCGCGATGACAAGATGCGGGCCTTTCGCACTGGCGGTGGTACGGTCCACGGCTTGGTGGTGGTGATCCAGATCCGGTCGGCCGGCTGGGCTGTTTGCAGACTTTGCTGCAGCGACCTCCTACAGCTTCACAATGGCGGTGGTCATCGAATAGAATTTGGGAGTGTCTTTCTCTCAAGATCTGGTTGACTATGACGGTGAGATGCAAATTATGGATCAGGATTTGAATCAGAGGGATGGTTGTGCAGCAGCGATGGTCGTATCACATATAGCTGTTGGGATCGTGCAAAAGAGGTGGTGACAACACTTGTGAGTTTGACGATGATGCTACTTGAGCACTTGGTCTCGAGCTCAGGACGAAAGCCTAGGTCTAACTGAAGATGGTTATACCTAACAATGACAATGTTTTTTACGCCGTTATCTCGTTGAAGTCATTGTTCGGATACACTCGGATTGATTCTTCAGGGTGAAAACCTTGATTTTGACCTACGTCGTTGAATTCAGTGACGGCGACGCTTGAGTGTCACTCCCTTCCTAAAGACGTTACTATTGAACAATCTCACCATCAGTCTGGTGTCATGATATGGTTGGTGCGGATATGGTCATAGTTCTAGTTTGCCGATTGTGTATCTAGTCGCTTTAGGTTTTTTCCCACGCCTACACAAAGCTTTGATCTTATATGATTTTACTTAGTTGCCGGCGAGTTTTTGTGTGTGTGTTATGGGTTGAGTGCATTTTAATTATGCATAGGTTGGATATGTGCTCATTGTGTTATGTATCCTCTTGATGCTCCAATTTATGCTAAAAAAATCTATCCATTGTAAAAAAATTACTAAGCAGGCACACTGACAGCAGGATGGATTGGCACACTGACCGAGGAAGTAGTAAGTAGGCACACAGGCAGCTGGATGGATTTTTCCCGTGACGTGAAGCAAGCCAGCACATTAATTATGCAGAGGCCGGATGTGTGCTTTGTATTCTCTTGATGCTTCATTTTGAGCTAATAAAATCCATCCATTGTCGAAAAGTTACTTAAGCAGGCACACAGGTAGCTGGATGGATTCCTTTGCCGATTGCGGTCAAGCAAGCTAGGCAGCTAGCTAGCTATGCACGTATAGCTAACGATCAGCCGCCGGGATACTTGATCGACTAGAACTAGCACAACACGGCGGAACACACGCAACACACAATTGATGGAAAAATAGGGCCGTGCCGGTCCTATGTTTTGTATTGCTTTGATCTGGTGATTACATTTACAGGGGGAGCTACCTAATACCACGACGAGTAAATTGGAACGGAGGGAGTAGGTGAGATGGTAGGTCGATCTCCAGCAACGCGGAGCACCACATAAGCCTATGCATCTCCTTCGTCTCAAAATCAAGAACTACGTCACCTTGACTGTGTACCCGCAACAGAACCACGTCACTGCTCTTCTTCCCGGATGCCTTAAACTCGACTTGAACATCAGGACCACCACCAACGCGGAGGTTTGGGTAAAATGACCACAGCTTCTTCTCTATGTCGATCACAGCTTCCAGTGCGCAGCCACCACTACCTTCCATGACTGTAGGGACCTGTAGCCACACGGATATCATGTACCCATCTATGGCGAGGAGTTTTAGTTGTTTCCCATACGACGATGTTGCCAAGTGGAGTTGGCTTGCATTGCAGTTGGTAGGTGGGAGCTTCACCAGTCCTGACATCCCTGTGCTCACGTCATAGGCGAGGATTTGGTTGCCCTGGTCCACTAGCCAATTTACAATGCCGCCGTGGAGGACAGCGGGATCGCTGTAGCGACCGACCGACCGCCATGGGGAGCTAGAATGGCTTGCACAAGTGATGGTCCTCCAACCATCAGAGGAGGATGTGACGGTGTGTACTTTGATGCTCCACATGCTAATATAGATGATAAGCAGCATGAAAGAGTAGTCGATGCCATCACCTGCCGTGAGCAAGACATACTCGTGGGTGTAGGAACCGCTAGTTAGGACATCTTGCCATTTTGAGAGGAAGGTCGGGTGACCTGTCGTGGTATTATACACACACAGGTCAAAATAGTGCATCTGTCTGGGTCGCATTACTTCGACATGTAGACGGCAGAGGACGATGAGGCCACCGCTTGAAGTCACGGGACTGTACTGACGAAAGAGGTTGCCGATGCGGCGTGACATGAAGGGTGAGAGGTGCTTATGGCAGACGGATTCGGCTGCGGGCGTGACCGGGTGGACCAGGGTCAAGGGCCGCTCTTCAAAGATGGAGAGGTAGGCAAGAATGCGGGGGCTTACCAGTCCGAGTCTGGTGACGCGACGGAGGAACGGCTGGCTTAGGATGTCACGGCGAATGTGTTTACAAGCCGCGGCACAACGGATAAGGGTGACAAGGTCGGTGCGTGCCATGATCTCGAGCATGAGATCAGCCGGTAGCAACAATGGTGCCGTGGTCACTGCCGCTGGGGTCGCCATCGATCGTATGTATTTTGAGTTGGAAGCCTTGGGTTGGTATAACCAGCTAGCTAGGAGCGCTTTTAATATTCCAGATAGAAAGCAACCTCGGCGTTTATATTGACAGAGACGCAGCGAACCGACTTGGTGTGATCGGACACGGGAAGCCATATCAGCACGATCGTGCTGCATGGCTTGAACACGCAAAGAAGGAACCAAATCCAGTGCGAGTTTTAGTTTGCCTGAGAAGCGATACAAAATCGATTCTGTTTGATGCATCGTGCCGTGCACGTTTAATTGATTAAAATAACTTAGACGGTCGACTAAGCTGAAGCAAAGATGCATGCACTGATAACCAACACTACTCAGCTAATAATGCATGCATGCATGCATGAAACTATTGATCAAACATGGTTTTTCTTGGACGTGGCTAGGCAGCGCATGAGCGCTCCGTGGATTGCTCGAGCGCACCCATCATATTAAGAAATGGGTCTGTCTAGGACACATCTAGATATGACATAGTTATGTCATATCTAATCTGATGTCCACTATGTTTGTGGTCTATTTTTTTCTGTCTCAGTTTTTTTTGTTTCTTGTTGCTGCGTTATTTGTGGGAGCTTAGATATGACATTCTTAAAAAACATTTAGATGTGAATTAGACAAACCGTTAAGAAATTGATGTGACACGTCATTCTAGTCTATCAAAAAAAGAAAGTACATAGTCTCCCATTCTTAGGTTACATCAGCGGAGAGACCACGTGCATTTATTTGAGATTTCAATTTTTTTTATAAAAATCATGACTTTTGATTTGAGTGTCGCAATTTAGATCTGTTTTCACTATTGGGTTTCTCGCGACGATTTCTTCAAAACTTGGTCCCATATGAGTAGGGTTTTGATGAACTTTTTTCCGGGCAACTTTGCGTGCTACAGCGGCAATTTTAGTGCTTCCCCTAGCTTCACTTCTAAGTCGCCTACCATAAGGACAACTCCAACGCGGATCACGAAATCACCCCAAATGTTGGGATCGGCCTCTCTAGACACCTTTAACCATCCAGTGACAGTCACCCAATTTGTTTGAACAAGTCCGTACATCCAAAATCCTCCAAACCGAATGACAAGGGGGCATTCTCAGGGTCCCTCAGCGTCCATTGGTCCCTCTGATATCAAGCCGGATCTCATCTCCTCAGACGACAGGAGGAGCAGAATCCGCCCCTCCTAGTCGAGTCTGCCATGACAGAAAAAGAGTCCGCGCTACAGATGGAGATGCTAACCCAACGGTCAATCTTGGATCGCGGTCTGACGTTGCCCTCTCTGCCTCTCTAGAGCCAACACGATGCCCAAAAATGGATGTCGCGTAAAGGAGGAGACATCGTCCCCACTGCGCCAGCCATTTCTGTTGTAACAAGGAGGAGGCAACAACAACTTCGAATATTGATAAACGCAGTCACATATAGAAAAGACTAATTTCACCCAACAGAGCCCGTTGGGGTTAGAAAAGAAAAACAACTATCACTAGTGGAAAACAGGGCATTAAACCCGGTTCCAGAGGGCCTTTAGTCCGGGTTCTTAAACTGGGACAAAACAAACGGGACTAATACCCAAAACCTTTAGTCCCGGTTGGCTTACGAACCGGGACCAAAGGTTCTCCACGTGGCCGCAGTGGGGCACCCAGGCAGGAGGACCTTTAGTCCTATATATCAATCTTTATCTCTCGACCATTTCGAGACTCCTCGTCATGTCCGTGATCTCATCCGGGATTCCGAACAACAATCGGTCACCAAATCACATAACTCATATAATACTATATCGTCATCGAATGTTAAGCGTGCGGTCCCTACGGGTTCAAGAACTATGTAGACATGACCGAGACACCTCTCTGGTCAATAACCAATAGCGGAACCTGGATGCCGATATTAGCTCCTACATATTCTACGAAGATCTTTATCGGTCGAACCGTTTATGGCAACATACGTAATTCCCTTTGTCTATCGGTATGTTACTTGCCCGAGATTCGATCGTCGGTATCTCTATACCTAGTTCAATCTCGTTACCGGCAAGTCTTTTAACTCGTTCTGTAATAAATCATCTTGTGGCTAACTCCTTAGTCGTTTGCTTGCAAGCTTATGATGTGTATTACCGAGAGGGCCCAGAGATACCTCTCCGATACTCGGAGTGACAAATCCTAGTCTCGATCTATGCCAACTCAACAAACACCTTCGGAGTTACCTGTAGAGCATCTATATGATCACCCAGTTACGTTGTGACGATTGATAGCACATAAGGCATTCCTCCAGTATCCGGGGGTTGCATAATCTCATAGTCGAAGGAATATGTATTTGAGATGAAGAGAGCAATAGCAATAAAACTGAATGATCATTATACTAAGCTAACGGATGGGTCTTGTCCATCACATCATTCTCCTAATGATGTGATCCCGTTATCAAATGACAACTCATGTCCATGGTTAGGAAACCTTAACCATCTTTGATCAACGAGCTAGTCTAGTAGAGGCTCACTAGGGACACGGTGTTTGTTTATGTACTCACACATGTATTAAGGTTTCCAATCAGTACAATTCTAGCATGAATAATAAACCTTTATAATGAATAACGAATTATAAAATAACAACTTTATTATTGCCTCTAGGGCATATTTCCTTCATTTGGCTACTATGGAGGAGTCGTTCACGGCCTCCTCCATTAGATCTGGTCATGCTGCCGCGACCCGGACCCCGGTGTTCGGCACCGGCGGCAAGGCCCCGGCTCCCCCCTTGTTGAGGGGTGGCTGTGATGCTTTGGAAGGCCGTGAATGCTTCAGAGTCGTCGTCTGAGATTGCTCGGTTTGTCCCAGGTCCTCCCGGTCTTTGACGGCCGAAGTGTCATCTTCGGCCATGTCAACATCCTCGTCGCCACCCGTGTTCGTCGCGACCAAGGTCCTCTGGGACAGCACCTCCCGATCTCCCCGGTAACCGGAGGAGGCGCAGAATTTGAGTTGCCCCCACTTTCGGCCAGATCGGCTGGCGGAGAGGTGCCGTCCGACATCTGGTCGATCAGGAGGTCGCGCGGCGGGCTACAACATGAGAGTGCACATGTAGTTAGTAGTGGGTTAGTAAAACCGATACCCAGATAATCTTCGGATTCTCACCTTGCAGCGCAGAAATTTACCCTGTGAACCTCCTTCGGGACCTTCTCGAAGGATACAGACTCCTCATCAGCGTCCAAACTGTCATCGGGTATGACCAATTTCCCCCTGCTCCTCTTCGGAGGCGGAGGAGGACGCCCTTCTTCGGCCGAGGCCGAGGCCGCTCTTTTTATGGTATGAGGGGAGTCATTCTCCTCTTCACCCTCCTCCTCGTCCTGCTGCCCCTCGTGTGTGGAGGGGGCATGGGTGTCCCCGGACTTGGTGTCCGAAGGGATTCGCGGAGTTCCTCTTTTTTTCTCCCTTTTTCACTGGCGCCTTATAAGGTGCCGCGGCCAGCATCTCTTCTAGCTGAGCTGACCGGGGGTCTTCGGGTAGCGAGGCCGGGCTATTCATCTTCTCGGCCTTCTTGGGCCAACCCTGTGGAAATAGGAGAACGGGAAATCAATCTACTATAATATGAACGTCTAACTTTAGAGCGGATAAGAGCCTTGTTACCTTCCTGGGAGGGTGTTCGGCATCGAGGCCGGCGTCCTCCTCATCATCCGCGAGCCAATCCTCTTCTTGGGGTTTGAATAGCACCCTCCACAGCTTGTCGTAGGTGATGTCGTGAAAGTGGTGCACGGTGATGGGGTCTTCGGACTTGTACGCCCACATCGGGGTGTCCCGCTGCTGGCAAGGGATGATGCGGCGACTGAGCATCACTTGGATCACACTGGTTAACTTGACACCAGCGTTCTTCACGATAAGGATGCGCTTCTGCAGCAGTTCCACTTCTTCAGGAGGCCCCCAGTTGGGGTGTGTAAATCGCAGCTCCTTCTACAGACCCGGAACCATTCTGGTGAACTTTTTCCAAATCCTACCAGGCAAAGAAAATGATTACTTGATATCAGCAAATGAACGAAAGTTGCCGATATGGTGCGATAATGATTGAACTTACTTCTGGAGCATTGTAGTCATGTCCACATAATCCTAGGGATCTTTACTTTAGTTGACGTTAAATCCCACTATTTTGGAAGACTATAAGAATTTTATGCATGCGGATCAAGGAGCGAAATTTTTATATGATAGCTATATTTTTGAATTTGATCATGATCCTACATGTAATTATTATGAGAGAGGAAAATATGGTTATAGAAATCTTCATGTTACTAAATTACCTCTCTTCATGTTGAGATTGCTATTGTTTTCTTCCATGCATATGCTAGATATTTCTTGTCTTGATAATTTGTTTGCTTATAAAATCCCTATTCATAGGAAATATGTTAGACATAAACTTGCTTGTCACTTGATTTATGATGCTCTCTTTGTGTTTCAATTATTATTTTTCATGCGAGCATCATTGAAATCTCATGCCTATCTTAATGGCTATAAAGAAAGAGCTTGTTGGGAGGCAACCCAATGAATAAAATTTATTTTTTGCCTTTTTCTTTCTATTCTTGAGTTTTTTCACAACTATGCTACTGTTATGATTGTGTTATTATGTTTCAATTAGTGTTTGTGCCAAGCCAAGCCTTTGGGATCATGTTTGGTGATAGTTGATTTGATTTTGTTAGAAAACAGAAACTTTTACATCTAGTAGCAGAATTTTGAAAATTCACAGAAGCGACGAAAACTTCTGAAGTTGTTTCACAAGATTGATATACAAATTGCCTATGTTGTCCTAATTTGTCAGAATTTTTGGAATCACAGAAGTATGAGCAGAATTCGCGTCTTTACAGATTGTTCTGTTTTTAACATATTCTGTTTTCGTTGCATTGTATGCTTATTTTGATGAATCTATGGATTGTATCCGGGGGTATAAGTCATGGCAAAGTTAGAATACAGTAGATATAATGCAATAAGAAAGTTTGAATGGGTTTGTAACAGTACTTAAAGTAAAGATTGGTTTTCTTATACTAACGGATCTCACGATGGTTTTGTTTAGTTTTGTGTGATTAAGTTTTCAAGTTTTGGGTGAGATCACGATGGATGAAGGAATAAGGAGTGAAAAAAGAGCTAAGCTTGGGGATGCCCCATGGCACCCCAAGATAATATTCAAGGAGAGCCAAGCAACTAAGCTTGGGGATGCCCCGGAAGGCATCCCCTCTTTCTTCTAACGACCATCGGTATTTTACTTGGAGCTATTTTTTTATTCGTCACATATCATGAGTTTTTCTTGGAGCATCTTGTATTATATGAGTTTTTGCTTGTTTTGCTTTTTAGTTTGTCACAGGTATCCTTGCTAGACACACCTATTTGAGAGAGCCAAATTATGCTACGATTTGTTAGAATTGCTCTTTATGCTTCACTTAAATTTTTCAGAGCTATGGAATTGCTCTAGTCCTTCACTTATATATTTCTGAGCACAGTGTGCTTTAATATGTTTGAAGAAATACTCTCATGCTTCACTTAGATTTATTTGAGAGTTAGTAACTTTGAAGAAATTCTCTCATGCTTTACTTATATTATTTTGAGAGATGAAAATCTTTATGCTCATGTTCTTCACTTAGATTTGTTTGAGCTTGTCAAAAGCAATTGCAATATATGAAACTAGTCCCAAAGTGATAGATATTCAAGAGGGATATAATAAATACTTTCATGAAGATCATTGGACAAATTAAACTTGATTCCTTGTAATAGTTTTGAGATATGATGATAGTGATATGTGAGTCATGTTGGTGAGTAATTATGCTTTAGTAAGAATATTGGTGTTAAGGTTTGTGATTCCCTATGCAAGAACGAAAGTCAATAGTTATGCAATGAAATTACATCCTACTTGTGGTGCATTATTCGGTGCTAGTTATGCTTAATGCTCGCTTATTCGGTTGGTTGCTTCTCACTCTTTTTGCTAGCCTCCACTTGTACTAAGTAGAAATACTGCTTGTGCATCCAAAATCTTTAAACCCAGTGTTGCCACATGAATCCACCATACCTACCTATATGCGGTATTCCCGTGTCGTTCTAAGCAAATTTGTATGTGCCTCCTCTAATTTTCAAAATAAATTTCCTTTTTGTGTACTCGTACCACTTATGAAGCGACTGGGGTGGCCAATATTTTCCATGCTAGATGTGTTATTCTCTTTTATTCACTTGTCATTGCACAAGAGTACGGCGGTAATAGGGATGCCTAGTCCCGAAATAAAAAATGAATTTACTTTATGTTCTAAAATAATAAATTCCTTGGAAATTGTTGGTATGGATGGTACCCGTGGATACGGATAGCCGTGGAGTGTGAAAGAATGGTGGAAAACGGAATAAATTTTATTTTTCTGTTTGGGAACCATCTATGATATATCTAGCATGAGAGGTGTTGGGAATTACTCGGTCGTTTTCGTTGACGGGAAAAGTATGCCTCTCAAAAAAAATTATCTCTCAATTTAAGCATTGAGCTCTGGCACCTCTATAAATCCCTACTTCCCTCTGCGAAGGGCCTATCTATTTACTTTATGCAATTTTTATTTTTATTTTGAGTCTCCATGTTCTCTTATAAAGCACCAACTAAGGGGCACTATGATCATACTTGAGTATTGGATATAGCTAATATGCGAGTTTGTTTCATGAATGGATCACTGATTGAGCATGATGGGCTAGGGATAACTTTCTTGAGTGTTCATATTTTGAAAGACATGGTTGCTTGTTGATATGCTTGAGTATTGAAATCTTCATGTCAAAACTAGACTATTGCTTTGAACCATATAAGAGTCCAAATGTCCATGCTACAAAAGAAAAGAATATGTGATGAACATGTTAGGCAGCATTCCACATCAAAAATTCTGTTTTTATCATTTACCTACTCGAGGACGAGCAGGAATTAAGTTTGGGATGCGGATACGTCTCCAACGTATCTATAATTTTTTATGGTTCCATGTTGTTATATTATCATTCTTGGATGTTTTACAATCATTTTATAGCAACTTTATATCATTTTTTGGGACTAACCTATTGACATAGTGCCCAGTGCCAGTTGTTGTTTTTTGCTTGTTTTTTACTTCCCTGAATATCAGTACCAAACGGAGTCCAAACGCAGCGAAACTTTTTGGAGAGTTTTTTTGGACCAGAAGACATCCAGTGGGCCAAAGAAGTACCAGAGGGAGGCACAGGAGGAGCACAACCCACCAGGGCGCGCCAGGAGGCCCAGGCGCGCCCAGGGGGACTGTGCCCACCTCGGAGCCCCCTGCACCGCCTCTTCACCCTATAAATTTCCAAATATTCCAGAAACCCTAGGGGAGTCGATGAAATACAATTCTAGCTGCCGCAAGTTCCAGAACCACGAGATCCAATCTAGACACCATCACGGATGGGTTCTTCATCCTCATTGGTGCCTCTCCGATGATGCATTAGTAGTTCACCACAGACCTACGGGTCCGTAGGTAGTAGCTAGATGACTTCTTCTCTCTTTTTCATTCTCAATACAATGGTCTCTTGGAGATCTATTTGATGTAAATCTATTTTGCGGTGTGTTTGTTGGGATCCGATGAACTTTGAGTTTATGACCAGATCTATATCCATGAAAGTTATTTGAGTCTTCTTTGATCCCTTATATGCATGATTACTTATAGTCTCGTATTTCTTCTTTGAATCTTTGGTTTAGTTTGGCCAACTAGATCGGTTTTTCTTGCCATGGGAAGAGGTGCTTTGTGATGGGTTGGATCGTGCGGTGTTCTTTCCCAGTGACACAAGGGGCAGCAAGACACACATGTATCGTTGCTATTAAAGATAACAAGATGGGGGCTATTCCTACAAGAAGAGATCTCGTCTCCATCATGTCATCGTTCTTATTGCATTACTCTGTTTCTCCTTGAACTTGATACACTAGATGCATGCTGGATAGCGGTCGATGTGTGGAGTAATAGTAGTAGATGCAGGTAGGAGTCGGTGTACTAATCTTGGACGTGATGCCTATATAATGATCATTGCCTGGATATCATCATAATTATTCAATCTTCTATCAATTACCCAACAGTAATTTGTTTACCCACCGTTTGCTATTTTCTCGAGAGAAGCCACTAGTGAAATCTACGGCCCCCAGTTTATTCTTTATCATATTTGCTTTGAGATCTACTTTTATTCGCTTTTATTTTCAGATCTATTATTTCAAAAATACCTTGGTACACTTTTTTATTATTTATTTTATTTCGCGTTTTATCGAGAGCTATTTATCCAATCTATCATAATTATTCTCCCGTCAATTTGCCAATTTCTGGTGATGTTACCCAGAAGGGATTGACAACCCCTCTTACGCGTTGGGTTGCAAGTATTTGTTCTTTGTGTGCAGGTACCGTTTACATAGTTTTGCTTGGTTCTCCTACTGGATTGATACCTTGGTTTCATAACTAAGGGAAATTCCTACCGTAGCTGTACTACATCATCCCTTCCTCTTTGGGGAAATACCGACGCAGTTTCAAGCGACATCAGACCATCTTCATCCTATGCCTCGCACGGATTGATAAACCTGAGGTCATCCACTTGACGGAAATTTTCTACTGTCCTACAAAACTCTGCGCTTGGAGGCCCAACACGAGTCTGCAAGAACAAGTTGTGTAGTAGAAATCAGATACACGCCGTTTTTTATGGTGTATGGTGCCGAGGCTTTCCTTCCCTGTGACATCATACACGACGCATGTTGGGTCCACATGTATGAAGAGCTAGAGGCCGAGCTCGATCGGCCAGATGCCCTAGACGCTCTCGAAGAAGAACGCAATGTCGCACGGGCAAGGTCCACTATCTATCAAGAACAGGCCAGGCGCTACCATGGCAGAGAGCTCCTTGCAAAGGACTTCAGCATCGGGGACCTGGTCATCAGGTTACATCCCGAAAAGTAGAAGCACAAGATGTCCCCACGATGGAATGGGCCGTTCATTATCGACCAAGTGCTGATCGGAGGAGCTTATTGAATTGAAGATCCAGAGGATGACCGTCTAGAGAACAACCCCTGGAACGCGGCGCTACTCCGATGCTTCTACGGATGACACCCCGCACACCGCCGATATATATAACTTACACCCTTCCTTTGTTTTTCTTTTTTATTATTTTGTTTTTCATACCTCGAAGCATTTTCAAATGACCCCGGGGAATAATACAGAATGTTCTTTTCAAAACACGCGTTGTTCCACCTGTTATGTACTATCGTCTTTAAAGCCACCATATGCATCGATTTGATTTAAGATTTGGCCAAGCTGGGTTGCCCGGCTCCTGTGCTTGCCCCTTATGTTCCCGATATTTGGGCTAGGGGGCAAAGGTAGCACCGTTGCGATTGTTACTCCCGAGTCAGCCGGCGCAGTACCTCAGACGGACAAAGCCGAAAGCTAGCGTTACAAATCAGTCCACCATGACATAGGTTTTACGTGGAAGGGGTCTTTTCAAACCCCGACCAGGGACTTTAACTCCGAGGTCACCCGTCTTCGGACCGATTTGTTCAACACAGCCACTCGATGAAAGGAACTGTTGGAAGAACTATTTTCCTCGAAAGCTGTTTCTTACGTTAAATAGTAATATAACATAACTTTCCGCCACCCTCTTGTCTTTCGATCTGTATAGCCGGATTGCCTAGTCACCAGAAGTACCTGGCCCGGTTACTTCGGCTAGTAGTACAAGACACTCCTCGACCCTCAGCCGAGGAGGCGGAAGCCGATGGGTGGCTGACAGAGTTTGGACGCGCGGTGTGAGAATTGACATAAAGTACTTCGATACAAAAAGTCATACATAATTATCACACACGGTCTAGTCCAGCTATTAAGATGTCTAGCGCACAATCCTTCTGCGAAAATCGCGCAGCAGGCATTGCACTCTCATAAACGTAGCCAGTGGGGTCTCCTCATGTGACCCCATGTGTCATACTTCTGCTAACTCTGTCGTCTTCAGACCAGTATAGTGGGTCTTCACCATGGCCCAGGCCTTCCTTGCCCCTTCTCGGCAGACGGATACTTTCCAGGCCTGGATTCGGTGTCGAGCTCTTCTTAGCCGTTCGGCCAGGATGGCCATGTGGTCAGGGATCTGCTCCACCTTGGTCCATAGAGCCTGGTAGTCATCCTTCATCGATTTGCGCGCATTTTCATGCACCACAGATAGATTTTTCACCATCTCTTCAGGCATCGGACACCGGACGTCAGGGGTAAACCGGACAAAGAAGCTGTCAAAGGAACGACATCAAACTCTAATCACCCCGGCCAAACTACATGATGGGCGGATTCTTCCGAAAACGTGACTTAAATAAAATCATGTCGCCAGTTCGCCAACTCTTTGATTTAGCGGCAGCCAGTCAAGCTTTTAAGCTCTCAATCTCCTAGGCATGTCAGGCATTCTCAGCCCTAAGCGCATTGATGCCGTCCACCCTTTCACTAACCACATGCTGGTTCGCTTGACGTTGTGACTCTACATACAAAAGATCCTCGCGGGCCGGCTTCAGGTCTCTTTCAAGATGACCTAGGGCTTCCACTTCTACAAGGGATTCTTGCGTTAGTGCTAACACATTCCCTCTATAGCACCAATAAACGTTGGTAGGAACACTTACCGTGAGCCTCTCTCATAAATTCTTCACCTGTTCCACCTCATTCACAGCAGCATCTAGCCTCACCTTTGTTTGGGCCAGTGCCTCGGTCAGCTGATTATTCTTCAATCGAGCCTCCTGTTAATGGCAGCAAACACTGATTACTATTCAAGCCTTGATGCGGTCCCAGTGTCCCATATCAAGGCTTAGGGGCTACTACCATAATTGGTAGTTTTATTTGTCTTCAAACAAATATGTGAAACCTGACTCAATAAGAACTCGGGTAAATCCTTACCCCCAAACTCTGCGACAAGACGTCCAGTGATTGATCGAAGGCACCTCGGGCTGCCCCGAGGTATGCATCTACTGCACTGAGGGCATTGATCTCCTGATCTGATAAGGCTGGATTCCTTAAGGAAGCTTTTCGTTGGTGATAATTCATGGCACATTGGATCTCGGCCGGAGTAGCTGAGCTGGTCGCCGAACCCTTGGGTTGAGGGGCCTCAGAAGCTATTCCCGCAGAGTTATGGGATTCTGCCTCCCCGGGCAAAGTTGCAGCTCCCCCGACCGTCATGCTTGTTGCCGAGGGTTGCCTGCGAGATAATCAGAGAAGTTAATATCCGAAGTGCCTGTGCGCTGGCAAAAATCAAAGAATTACCTGGTAATTGAAGGGGCACTTTCGTGCGCCCCTGTGACCTCAGCTTGAACTTCTTGTGCCTCTTGCAGGGGCCTTTCTTGCGGTGTCGTTTCTCTGCGCAGGAGTTTGGAGCGCCGCCCCTTCGGAGGAGAAGTCAGTCGACTAGGAGCTGGAGGATGAGGGGCTCGCTTTCGATTAGAGGAAGGGAGCGTTACCAATGAAGCTGGTCTTGTCCCCGGTGCATCAGGGGCAATGGCTATGCTTGAGCCATCAAGACACTCCAGGAAAAACTTTCTCCCTTCATAGATAAGGGCTAGATCTTCATCCTCGTTGAATAAGGGGTCCTCTGCTTGACAGTGCAGCTCCGGCTCAGGTGCCGGACTATTTACGCCCTCAAGCCAACGCCTCCATCTCTGTTCAATGAATCGGAACACTGCGGATCAGCTACTAAGACAAACCCGACGTAAATGAGGGGCTCATGAAAAACTTACAATTTTGGCAGGATTGTAATAGGATAGTCCATCGCCGGGCAAAGTCCTCCGCCGTCCCTTAATAGATGCCGGCCAACACTGTCCTAAAGGATGCTTGGTCGTAGAAACTTTCTCGAATGGTTCGTGAAGAATCATCTGTGCCATTAAACTCACACAATAAGCGAGGACACTGCCAAAGTAGTTGGACACTTCGGTCTATCACCCTGGCCATTACATCAATGACGGTCGGACCGGTGCGCGTCAGCTGCGTCACTTGAGCCACCAACTTAGTTACCTTAGCGCTTTCCTCTGGGCCCGAGCCCTTTGGCCTCCAGCTATACCTCTTCTCGGGGGCTCTATGGAAAACGAGGGCAGTCTAGGAAACTGGCTCCAGGAGCGGGACGTCGTCTACGTAGAACCACTCGGTTGGCCAGACATCGATATCCTCCCGAAGTGTGCCTGGCGGGTATTCGGTCCCCTCAATTCGGCAGACTTCGGCTGCCCCGGTCTCATATAACTTCTCCGCGGGAGAACAAGGCATTATGCAGAAATACTTTCGCCACAGCTCAAAGTGTGCCTCGCATCCGTAGTGCATCTCGCAAAGGGCAACGTACCCTACAATATGTAAAATAGCGTTGGGGGTAAGGTGATGAAGTTGCAGCCCGTAGAACTCCAACAGACCCCGGAGGAAGGGGTGAATGGGAAACCCTAAATAGCGCAGCAAAAAGGAGACGAAACATACCCTCTCGCCCTCTCGGGTTGACGGCTGGCTCTCCACATACACCTGTCCGTTTACGGATGTCAATCCTGCATGGGTTGTTGTTCATCTGAATCTGGCAGATAACCTTGCTTGGCTAGGTATTCTAGATGAAGGCGCGAGACAACACAACTGCCCCAATCGCCTCTGACAGGGCCGTGATAGCGCCTTGAGGAGCCTGCGTCGCTCGCTTGAGAGAAGAGCATCCCTTGAGCGGGTGGCTTTGAAGGGGAGGTTTCTTTCGGTGCGGTAATTTTGCACGACTAGCTCACGAATATAAAGGGGAAGAGGCCGACGCTTCGACGTTTCGCCATAAAGTGACTAGTTTCCCCATAAAAGTATGGTTGCCAAGGTCAGGGACAACAGCCACATGTGGTGAGTCCGGGTCCACATGGCAGGACCGTTAATGTCTCAAGATTTCTTAGAGGGGAACTCGTCTGTCGAGCAAAAGATTCCAGATCCGAAGTCCAGCAAAGTCATCTTCGGCGTCGAAGACCTGTTCATGGGCTACTAACGGTGTCCTGGATTAGGGTGTGCTAACTTGGTCGGCCCGTCTCCTATGCTTGGGCCGATGGGCCCTCATTCATGATCAAGATGTACTGCAGGATTTCTCCTGCCGCCTTGCCCCTAGATACCGATCTTGTAACCCTAGAAACCCTACCTGGTGTATATATAAGCTATGGGGTTTAGCCCGTAGAAGGGACATCAACGCAATATCATTCACCTAGCCTTAGAGTTAGACCATATCTCACGATCTCGAGGTAGATCAACTCTGTACTTGATATATCTCCATTGATATAAACAAGAGCAGGAAGTAGGGTTTTACCTCCATCAAGAGGGCCTGAACCTGGGTAAACATTGTCTCTGTTACCATCTATCCGAAGATCCACAACTCGGGACCCCCTACCCCGAGGTCTCCCGGTTTTGACACTGACACCAACCATCCTGAGTCCTGCCCCCTTTACTCTCTCTCCTACCGAACAGATTAGTTTGTAAATAGCTTTGAATGTCTCCCTTAGACATCATAGCCGCAGACTACGTCCGGATATAAAAACGGACATATAACTGAGACATTTGCAGGTCAGTTTTGGAGATGCCCTAATGACCTTTTCGCAGCTCTAGACCCTGAAGAACCTTAATTAAGTCTTCATGCTCAAATATGGAACAAACATTGTTCCACTAAGATATTCAGAATACATTTCGAAAGCCCATATTCATCCAGATAATTAAATCCCTCTGGAGGACCCTTGTCTTATGCAAATGTGGCAGAAGTTCTTCAAGACTGAGATTTCTTATTGTCCAACGATTCACGATTGGCCGCGTTCAGACGCAACGCTATCAGGTGGCAACCGCGACTATGGTCGATGAAGGCGGTGATGAGGATAAGCAAAAGGAAAACATGGATGATGCGTTATGTTGAAATAGATAACATGGACCTATGGAGGGCTCTTGAGTCGTGCTTATTGTGCTAGGAGCATGTGTTTTCTTTCGTTGCAACGCACGGCCATATTTGCTTGTCCTTTCTCGGTCAACTCACGTTGCAATTTTGAAAGTCCTATATAAGTAAATATGCAGAGCTCGACCGGCTAGGGAACCGACTCAAACTATCCTATAGTACCCTCTTCGGTCATTTTTACTCCACGTATTAGATTCTTGTCAAGTCAAACTTTTCAAAATTAGACCCAAATTAATACTAAAAAACATCAACATCTACAATACCAAATATATAGTACATACTGTGAAACTTCATTTCATAACAAATCAATGTAGATTGATTTGGCATTGTGAGTTTTGATATTTTTTCTAAAAATTTGATTAAATTAGATATACTTTGATTTTAGACAAAATTTATATAGAGACAAAAAGGATCGGAGGGATTACAATCAAACGCGTACTGGGACACAGTATGACGTGCAGGCCAACTAGGAGTCCAGAACATTGCACGTGTCCTACTCCTAGCCAGACTAGGCAACCACCTAGGACACCTATATCTTTATCTTTATCTTTATCTTTATCTAATATTAAAGAGAGGATTGTTTCTTCACTTCTTTTCGTCACATGGTCCGATCCACATAAATTTTTGTCCATCAGGCGTTTTCTCGTTCGTCCTGATTTGTTTTTTGCGAAAAAAATTAAGACGCACATAGCAGCGATGGGCTGGCCCATTAGTACAGCTCCGGCACCAGCGATAAAAGTCCAAGAAAAAAGAATACTTCAGCTCGAGGACTCGAAACCCAGGCGCTCAAGCTAGAGGGCTCAGAAAGCTAGCCACTGGACTAGCCAAGCGCTTATGCTTATGTGGCAGCACGATGCCTTAAATTAAACTAGCAGCCGCGCCAGATACTGAGAGCAAAAAAAAAAAAAATTGCAAAAACTGAATATATTTAGAACGAAAATATTTTGCAAAAGTGTGAATTTTTTTTAAATATTCAAGCACTTTTTTCAAAAACCTGAATATTTTTTAAAACATAAACAATTTTGAAGACTAGGAGGTACTATACTGATTTTTTGAGTCTGCGAACATTTTTTAAAAGCACAAAAAATTGAACTTTGAATTTGAAAAGGCAAAGATTTGTTCAAAACATAAATATTCTTGAAAAATGGGAGGTACTATAGCTAACTTTTTTAAATCTATACCTACTAATAAAACGGGGTGAATATTTGAAATACACCCACTAATGCATTGTTTTAGTTTAATTTATTAAACTAGGGGTATGGAAGGAATCCTTTTCTTCGTCGCCTCCTCACGTACGACCAGCCTAGCTGGGCCTAGTGACACCCATCATAATGCATGATGAGTGCAATTACGACTTCATGGTCTATCTGACACAAACTACTCAATTTATATGATAGCACAGGCATATATTATGTGCACTACTTTTTCCTAATATATTACTCGGATGATAAAATAATCTTTGTTCAACGCTCGTCATCTCGCCGGACACGAAGTTGGCTCAAGGACCTAGCCAACCATGGTTAGTGACAATTGGTACGGAAACATCTGTCTGATGTCATATTGAAATGGAGAATGTGGAGCCGAGGACGAGGTATTAGTCATGTTTATTATGTTAGGGGAATGACGGTGAGGTCTTTAGCCATGCTCAGCGGGTAAGGACGTGTGGGGGATGTTTTCTCCCGTTGCAACGCACGGGCATGTTTGATAGTACTATTAGCAGCACGTAGATAATTCTGATCCAACTCAAACTAAAACTTTGCAAATCTCGGACTAAGAGAAACCTAGCTATTTCCATCGAGGCAAGATTATTTCCAACCGGATCGAGTCCTGCCGGCCGGAACGAACAAACAGTATCTACGTTAGGTACGTCGACATATTATAAGCAAGGCAGAAGGCACCAAAAGCAGGCCCACATGTTTGCATGCATATACGGACGTACTTCGTTTCCTTGGCCGCATAAGTACGTTGGAACTCGATTTGGGCACGCTCTCGGGTCCGATGCGGTGAAGGATTCGGTTCCAAGTCTGTCTTAGGTTTGGCCTAAGTGCAATATTAACAGAGTTCACGCTGTGTACCTGCTCGGAACCAGCCTCGTCGGAGACAAGGTACGACCAACCCTTCCGTACCGACCTATAGCAAGCCTGAAACACGATCGATCGATGGCGTCACGCAAATACCAACAAAACGACATAGCTGCGTCGGCCCTGTAGCTGGAGATTGCGACACCATGGACGCTCCCGACCGATCTCTTGCTTGAGATCGTGGCACGCTCCGACCTGCCCACACTCATCCGCTGCGCTGCAATCTGCAAGCACATCCGCCGTCACATCCTCTCCCCGCCTTTCATCCGTCGCGTTGCCAAGCAAGTGGTTCCCACCATCCTCGCCTACTGCACCACCTATGACGAGTGACCCTTCACTTTGGACCACCCGGTCACATCCACCACCATGTCCTTTTGCCATGACTACCTCTTTCCCTTCATGTCATGCCACGCCGACGACCTCTTTAATAGGTACTTTCCTGTGAAGTCCCGCCGCGACGTGGTAATGCAGAATAGCTTCCGAAATCAAGTCGCGAAGGGGAGGTCACCCGCCCAACGGTCAAGCCAGAACCTGGTTGCAGAACTCGATACATCCGAGATCAAGGAACCAATCTGCAGCAAAGGAAGAAGTTGGATCAAGGATTGCCATAATCGGAAACCTCCCAAACGTAGGCAGAATGCCAGAGGTGGGCCCCTAAGATATTTCGCGCGGACAATGTTATTCACAATGCGCGAGAACCACTTGGTAATGGGGCAATGTTCATGCATTTGGACGACATGATCCCAAGGCCGCCCTGATCTTTACGTTTGCAAATATCAGTCCACCATACCATGTGGTATTTCTGCTTATCCCTCCTCAGCCCAGGAAAATTTGGATTGGAACTTCGCAATCTGATGATGCAGGGTTTGGTGGAGACCGTAGAAGTCCATTGTGAATAGAAGGAGGCTAGAGGGATGATTTAATCAACATCAATCTTAGGTGCCTCGGAAAGCCATTGGCCTTGCCAAGGCTCAACCCTATGTTGGAGCTTGCTAACAGAGGGTCTGAGATCCACCACCGAGAGTCTGGAATCATTAATGGGGATCATCAGATAGGAGATGGGGAATGGCCCAAGTTTACAGTAGAGGCGGTTAGCAATGGATTGCCGATCGGCTTCCAAATACCCCAAGACCATGACTTCATTCCTGAAGAAGTAGATGGTCAAACCCGGCATCTGTTGGGAGAACAAACTGGAGGTTCAAATATTCAATGTTCCTAGAGTAGTGGGCGATTGAATGATAGTGAGTGACAGACAACATTTGTTTAAATCAGTAGTTAAGGGTTACCCCTTGCAAATGTCATTCCCCACCGTCTTAGCTGCTGACAAGTGGACGCATTGCATGTGCGCCACTTGTCACAATAGGAGAGTTTTCCTTTTCTTCCATATATTTGTTTATTCAAAAAAATGTCTCTTGAACCGTGCATAAAAATGCCAAACTGTTTTCACCGTTCGATTTTTAGCGTCGAGATCTTCAAAACTTGTTAACCTGAAAAAACTCTAAAAACCAAAAAAATAAAAAAATGGAAGAAAATAACCTGAACCCAAAGCACGGTTGAAGTTTTTTACTTTTTTGGGAAGCACAAGTTATGCTTTTCGCTTTTTCGGAGAAGGATAGATTATGCTTCTCGCCAAGGCGGTAGAAGCCACGAACACAAACACCGGAACAAAACAAAGAAAGAAAGAAACGGGCCAGATCCCACACTGAGGACTTCTTTCAGGAACGGTGGGATCAGAAATAAACAAGAATTATTTTGTCATACTAGCAGTAGTAGACTAGTTTAGTCGCTGCATGTGGAAAGACTTGACTTGCTGTCAGAGTGGGATCACTACCTTGTTGAACATTTCTTGTTGACAAATTTGCGTCTGACTAAATAATCATCACTCCCCTCTAAGAGCATCTCCAGCCGTTGGCCCCCCCAAGAGGCATAAAATTCACGGCCTGGGGGCGAGCCGGCGGTATAATCGGCTCTGGGGGCGGTTAGGCACCCAGCCGTCGCCCCCAGGCGCCGATGTCGGCATAGTTTTCGGCCCACTGTCGGCGAAAAATGGTCCGATATCACCGAGAATCGGCCCATATTCGGCGTGGTTCGGCGTGAATTCTCAACATAAATATTTTTTTATCATATAGTTCATCACAAAAAATCAATAGAAATCAAATAGTTCAACAAACAGTGCAACAACAAATAGTTCAATACAAATTATATAGTTCAACAAATAAAAATTCATATTTCATCACACGTCGAGCTAGGCGTCGCCCTTGATCCTTCATAGATGCTCCACCAGATCCTGCTGCAGTGGTTGATGCACCTGTGGGTCTCGGATTTCCTGACGCATATTGAGGTAGGCAGTCCAGGTTGCCGGTAGCTGGTGATCAACTTCGGCAAGAGGACCCTGCCTGTAGTATGGTTCAGTGTCAAACACTGGCTCTTCCTGCTCGCTCTGAATGATCATATTGTGCAAGATGACAAAACAAGTCATGATCTCCCACATTTGATCTTTCGACCAGGTCTGAGCAGGGTACCGGACAACAGCAAATCGAGATTGGAGCACACCAAATGCCCGCTCGACATCCTTCCTGCAAGCCTCCTGAACCTTGGCAAAGTGGGACTTCTTGCCTCCTGGCACAGCGTTTGAGATAGTCTTCACAAATGTCGACCATCTCGGATAGATGCCATCAGCTAGGTAGTACCCCTTGTTGCAGTGCTGCCCATTGACCTCGAAGTTCACCGGAGGAGAATGACCTTCAACAAGCTTGGCAAAGACAGGGGAGCACTACAGCACATTGATGTCATTGTGAGTTCCTGGCATACCAAAGAAGGAGTGCCAAATCCAGAGGTCATGTGTGGCCACCGCCTCAAGTACCACACTGCAACCACCTTTGGCGCCTTTGTACATCCCCTGCCAAGCAAATGGGCAGTTCTTCCGTTTCCAATGCATGCAGTCGATGCTTCCAAGCATCCCAGGAAATCCTCTTGCTGCATTCTGTGCTAGGATCCGAGCAGTGTCCTCCGCATTGGGTGTTCGCAAGTATTGTAGTCCAAACACTGCCAGCACTGCCCTGCAGAACTTGTAGAAACACTCAATGGTGGTGGACTCGGCCATGCGCCCATAGTCGTCGAGTGAATCACCGGGAGCTCCGTATGCAAGCATCCTCATCGCTGTCGTGCACTTCTGGTTTGAGGTGAATCCAAGTTTGCCGGTGCAATCCTTCTTGCACTTGAAGTAGCTGTCGAACTCCCGGATGGAATTCACAATCCTGAGGAAAAGCTTTCGGCTCATCCGATAACGGCGCTGGAATACTTTGTCGCCGTGCAGTGGAGCGTCGGCGAAGTAGTCGGAGTAGAGCATGCAGTAGCCTTCCAGACGATGCCGGTTCTTTGCTTTCATCCGCCCCAGCGCCGAGCCACCTCGCCGCAGTTTTCATTGCTCGCGAGCAGGCCGGCGAGGGCGGCGAGGGCCATGAGATATTCCTCTTCCTGGACGTCGGCATCAGCTTCCTCCTCCAGCAGCTCGGCGAGCGCCTCCTCGTCGTCCGAGTCCATTACCGAGCAGGCAAATCGCCGAACACCTTGTGGGCGAGGTGGGCGCACACCCGCCGGTACACTGCCACTGCGCGGCCGCAACGCCGGAAAAATCGCCCGGGCGGTGGTGGAGAGGCTGCCGCGGCGAAACCTCTTCTCTTTTTCCGGCGGGGATGGACTATCTAGCGGTGGTGGGCGGTGGGCGGCGCCGGGATCGGCAGGGTGGCGGCCGAGCGCCAGGTGGGGGGGGGGGGGGGGGGGGGGGGGGGGGAGGCGAATCTGGACGATTGGCTTGACTTTTCGCCTGACGGTGTGGGCCAGGCGTGTCTTTCCCTTGCGCCGGAGCCCCCGAGCGCCCCCCCCCCCCAGTGCACAGGGTTCGGCCTGCGATCACCGGGCCCAAAAACGGGCCGAGCCGGCGGATTTCGGCGTCTTGGGGGCGCGACTGGGGCGTTTTTCGGCGCCGGCGCGTAAAAAGTCGCTTGGGGGGGGGGGGGGGGCTTGTTGGGGGCGCGGGTGGAGATGCTCTAATGTTTGGCAGATGAAGTTTTCTCGGTTAGATGCATGAATAGGTTATGTCTTCATTCTGATTGAAAATTCTCTATTAGTCCTTCATTGCATACACAGTTCTATTAGTCATTCTGATTGAATAGGTCATCTCCTGTATACAACTCAATGCATCCACAACTGAAATGCAGTTATTTCACCAAAGGTAAACAAACAAAATAAACAGCAAGGTGAGAGTTTGTATTTGTCTCTGTTGTTCCTCTGTTTCTTGCAGAGCAGAGGAAGGAACACTCTGGACTGTTCTTCCCTTCAGCTTTTGTATACAACAATAGTTTGCCAGCGATGTGAAACATATTGCAGACTAGCTTGCAATCAGAGAGGGATTCCTTCCTTGGTGGACAGTTAATGTCGCCGAAATTGCTCCTGGCATATGTATGAACATGGATGCAGACGCATTGAGTCGTTTGGACAACAAAAAATATAACGTGAGATTCATTCACCTCAGTGTATTCTATGGCCATATCGTACATATCAACTTATAACCAAAGCTGCACGTGAGGGTCTAGCATTGTTATTTTCTTGAGGCAATACTTCCTCTGTCCCAGATCGGGGAGGAGGGCCCCTGCGCCACGGGTGACCTGCCTCACCCAATGCAACGCGGGAGGGAAGGGGCCCTCCGCCGCGGCCGTCAGCCGCCCGGGGCTTCGCCCGGCGACCTCCTCCAACGGCGGCGGAGGGGAGGGAGAGGTTAGTGGAGCCCGGCGGCGGTGGGGGTTATGGTTCCGCCCGAGCCGCCCTAGCGGGGGGCGACGCGGGGGCTGCCCAGTTGTTTCCAACTCACAATGGGTATAAGGCGCCCTTCAGGTGGCGTGAATTGCACAGCAATACTAGTTTTCTCTGATGTAGGACTTGACAATTTTGTGTTCATCTGACCCCTCTTCCTTTGCTTGATAGCCGTGGCATGTGGTACAACTCTGGAACTACACAACACAGTAGTAGAAATACTGAATGGTTGAAGCTATAGAGGAGGTAATAAGCTGTGTGCATATTTCAGAACCTATTAGTAATAATCAAAACAAGCTTATTATGTTGACCTCTGCATCTCAGAAAACATTACACAGAAATTACCTTTGTTAAGCTTGCCATTGTTCTTTCATCAGTCTAGTAAAGATAGTTGGAAAATAATTTTGTTCCCCAATCCAGGGCAGTCTCTCTTAAGGCTTACAGAGGATCTCCATTTTTGTCAGCATTAGTTTTGCTAATCTTTAGACTGTCTGTAGTTATTATTATTTTGTTTGCATTCATATCCGTGACAAAATAGTGCAATTTTGATCTGATCAGTCATCACTGGATCAGGACGATTGCTGTGACAAGAATTTAGTTGCTGCTGGGTTGCTTACATGTGAATCTTGCCTAACTAGTGACTGATTTGTCAGTGCCTAACTCTTATTGCCATTTTCCCAACTGCAGTCAGATCCATACTGTCAGTGGAGCTAATTACTGCCAATTATAATGTGACTACAGTTTTGTTGATCAATCTGATTTGAACCAACGGATCAAATTGGCTCAAAGATGTGGATGAGCCAGCCGGTTTCTGCTACTGTAACTCCCACACAAAAAAAAAAAGGTTTTCAAGTTGTACTGTACCGACTTCTTGAGTATCCTTGTTAAATTGTGGTGTATCTATGAAGTCCCACGCCATGTTATATACTTATTGACTTATTCATCATCCTATTTTTTTTCCTTGGTTGCAGTGAACCATACACACGTTCATTCTTCAGCCCACAACACTGGTGGCTCCTTGGTCGAAAGCCAGTGCGATGAGAAAACTCCAACCAGGCCAATCATTTTTACCTTCGCATGTATGGTTTGTACTATACTGTCCTCTAGCGTTTTGTTCATTCTGCATTTTCCCCTGCTAGAACGGTGGCAAGTGCTTAACTACGTTTTTTGTGTGGGTTCCTTCTCTTTGCCAGCATATATAAGATTGAGGGCAGTGGCGAAATGGTCAGCGTTTGCTTCACAACGACAGAGGATGCTGCTCGTCCGGCTTGCCCTAAGTGTTCCCGCTTACTGTTGGATACGAGCAGTGTTGAGACAAGGTGGAGGGAGATGGAGAAGAGGTGGACGAGTACCACCACATCCTGGGTGTAGAGGGAGGCGGCGATTGGTAGTTGCAAAAGGTGAAGGGGTAGGGGTGGCGGTGGAAGAGGAGTGCGTCGCAGGTGCAGGAGGAGAATGACGGCTTTCATATCATTAGGAACTAGTAGCATTTACTGCACACTGGCATGTTTTGTAAGGGGAACAGCAAGGGTAGAGTTTGTATTTCACAACAGAAACAGAGGAAGAAAGAAATGGGTCTGAGACTTCTCCTTCCAGCAACGGTGGAATGCGTTAGTAGAAGTTTGCTGCCGGTGTGGAATAGTAGTAGTAGACTAGTTTACTCGCTGCCCATGGAAAGACTTGAGTTGCTGTCAGAGAGGGATCCCTTCCTTGATGAACAATCATTTTTTGGCTTTTTCTGTTGACGAATTTGGTCCTGAGACATGGCTAATCATCATCACTCCCCTCTTCTATGACAGATGCCCGAAAACCATATGGAAACACGATAATACTGTAGGCTTTAGCAGATTCGGTTTTCTTGGATGCATGTAGGGGTTCTGTATTCATTCTGATTGAATTTCTTTTATTCCTTCCACACATGGATGTATCGAACATGGATGTAGATTCATTGGGTTGTTTGGATTACAGCATATTTATCATCTCCAATTACATATGAAACAAAACACTACTACTTTTCATTTGGATAGAGTAGATCACTCGAAACACCAGCACACATACTACTTTGCTATACATACCACTCTAGGTTCAACTAAAACCCAGCAATGTGCACGCAAGTACCTCGCCCACTGTAGGTTCAACTAAAACCCAGCAATGTGCACACATACTACTTTGCTATACATACCACTGTAGGTTCAACTAAAACCCAGCAATGTGCACGGAACTAAAACCCAACTAAATTCTACATGTGCCTGAAACTTCCAAAAATCTTGTCTCGGTTCATAGGTTTACTCGTGATAACCGTGTTCTCATTGAATTTTCTCCTTACTTCTTTTTGGTTAAAGACTTGGACATGAGGAGAATACTTCTTAGGGGCAAGTGCGTGGGAGGTCTTTACCCACTCATATCTTCATCATCATCGCTGAATAAACAAGCTTGTCGTCATCAAGGCATCTTCTTCAAAAGTGGCATAGTAGATTAGGTCATCCCTCATCAGCTATTGTTAAACTTATTCTTAGTAGAAATAAGCTTCCTCACACTCATGAGGCTAGCACTGAGTCAGTTTGTGATCCATGTCAGCAAGCTAAAAGTCATCAGCTACCATATCCTATCTCTACCAGTATCTCCACTGCAGCCCTACAACTTGTATTCTCAGATGTTTGGGGGCCAGCTCCTATTTCAGTTGGTAGACATTCATATTATGTAAGCTTCATTGATGATTATAGTAAATTTACTTGGATCTATCTCCTTAAAAAACAATCTGAAGTGTTTCAAGTTTTCAAGAATTTTCAAAATCTTGTTGAACGAAAACTAAACAATAAGATCATTGCCATGCAAACTGACTGGGGTGGCGTATACAAGAAACTCAATTCTTTCTTTCAGCAACTTGGTATCTCACACCATGTTTCATGTCCTCATGCTCATCAACAGAATGGTTCTGCAGAAAGAAAACATCGCCATGTTGTTGAGGTAGGGCTAGCCCTACTAGCAAATGCATCCATGTCACTAAAATTTTGGGATGAAGCATTCTTGACTGCCACATATCTTATAAACTTGCTTCCTAGTAGAGTCATCAAGTTTGAAACTCCTATCACACGACTTTTTGGCATTACTCCTGATTACATATCACTTCGTGTATTTGGTTGTGCATGCTGGTCCAACCTTAGACCATACAATGCATGTAAACTTGCCTTCCGTTCAAAGCAATGTGCTTTTCTTGGATATAGTCCAATTCACAAATGGGTCAAATGTCTAGATATCTCCACTGGTAGGGTCTACATATCGCGTGATGTTGTTTTTGACGAGTCTGGTTTTTCCCTTTGCATCTCTTCATCCTAATGCCGGAGCCCTCCTTAAAAAGGAAATTCTTCTTCTTCTGTTTAATCTTCACGATTTCGATCATGGGGGCGACAATTGTACTGACCAAAATGATGATTCTACTAGTACTCGTACTGTGTCTATACCTATGCAGGCTCATGGAGAAGACACAGAAGAAAACAGTGAAGAAAATGATCAAAATTTCATTGAAAATGATTTTATATTTCATGAAGAGGAAGGAGACGGAATAGGCGCTGGACACGAGGAGGATCCCGCGTCACCTGGAACTCCTGTGCGCCTGGATCCCTTGGATCGCGTGCGAGTATCTGCGTGGGATCGCGCGCCTGGCAGAACTCAGTCCAGCCAGCGGGCGGGCGCCACGTCGTCAGCTGCAAGCGGCTGGCCAACAACCCACGCGCATGCATGCGCCAACTGCCGGCTCGGGATCGCCGCGATCCACGCGCGAGCGAAGAGAGGCCATGACAGCGACTGGCCTGGGATCCTCTTTGGCTACTGATTCAGGAATAGGGGCCACAGCTACAACGTCTGACTCCGGACCTGCTGCACAAAGCGGATCTGACGTTTCTCCAGGATCAGGATCTTCTGTGGCTGAATCTGCATCGCCCCCTGCACAACAAATGACACTTCCTGTTCAACTAGTGATCTCGCGTGTTTCAACACGATTACAAAAAGGTATAAGAAATCCAAAAATCCGAACTGATGGAACTATACCATATGGCATGTTGTGTATTGCAGGGGAACCAACAAGGTTAGAAGGTACACTCAGATATCTGAGTTGGAAAAATGCAATGGTTGAAGAATACTCTACACTTATGAGAAACAGAACTTGGCATCTTGTACCTGAACAAAGAGGTAAAAATATCATTGATTGTAAATGGGTTTACAGAATAAAAAAAAGGGCAGATGGCTCAATTGGCAGATATAAGGCATGTCTAGTTGCAAAAGGTTTTAAGCAACGTTATGGTCTGGATTACGAAGATACCTTCAATCCTGTCGTCAAAGCTGCAACTATTAGGCTTGTGCTAGCTATTGTTGTGTCTAGGGGGTGGAGCTTGAGACAGCTAGATGTTCCGAATGCGTTTTTGCATGCTGTTCTGGAAGAGGAGGTTTACATGAGTTAACCACCTGGGTATGAGAATAAAAAAACACCCCACTGAAGGAAATATGCCCTAGAGGCAATAATGAAGTTGTTATTTTATATTTCTTTATATCATGATAAATGTTTATTATTCATGCTAGAATTGTATTGATCGGAAACATAAATACATGTGTGAATACATAGACAAACACTGTGTCCCTAGTGAGCCTCTACTTGACTAGCTCGTTGATCAAAGATGGTTAAGGTTTCATAACCATGGACATGAGTTGTCATTTGATAACGTGATCACATCATTAGAAGAATGATGTGATGGACAAGACCCATCCGTTAGCTTAGCATAATGATCGTTCAGTTTTATTGCTATTGCTTTCTTCATGTCAAATACATATTCCTTCGACTATGAGATTATGCAACTCCCGGATACCGGAGGAATGCCTTGTGTGCTATCAAATGTCACAACGTAACTGGGTGATTATAAAGATGCTCTATAGGTATCTCCGAAGGTGTCTGTTGAGTTGGCATAGATCGAGATTAGGATTTGTCACTCCGAGTATCGGAGAGGTATCTCTGGGCCCTCTCGGTAATGCACATCATAAGAAGCCTTGCAAGCAAAGTGACTAATGAGTTAGTTGCGGGATGATGCATTACGGAACGAGTAAAGAGCCTTGCCGGTAACGAGATTGAACTAGGTATGAAGATACCGACGATCGAATCTTGGGCAAGTAACATACCGATGGACAAAGGGAACAAAGGGAATTACATATGTTGTCATAACGGTTCGACCGATAAAGATCTTCGTAGAATATGTAGGAGCCAATATGAGCATCCAGGTTCCGCTATGGGTTATTGTCCGGAGAGGTGTCTCGGTCATGTCTACATAGTTCTCAAACCCGTAGGGTCCGCACGCTTAACGTTCGATGACGATTTTGTATTATATGAGTTATGTGATTTGGTCACCGAATATTGTTCGGAGTCCCGGATGAGATCACGGACATGACGAGGAGTCTCGAAATGGTCGAGAGGTAAAGATTGATATATAGCACGATGGTATTCGAACATCGAAAGTGTTCTGGAGGGTACCGGATACTTATCAGGTCACCGGAAAGGAGTTTCAGGCACCCCGGCAAAGATATGGGCCTTAAGGGCCAAGTGAGGGAACACATCAGCCCTAGTGCACCCCTATAGAGGTCAGCCCTATGAGGAGGAGAAGGAAAGAGGGGAGGGCAAGGAAAGTGTGGATTAGGATTCCTACTTCCTTCCCTCTCCCCCCCTCTTTCCTTCCCCTTCGGTTATATATGGCAGGGGGGGCGCGCGGCTTGGGAGGGATTCCAAGTAGGATTCCTCCTACTTGGGCGTCT
This sequence comes from Thinopyrum elongatum, assembly GCA_011799875.1. NCBI lineage: Eukaryota > Viridiplantae > Streptophyta > Magnoliopsida > Poales > Poaceae > Thinopyrum > Thinopyrum elongatum. Next base: position 729,031,520 of record CM022303.1, read on the forward strand.
CCTACGGCTGCTCCTCCCTCCCTCCCACCTATATATATGAGGAGGGGGGCGCCTAGCACACACCAGACAATTTCCTAGCCGTGTGCGGCGCCCCCTCCATAGTTTACACCCCCGGTCATATTTTCGCGGTGCTTAGGCGAAGCCCTGCTAAGGTCACTTCACCATCACCGTCACCACGCCGTCGTGCTGACGGAACTCATCTACTACCTCGATGTCGGTGTCAAATCCGGCATATCTCGTAGTAGGGGTCCTAAGCTAGGCGTCTTGGAGCGATGGTAACACGGACACAGGATTTTACCCAGGTTCGGGCTCTCTCGAAGAGATAATACCCGACATCCTGCTTTTGATTGTATTGATATGGGTGTAGTACAGGGTACATTTATCTACCACGAGATTGTTCTAATGAATATCCGTTTTTCTATTGACTAGCCTGGCCTCGGTTTATATAGTGCACCAGAGGCCTAGGGTTTAGGAGAGTCCTCGTCTTGTGCGCACAGTCTTGTGGAAACCTCCTTGTATGCGGCATGGGCTGCCCAAAGTGGCCCATGAATGAGCCGCCATGGGGGTCCTCGGCTCGATCCATCTGGTCGGGAGACGACGTGGTGAGTACCCCCTACTCCAGGACACCGTCAGTAGCCCCCTGAACTGGTCTTCAAGTTGGGGACGCTCCTCGGTTCTTCCGAACTGTTCTTCATCTTCGGACGCCGGTCTTGAAAACTGGTTCAACAAATCCTTTCCATCTTTGATTGAGGATCGCCGAGCTGAATCCGAAGAGTGCACACACCGGGCATCCGAGGAGACCTTTAAGTTTTCGGCCTTTATCAATGCCTTGTAATTTTTTACGCCACACCTCGGGTTTGAAATTATTCCCGTGCGACGGTGTCCTCTTGTGTCTGAGCTCCAACGCTGTACTGCATCCGAGCTCCAACGCCGGACTATATCCGAGCTCCAATGCTGGTACATGTAGTAGAGTGTTCTGTGCGATTGAGATGATCAATTGACTGATTTGGCATTCACCTACCTAGATGCAACGAAGGAAGGAAATGCATGCGGAGGAGGACAGAGGCTGAGCTACAGGCACAAATTGGTTCAGAATAGTCAGTGATCCAACACCTTGGTTCAGACTTTCAAGCCAGATCATACATCAACAATACGAATTGGCCTTATTATAATTTTATAGACACATGAAGCATTTTATAGAAGAAGAGAGATGCATTGGATATCATGGTGATTGACAAGTGTCCCAAAACTGCTCGTTGCCTGCATAGGTTGTCCGAGCCTGGAGGTAAATCGGCCAAAGTGCCACTACATTAGAATTCGTTCTAGTGACCAGGTAATCGAGCCAAGTGCCAACTGGATTTTTTTTTTTTACATTTGAGGAATGGATTTGGTATTTTGTGAGAGTAGAAGATCAACTCTTTTTTTTTTTTGAGATTTGAGTAGAAAATCAACTGATGGGCCATGTTTCGTGATGGCCTCTTCCTGAGCCGAACGAACTGTGCCTAGTCGGCAGGGCCCAATGCTGTCGTACGAGCGAAGGATAGCCACTTCGATTCACCCCGTCTCCGGTGCGTCCGCGTCCGCCTCAAACCCCCGGTAGAACGACGCCTCCAACCCTAGTAGATCGACGCCCCACATCGACGAACGCCAGCGCCAGCGAGCAATGATGCGCCGCTGCGGCACCTCTCCCCTTGAAAACGACGACATGCTCACGGAGATCTTCCTCCGCCTCCCGCCCCAGCCGTCCTCCCTCCCGCGTGCCTCCGCCGTCTGCAAGCGTTGGCGAGACCTCCTCATTGACCCCGGATTCTTTCGGCGCTTCTGCACGCACCACCGGGAGCCTCCCCTCCTCGGCGTTTTCAAGCGTGATGATCAGCTCGAGTTCACTCCTGTCCCGGCCGCTCCAGATCGCATCCCTCCAGCGAGACTTGACCTGCCAAACTGCGACTTGTGGATCCGACTGCTGGGGTGCCGCCACGGACGCATCCTCATCTTGAACCGGGTCCGCACAGAGGTCCTCGTGTGTGACCCCATCTCCGGCGGTCAGCACCATGTGCCGGTTCCGCCAGAGTTCAACTCGGGCTATATCAATGGGGCGGTGCCCTGCGCTGCGCGTGACCAGGGCCACGTGCATGGCAATTGCTACTCCACACCATTTAAGGTGGTATTGCTGCTTATGCGCGGTAACCATGGTCGACCACTCGCCTCTGTTTATTCCTCCGAGACCGACACATGGGGCCGTCTCATCTCAGCAAAGGTTCCATATCGACATTGTTATGGCACTTGTATTAGCACCCTTGTTGGTAATGTCCTTTACTGGTCGTATCCATACACGAAGGAGGGTATACTTGGGTTTGATTTGCAACGGCAGAACTTTGATGTGCTCGAGGCGCCTTGCGGTATGTATCGTTGCCGCAGTCATCAGATCATCCAGGCAAATGATGGCATGGTTGGTCTCGCGATGCTGTCTTACAATGGTCAGAGCATTCAAATGTGGGAGAGGAAGGTCAATTGCCATGGTGTTGCCTCCTGGGTGCAGTGGAAGACCATTGAAATGCATAAAATTCTTGGCCTCCCTCGGCAGGTTGAAGGAGAGAAGACATCAGTGGAATATATACGAGGATATGTTGAGGAGACAGACATGATATTTTTATATGTGAAAGGCAGTGTCTATGTGGTTCAGCTTAAGTCGATGCAATCTAGGAAGCTCTGTGAAGCCTCCAATACACCTTCTTACTATCATTCTTTCAGGTGTTTCTATGCGCCAGGTGATTATTCATCGCTAGTCCTCATATTGTTGGAGTAACCCAGTTATGTTATGTTTTATTCCTGGATGCTTGAATACCTTTGCTAGATATGTGATTAGTCATACAGTTTAGTATATGTTCTCATTTAATGTAGCTAGATAGACAAGCGTAAGTCATCACCACTTTTTTTATAGGAATGTCATCACCACTAGATTGTTGCTTTGCTAGATTGAAAAGCTTATAGCCTCCTTTTTCTTTGCATGTGTTTCATTCAATGCGGTTATCTCCATCCTTTGGAAATAACAAATAAAATATCAAATGTGAAATAGCTAACTCGCACATACTTTTAATGATACTATTCGGAAATTAATTAATCCCTTGGTGATTGTGTTAGATTACTTGGAAAGAAACAAAGCTGATCAATAAACCTATTAACAATGTGCTGATATTGTGTATTGGTTGGCTCTGATGTAACTATTGCGTAGTTTGTTTATTCATATCATCAGATGGCAAGTCATGACTTGGACATTAAATTTATTTGCTCCACTCCACTAATATATGCTTGATGATAGTGGAAAAACATGATACGCTTAAACCCAGCTCAGCTGTATGCATGCATAGTCACATACAGTATCTCATCCAGTTTAAATCATGCAGGTGCGAGGGGAGACCAAAATCATGCATAGTCACATGCATAGTCACTAACCGGCGCTGTTGATAGGTCTTCATCCTGCTGCTCAGCTTGGTTACATTACAATTGCATGCGTCATGCAGTGCAGGCCCTTGATGGTAATGGAGCCAACCAAAGGCTCTAATATGTGTTGTCCTATATCAGGCAAAGACGAGTACTCGTGTATAATATATCGTTGGCAGTAATGAGCTTTTGTGACAGAGAAAACAATGAATAGTGTAGCTGCATGGAGTGCCTACGGAGTTTTTTTTTTTTGCATGTGGTAAGGTGAAGAATATGTAAACATAATGTCAATGAGTGCCTACGGAGGGTTGTTTGGGCATGATTGATTGATTCAGTTCTAGCAGCTGCTAGGATATACTATAGTGATGGTAATTAATGTGTTGATTGATTCTGCACCACGGTACCCGGGGAAGAGAAGAGCAGAGCAGAGAACGGAGTGGGGAGATGATAAACTAATAACTGGTTTTGGCGAACATGAAAGCAAGCAAGGAAGGGAATCCAAAGTAGAGTTGTAGCAGTTTTGGGCGTTAGGCGCATGCATGTATTATGGAGGTGTTTATAAATCCTTGAGTCTCTGCCAGCAACCTCCTTGAGAATAGACTCTTTGGCCTCCATGAGTAGAGCAGAGTTTGCTGTTATGGTAGGTGTTTGGGCTTAATTCAGATTCAGATTCAGTTGTAGCAGATGGCCTGGTGACAACATGAATTGAGAAGAGCAGAGTTGGAGAGATGACAGTGGTACATTATCGTACAAAACTTATAAGCACAAATTTTCCTTAGAACTACCTCTTTTTCTTTTCGCTGATACATACCACAAAATTCGTTTTTGGTTTCAGAAAACACAAATGACTATCTTGAGTAGTTTATAAGAGTGATTATGACAGGTCGTGTCCACTCGTCATGTCTGATGTGGCATAAAGTCAACACTGTTAGATTGGTCCGTTAGGTTGGACGTTATGACAGGAGAGGCCCACATGCCAGTATCAATAAAATTACATGTAAATATTATCCTCCAATTTCCCAGTTCTTTTCCAAATTCACAAACAAGTCATCATTGTACTTAACAACCCTGCCAATGTTTTTATAAAGCAATTGGGTCCCTGCAAAGATTTCTAAAAGCAATCTGGTCATGTAAATAATATTTTATTAACAATCGGGCCCCTGCCAAATAAATAAAAAACAATTGGTTCCTTGCCGGCCATCCTACAGTCGTGGAGCACACCGGCGCTTGGCCAGCCCCAGGTGAGCTCGTTGTCCGAGTCGTCAAAGCTCCATCCCGCTGTATGGTTAGCTTCCTACCAACCCTCCTCCCGGTCGCACAGCGTGGCTCCGGCTAAAGCCTCGCGAGCAGCCATGGCCGCGGCTTGCCTCGGTCGTGGACGCACATGCGCACCGGCCAGTGGTGGAGCCTCGGGCGTGCGAGGGTGTTGAGGGTGGCAAAGATAATCAGGGATTCAGTTGAAAGCAAAGAAAAATGTTGATTAATCTAACAATACGTCAGTCCTGCAACCAGGGCCGTCTCCAGAAATTCGGGGCCCCGGGACGAAAATCAAAATTGGGCCCAAAACTTCAAAAAGAGTCATACTATAACAGAAGAACTAATATAGCTCATTCATACTCTCTATTTATTACACAAATCCAGTCTGATTTATTTTGCATAATATTTAGACATATATCAAATACTAATGCTAAAAAATAATAAAGGGATACTAAAGCTATAAGCTAACCTCATGTTCTGCCGAGAGTCAACATTCGTCTAGTATTCCTTGAAATGAAATCTTCAATCATATCTTCATACTTAATCTTTTCCAGGACATCATTTTCAACTGCTATTGTCGCCAACCCAGTGAGTGTTTCTTGTGTCATAGTAGAACCCAAGTAGGACTTCAACAACTTGAGTTTAGAAAAGGTCCTTTCCGTAGATGCAACTGTCACAGGAATGGTCAACAAAATTCTGTATTCAATAACAACATTAGGATAGATTAAGGAGCGCTTCTTCAAATAATTCAGAATATCAAGAGGGCCCATAGATTTGTGAAGTGAATCCTGGACGAAAATTAGCTCGCAACACAATTCAGCTCCATCAATATCTGTGTGCTCTCAACTCTTAAGTGCCTCTTCAAGATTAATGCAAGCAGCCATCAAACTCTTGTCATCAATTGATAGCAACCTATCTGAAGTAAACGAGAAACCAAATGTCTTTTCGTACCCTGATATCGTTCAAATCTAATGTTAAGGGAAGTTATGGCTTGATCAACAACACGAAGAAAATACTTGACCCTAAATGACTCCTCTAGAGATTGTGAATCAATAAATGCATCATCTGCGCCCTCATCAAATTGTCTTTTCCTTTTGATTTTACTCTTAGTGAGGAACTCTGGATGAATATCCATCTCCATTGCAATTTTTTTTGCACTTTCCAATGCTTTTGAAAAGCCTGTTTTTTCTATACTTAGTGAAAAAGGAAATCAAACCATTCACAGACTCAATTGCAACATCAATAAGCATATCCATTGAAGTGGAAGCGGTGTGCGCGGAGTTCCGTGAGTCATGTCTATGTCCTCGTGGAGCGTCTTGGTTGCGGCCAGTGCGGATTTGGTGTGATGCCGAAGGCGGACGGTGGTAGGTGAAGCCATCGTAAAGCGAGGAGGTGTGCGAGCAGTGGAGAGTGGATCTATTGCGAGCAAGTACAAGGAGTATGGTGCAAACCGAGCGCAATGTAGCGGCCAAGCAATGGCGGTGGCACAACATGACAGAGTAAGGAGGCGCCGCATGTTTCCAGACGGGTCATACCTAGTGTATGGATATGGCAGTTAAAGATCAAGCTTGGCGTGTAGTGGGACAGTGACCAGTTAAGTTGTACGATGTGAAGATTGATGGTGCGTCCGATCTTGCACGTTGCACGCGTAGATGAGACAGTGTGGGCTGGTAGTCCGGATCATGCTTCGGAGTTTGGATCGACAAGTCGTAGATCAACAATGAGTCAAGACCAGAAGGAGCACAAGGAGATGACATGTAAAGATTAGGGAGAGATTGTTTGCATAATCTTCAAAAGTGTCAAGTCCAAGTAGTATTTGTGTTAGAAAAGGAAGTACTAGAGGTGTTATGTTAGGTCTACATGGTGATCAGCGTGGCCGTGTAATTGGGTGAGATACACTACGTGAGAGTCCTAGTATTAGTTGGATTAGGCAAACTAGTTCGTGTACTAGTAGGAGTCTGGTTTAAGACTTGTGCGTCTCCACGAGTTTAGGCTGAGTCCTAGTCGGCTCTTGTTTGGGTTTGCTCCGGTCGAGCGTGTATATATACACACGACCTGGGCTGGAAGATTGTACCATGGAGAACACAGAAAAAGGAAATAAAGAGATAAGAAAGGCAGGACAGGTGCCTTTGGCTGTGCGTGCATGTTCGTCCTGTAGGCAAAGTTCCAACAGACACGAAGTGGACTTGGGTTGATACACACGAAGAATGCAAGAGCTACGTTGATGTTTGTTACAATAGCAGAAATGGTTTGTTCTATGCTCTTTGAGGTTGCGGTGATGTGCATACCATTGATCTCCGTGGACCATCTGCAATGGTGAATATTGTCTACAAGCACAAGGCCTCTTACCATACCGACAGCAAGTATATTGTACAAGCGCTATGGTGCGATTTCTTTCAGATATGGAGATGGGATCGATATCTTGAGGGGTACGAGGAGGTGATTGAGGACGACAACGATAATGATGTCGATGAAGGTGTGGAAGAGTTAGAGATGGTGCCGGCAGAGATAGAGATGGAGGACTATGATCATGAAAATGAATCAGATGTGGAGGAGCACGTAGAGGTAGAAGTGATTAGCGAAGATTTGGAGACGGAGACTGAAACGGAAGAAGACGAGGAGGAGGTGGAGAATGCAGATGTGTCAGTGGAAGGGGAGGAGGATCAGGATCAGGAGGAGGAGGTGGTGCAGAATGCAGACTTGCTAGTGGAGGAAGAGCTGGACAATGCATATCTTCTTGTGGAAGAGAAGGTGGATGAGGAGCGGACCATGGAGGAGAACGAAGAGGAAGAGCGTGTGACAGCCGACTTTGTTGTCTACAAAATTGACTTTGTCAAACAAAAGCTCACCAAAGTACACAATCTCAAAGATCACACGCTGTTCATGGGTTTCAACATTTTATTTTTAGTTCCGGCAAAGGACTTCCCCACATTAATACCCAATAGCATCTACCATACGGATGACTTGAATCATAATACTTTCTCCAAGAGATTTCCAGATAGACGGGCTTTGATTGACAAGGGCATTCGGCAGGTTTTTATCTTTAATATCGAAGATAGCTGTTTCATGAATATACTGGCTCCTAATTCTTCTAGATTGAATTGGCCCCACCAGTTTGGATCCTGTCATAACTTTTCTTATGTTTAGATAAATTTGTGTACATAAGGCAAGGACGTTGTAAAGTTTGTTTCATCAATTACGAATGTTCTAAAGTTATTCAATCAGACCTTGATGAAATGAAGATTTCCCCTCCCTGTTCATCACATAGGACGCACTTAATATTGTGCAGTATGGTTATAGTTATTGATGTTATCTCTATTATGCAAAAAAGTAGGAATATGTGTTGACTTACGGTTCCAAAGTTTCAGATTGAACAAAGATTATTCGGTTGCTTGATAGCTATCCTTAACCGCATCTCGGTAAAACAGTACACATAAATTACCTCTGTTAGGTTGTCCTTAGGACATGTACAATGGAGGCAGTACCAAGGTGCTGCCCCAGCCCATCCACGTCAGCCCATGAAACTGGGACTACCGGTTAAGCTCGCATCGATTCATCGCAGCAGTGGGTTCATGACGTCTTCAACGGCGGCAGCCACTGCCCGTTGTTGGACCATGCGTGAGATAAAGTAGCTTGTCTCTCTCTTCTCTGCTCCACGACTATCCCTCTTTTCCATGCTTCTTTTCCCTCTTTCATCTCTCTCCTCACTTCATCAACGGAGGAAACCACCTCCTCTACAAGTGCCCCTCTGGTCTGCGAGGCATGCGCTGAGCTTCCAGCATGGCATCCGAGGCTAGTTGGCTCTGCGGGGTTGAACAAAGATTGTGTTTTTAACTGTCTATTGGCAAAACAAGAGTGAATTCCGTTTTTTACCCTCTATTTTGACATTATTGACACTAATTACCCCATTTAGCGAGATTTCATCCTTTTTACCTAATTTAGCAAAAGTTTTGCCACAATTTACGTGTTTCAAATTGTGCGAGCTATCTGATCGGCAGGTTGTCATGTCCACCTTGCATGCCACATCGACCATTTTTTTCTACTTATTAGTCTCTCTGCTGAGTCGGCCCTCACAGCTTCTCCCGACCGGGCCCGACCCGATGGAGGTCGCTCACGTCACGTCCAACGCACAACGCCCGAGTCGGCCTTGTGCCACGATCGCCTCCAGTCGCTTCTCGCTTGCATTAATTGCTCGCCCCAATCGATTGCATCGCCCGTCCAGGCTTCCGACTGTTGGTGTCTAACCTAACCACCGCAGCACGGCGATCGCCGGAGACAACAAAGAAATGAGAGGGAGGCAACACACAAGATTTTCAGTTGCACGAACACTTCTGCCGCACGAACGGCCCCTGTGTATTTCGGGCGAGCTCGAACTCCTCCACTTCCATTACAAAGACCAACACACGGGTGTTATACCCAGGCACACGATGGACACGCTCTCCACGCCCCTGCCTGCTCTCACCCACGACCTAGCTCGCTCTGGCCGCGTCCTCCGCGCGCGCCCGCAACGCACGCGACGCACCGAGCCCTCCCGATCGCCACGCCCCCTGGACCTGGTCTCTAACAGACACACACACACACATGCACGCCCCGCGGACTCAGCGTGCCCCACGCGTCCAGTGCGCACCCATAACACGCACCGGTTGCGCCCGGCTCGCCGCCGCGGCTTATTGCCCAACACACGCGCCCTAAGCCGCGGCGCAGAGCAGGCCGGGCTCCTCGACGACGTCGTCCACCATCAGAGCGCGCTCCGCCGCCGACGTCTTCTTCCACTGCGGGCATTCCCGCTTGAAGTGCCCGCGGTCGCCGCACTTGTAACACCCACCGCGCCGGTTGCCGCCGAAGCCCGAAGCCTCGCTGCATACATCGTCGTCGTCCCGCGCTCCGCCTTGACGCCAATCCCGCGCCCGCCATTGAGCCCCCGTGTACAGCAGCTCGCCGTCAGCTCGCTTGCCGCCCGCCAGTCCACCTCGCCGCAGCCGCTCGTTGAATGCCTTCAGGCGCCCCAGCGCGTCCTCGAATAGCAACATTGACAGGTCGCAGAATTGCTCCATTCGTGCGACGACGGCGTACAAGCGATCCGGGACCGAGTCCAGGAGCTTCTTCACCATCGCCTAGTCGCCCAGCGTCGACCCCAGCCAGGCGTAGCACGCCGCCATGTTGCTGATCTTGCAGGCCAAGTCGTCCAGCGTCTCGCCGCTCCCCATCCGTAGCAGCTCGAAGTCGCCCCGCAACGTGGCCAGCCGCGCCGCCCTGACGCGATCGGCCCTGACGAACCGGGCCTTGAGGCTGCTCCAAATCTCCGCGGCCGTCTTCTATGCAGCCACCTGCAGCAGCAGATCGTCGGCGAGTGCCCGGAGCAGATAAGCCCTCGCCGGCTTATCCTTCTTGGCGATCACCGCCGCCGCAGCGTCCACCGGCGGCACCACCGCCTCCCACAGCCCGGCAGCGTCCAGATCGGCCTCCACCTTGATCGCCCAGGTGATGTAATTTTTCCCTGTCAGCACAGGCACCGGCTGCGACACCGAGCCACCCGAACCGCCGGCGTACGGGACGAGAGTCATGGCCGGCGACCTCCCTCACAAACCTCGCTCTGATACCAATTGTTGGTGTCTAACCTAACCACTGGAGCACCACGATCGCCGGAGACAACAAAGAAATGAGAGGGAGGCAACACACAAGATTTTCAGGTGCACGAACACTTCTACCGCACGAACGGCCCCTGTGTATTTCTGGCGAGCTCGAACTCTGCCACTTCCATTACAAAGACCAACACATGGGTTTTATACCAAGGCACACGATGGACACGCTCTCCACGCCCCTGCCTGCTCGCGCCCACGACCTAGCTCGCTCTGGCCGCGTCCTCCGCGCGCGCCCGCAACGCACGCGACGCACCGAGCCCCCCCGATCGCCACGCCCCCTGGACCTGGTCTCTAACAGACACACACACACGCATGCCCCGCGGACCCGGTGCGCCCGACGCGTCCAGTGTGCACCCATAACACGCACCGGTCACGCCCGGCTCGCCGCCGCGGCTTATTGCCCAACACCGACTGCATGCACCCGTCCGACTCGCTCAAACCTAGGGTGCTGAGGGGCTGGCCGTGCGATGTCATACCTCCTCGAGTAGGGATGTATGGCTGCAACATCAAGGCAAGAAACGAACCAGTGGAATCCGACGGCTCTGTCAAGCTCGCCAACATCGGTGTAGGCGCATCCATGTATGTGACCCCATCAGGCTGTGCTCGGTTCTTCTTATCGGTGTAGGCGCGTCCATGTACGTGACCCCATCAGGATGTGCACAGTTGATGGCGGGTCAATGGCGACGGCTGGTCCAACAAATCAGTGAGGTTGGTGAACAAATGGTTTTTATGGTTTGTCACGGCTCCTGGAAGCCATGGAGGACAAGATGATGTTAGCAACTCAAATGGAGAGCTTTACAAGGTGTAGGAGCTAAGAAAGATGAAGACTGACAAGGTGCTTGCGCCGTTGCTTGTGTACCTTTTCATTGGCACTACCACTGTTTGGTGTATTCCGTAGCTCCCACCGTACCGGAAACATGGCAACTATGGTTGTGAACTAGTGAAGCTATCTATATATGTGATGTATTCGGCTCCACTGTAAGGTCCTAGTGCTATCTATAAATGGGAAGCATTATTCAATCTGTTTTGAACATGTGAATCCAAAAAGGAGGCAGTGGTTGGGCGGGCGTGCGATTCAAAGGAAGGCGAGCGATGTGTGCCATGATGTGGCTTGACTCGGCGTTGTGCGTTGGACACGAGCGACCTGCTCTGGTGCGTTAATATCGGGCCGGCCCGGTCGGGAGAAGCTGCGAGGACCGGTTCACCAGGGAGAAAAATAAGTAGGAAAAAACCGTCCATGTGGCATGCCAGCTGGACCTGACAATCGGGACCTGCTGGTCAGAATGCTCACAAAATTCAAAACAGGGTAAATTGGGGCAACCCTTTTGCTAAATGCGGTAAAACGGATGAAATCCTGCTAAATTGGGTCATTAGTGTCAAAAATGTCAAAATAGGGGGTAAAAACCGGAATTCACTCGCAAAAAAAATTCCAATCCAGCGCAGCATCTCTTAGGATTTCAGATAACCTCCTAATCTTCACACTGGCATCTCGAATTATCTTTTATGTTGCCATTGGTGTTTTTTTTTCTGATCACTCAACTCTTAATCAGGATGTCACTTGTCCCAAGGATTGGCTTACTGTTGGACTGCGTACATGAGGATCTTGTCTAAATATTTATGGATCTATAAGTGGCTCACTCTTATTGCTCTTTTCCATACTTCAGTTAGATCTGGACTGTGAGTAGAGCTAATGCCACTTATGGTTGATTCAGACTGGTGTGTGTAATTTTGAACTGCTTCAAGTTCTAGTATACAAATGCCGGAAGTGCTCTCACTCATGAGTACTATGCTTGGTTTGTAATGTCTCTTTGAATCTCCTGAGTTTGGGATATTATCCTTAATGACTTTTTGACCATTCTATTCTCCCTAGGCTGCAGCGAGCGAAACCCATCTTGATCTTAAGTTGCTCACTCACCAATCGGCTTATGTTGGCCTCATTGCCCACACATACGGAAACTATCCGTGAAATGGTGAGTGTTCTCTCTGTATCAAGAGAAAGATTGCTTGAAGTCTTCGGTGTCAACTCTATCCCGGAAACGTTGGGACACGGGTATAGCCAGAAAAAAAGGGGCGGACGAGCATGAAAAACAAACAAGAGGCCTAATGATGGGTCGAATGTAGAGGGAGGGGTGGCAGACAGTAGTTTCTGGGGCCATGGGTGGAGGACGGAGGCTGCGGGCAGGTGGGCTAGACAGACGAAGGCCACACGCTGACATTGTCAGAGTGGCCTTAGGAAGGAAGGAACCCAGGGTTCCATTTACTCCGGTTTGGGGTCTTGTCGTTCTTTTTTTGAACGATGTAAACTATGTAGCAGATGCAGTTCTTTTTCGAATACCAGAGAAGTTATTATTCGTTCCGCACAAAAACATCTGTGTAACGAGGATGTAAGTTACTTGGATTACAACATACATACATATTCTGTGGTTCATTCACCTATTTGTATTCTATGGGCGTATCATCTATCTCCACTTACACCTGAAACTGCAGACTGCTATATATACTACTGTATGTTCGCTCGACTAGAACGGAGGAGTATGTATAGGGAAACCCTTCTAATCTGTAGTCTGATTAGAAGCATTTGTCAGACCGATCAACTACCGTCGATTCTAGCTGAATCTCACGGCCCTCGTCGCTACATTTTCAAAAAAAAAAAAAGATCCCATCATCAACCCACAAAGGACCCGCATTCTCCGCAGGAAACCACTCACCCCGAAAATCCCTCCTGAATCTCCTCCTTCTCTCGCCTCGCCCGCACCTCCCCTGACCTTGCCGTCAACCGCAACCGCCCCGTCCTCTCCGATTGCAGAACAAATCGCCGGATTCCTTCGCACCTCGTCGTTGACCACAACTGCCACCTCACTCCCAGATTTGTTCCCCTTCTCCTCCCTACTCCTCCACCGATGCAACTTCTAGGGAGACATCACTGGTCCATCTCGGCGTTAGGGGGCCGAGCCCCTAATCTCCTCGGCCTCCCATCTCGGCAGATTACATGTGCGTTCCTCACAGATTTTGTTGGTCAGGTAACAATTGATGAATTCTCTTATGCTTGATTTCTATGTGCTTGATCAGTACGTGGCCGTGATGCCCATCCCAGTAGGGAGGCTGAATAGGCATCGGGGAATTCCCAAGCAACAGGAGATTGTTGCCTTCGCCTCGAGCGTCAGCCATTCTCGACGTCGATGGGAGCAGGCCTGGCCGTCTGCACAAAACGGTGCCTCACGTCCTCCTGACCTAGGTCTAATTTGATATACTCATCTGACCTACTTTGTTGTGAAGGAGGCCCTTGGCTAATGGTGCATCTTTGTTGCAGGCTTGCAGCATCGCTCCATCCATGCCAATCCTTCTTAATGCCTCTAACCATGGAGATAGAAGAAAACACGTCCACTATAGGAAGGAAGAAAATCTATCATACGAAGGAAGCACGGACGATTTTGGAAGGAAGCACGACTACCGTGCAAAGCACAACCAGCATAGGAAGGAAAGCAGGACTTTCATGCACGGCCAGCATTTGAATGGCGCACACCCACCAACAAATAGAAGCATGACTACCATCACAGTGAAGCTTGACCAACATTAGAAGGAAGCATGGTGACCATGGCCTGGTGGTGTTTGAACTGTGCCTAACGTTTTGTTTTATGGAAGCAAATTCTAAATTATTTTGCATGCATATTCTAGTTTCTTTGGAAGCACTAGTTCAGTTTATTCAAAACCAATGCAGTGTTTTCAATGGCAAATAATTATTCTTGGAATATCCTTGGCAAATCTGTGAAATTAGTATGCATATCACTCAAGTATGCCCACAATTTTACTCTTTTTCTATTTTTATTTTTTCAAGGTTCCAAGTAACAATACTTATGACGCAAGTGTACCTTTACTGTGCTTCTTGCCATGATGCATCTACATATTAATATTTTTTCTTCGTTTAAGAAAGAATATTGGTTCCACTGGGCAAGAGAAAAGCTGTATATATGCCAAACAAAAGATGTGTCCTCTTTTTCGCCATAATATTAGTATGTTTGCCATTTCCAACCCAGAACAGTAATCTTGAGCTGCCATATTTTCATGCTTCGTACAAATTGCCATATTCTGTTTGACAAATATATGCCTCTTACCGCCGATGGCTTTATTCCATAAAACTGAAATTTAATTTATTCATGAAGCACAACTTTATGCGTCCAGTGTGTCTTTCATATATGTTGTGAGAAAATGAAGCTATTGCTTCCTATCAAACATGCTTCATCTAGTTTCTTGCATATGATTCTACAGTAATGAATTTTTGCTTCAACCATTGTAAATGTGTGCTAATTTTATTGTACAGATATTTTGCTTCAACCATTATCAGATACTAGTGTATGCTTCAACCACTACTAGTGTCTGCAACCCATGCCAGTGTTGCTTCTATTCTTACGGTTGTATTATACAACCATTTTCTTCTTTTAGTGAATTATTATATCAGGCACTAAATTGTGTGCTTCCTTCTTTCTCACTAAATGCTTCAAATGTACAGATTCGTAATGATGATATAATATGTTGTGGGGCAGATCAACTGGGCTGTAAGTTGTCGATTCAATGGCGACGTAGAGCTTGTGGCACACGCGGATCTTGTCATGATCAGATTGTCCAATGCTCACCACTATGTCGATGACGACGACAAAATGAAAATAGTGTTTTAATAGTCTTTTACTCTTGCTGTAAAATAAATCTGTAAATTTGTGTTCACATGTATTAGTTTGTTTCAATGTGTTATCATTCATATTGTGCTTCCATGTGATTTGTTTGCAAAGCAAAAAAATTCTTTATACAAAATGATTGTTTCAATTGCAATATTATTACTATTTGGTTGGAAGAAATTTTATAGGTGTCGGAAGCATGAGATTGATGCTTTAGAAACAAGCACAAATATTCTTTTTTCTAAAAATGCTACATCATTCTGTTGTGCTTCCGATTGCTTTGCGAAGCAAAAATTTCCTTTATAGAAAAAGATCGTTTCACATGCCATTTTATACAAAAAAGATCGATGCTTCTGATACAACTTGAAAAAAAAATTGTAACAATGTGTCATCATTCATGTTGTGTTTCAACGTGATTTCTTTGCAAAGCAATTTTTTTTCTTCATGCTAAAAGATTGTTTTGTTTTGCAATTTTATAGTTGATGGAAGCACCAGGTGTATACTTTTGAAACAAGTGGGAAATGTTTTTTTTTTCTATTTGAAGGAAACAAATCACTGTTTAGTTGGATGAATTATCTAGTCGATGAAACAATGCTTCCAACACACAATATTTGTTACTACGATATAGTTTCTATGGAAGCAAATATTACTCAATGTCATGCATGCATCATGCTTCTTCCTTGACCGGGGAAGGATCCATTACCGTACTCAGCGCGTAATTAGTGGAGCATAGAGAGGTTAGCGGCCGGAGAGAACACGCTACAGGATTAGTTACCGGAAGCACGTAATTAGTAGAGGAAAGAAACTACTCGACGCCTGACCCTTTCCTACTAGATCGGACGAATCGGTCACCTACTAGTCTGATAGGAAGCACTTATCAGTAGTCTGATCCCTAGTGCTCCCCGTATGTATATGCTCAGCTAGCCGACACCCAGTGATGTCGTTCTTGGCCGTCATCCGGCGCATACTCCGGGGTACAAGTACATTAAGTTCATACCTCGCACTGCTGCTGAATGACATGCTGGCGGTCGAAATTCAGAAAGAGGGAAATGATTGGTCAGTTTGAGAAATGAAGTACAATTTTTTTACCTTTGTAATAACAGCAACACACCCAGAAGAATTGATGGTTAACTAATTAATTAACCTACGGGCTGGCCATCTTAAACAACTCAACGCCCAGGCACTCAGGCATTGGTGACTGCCTCTGTTAACTGAACTTGACACCTTCAGGGTTCAGGTTTCAGAGCTGATGGCGTTAAAGGCCACATTGATTTACCAGCTAAGCTTAGCTCGCAACGCACACTTCGGCCTTTTTTCATCAACTCCACCTTGTCTTGTTCAATAAATTTACAGCAATGCGATTTCACGGTTTAAGGTAGCTAGGCTCAAAGAAACTACACAGGATTCTGCTTGCGCATCTCTGCTTTTGCTTACCTACTATATAATATTCAGGAATTATAAGAATGGCGCATGGTTGTTTAGTTTTAGCTTGTCGATGGTTGATCAACAGGGAGTTATACATTACAGGGAGGAAAAACCAAACCTATACAAAGATGACTCAACCAAAAGAGGAGCAGACAGTCTATGCTAATGAAGACCCAGTTAAGTTACTACTTTCTTCTGCTTGGACTTCTTTACTTTTGACATACATACTGACGCCAAATTGTTTCTCCTACCTCTGAAACTATCGCTGAGACATTTTTCTTTGACCTGGACTGACAACAAATCATGCTGCTGTGGACGAGGGAGAAGCATGAGCTCTCATGGCACATCTGTTGTACCTTGGGAAATGCATGTGTGGATCAAATGCCCTAGGTGACTAGTCTAGTTGCTATAGCTTAAGAAATGAAATGACAACACTGCTTCCTCACATTTTAATGCCACATAAGCTTATCCAAGTTTCATAGCCAAGTTAGCAAAAGAACACAATTAATATACAGTTCGAAAGTTTGATGCGAAACAAGTAGAGAAACAAATATTTCGTAGGGCAATAATGAAGGAAATATGCCCAAGAGGCAATAATAAAGTTGTTATTTATATTTCCTTATATCATGATAAATGTTTATTATTCATGCTAGAATTGTATTAACCGGAAACTTGATACATGTGTGAATACATAGACAAAACACGGTGTCCCTAGTAAGCCTCTACTAGACTAGCTTGTTAATCAAAGATGGTTAAGTTTCCTGACCATAGACATGAGTTGTCATTTGATGAACGGGATCACATCATTAGGAGAATGATGTGATGGACAAGACCCATCTGTTAGCTTAGCATAATGATAGTTAAGTTTTATTGCTATTGCTTTCTTCATGACTTATACATATTCCTCTGACTATGAGATTATGCAACTCCCGAATACCGGATGAACACCTTGTGTGCTATCAAACGTCACAACGTAACTGGGTGATTATAAATATACTATACAGGTGTCTCCGAAGGTGTTTGTTGGATTGGCATAGATCGAGATTAGAATTTGTCACTCCGAGTATCGGAGAGGTATCTCTGGGCCCTCTCGGTAATGCACATCATGATAAGACTTGCAAGCAATGTGACCAATGAGTTGGTTGCCGGATGATACACTACAGAACGAGTAAAGAAACTTACCGGCAACGAGATTGAACTAGGTATGAAGATACCAACGATCGAATCTCGGGCAAGTAACATACCGATGACAAAGGGAATTACGTATGTTGTCATAACGGTCGACCGATAAAGATCTTTGTAGAATATGTGGGAGCCAATATGAGCATCCAGGTTCCGCTATTGGTTATTCACCGGAGAGGTGTCTCGGTCATGTCTACATAGTTCTCGAACCCGTAGGGTCCGCACGCTTAACGTTCGATGACGATTTCTAATATATGAGTTATGTGATTTGAGGGCCGAGGATTGTTCGGAGTCCCGGATGAGATCACGGACATGACGAGGAGTCTCGAAATGGTCGAGAGGTAAAGATTGATATATTGGACGAAGGTATTCAGACACCGGAATGGTTTCTGACGTTTCGGATATTTTATCGGAGTACCGAGGGGTTACCGGAACCCTCCGGGGAAGTTATGGGCCTACATGGGCCATAGGGAAGAGGGGAGGCAGCCCACAAGGGGTGGCCGTGCCCCCCTCCCATAGGGAGTCCGAATTGGACAAGGGAGGGGGCGCGCCCCCCTTTCCTTCTCCTCTTCTCCCTCTCCTTCCCCCTTTTCCTACTCCGGAAAGGAAGGAGGAATCCTACTAGGACTGGGAGTCCTAGTAGTACTCCCCCCTTGGCGCGCCCCCCTCTAGGGCCGGCCTCCTCTCTCTCCTCCTTTATATACGTGGGCAGGGGGCACCCCAAAGGCACAACAGATATTCTCTTAGCCGTGTGCGGTGCCCCCCTCCACAGTTTACTACTCCGGTCATATCGTCGATGTGCTTAGGGGAAGCCCTGCGCCGGTAACTTCATCATCACCGTCGCCACGCCGTCGTGCTGACGGAACTCATCTACTTCCTCGACGCTCTACTGGATCAAGAGTTCGAGGGACGTCATCGAGCTGAACGTGTGCAGAACTCGGAGGCGACGTACGTTCGGAGCTTGATCGGTTGAATTAAGAAGACGTTCGACTACATCAACCGCGTTAAACTAACGCTTCGACTTTCGGTCTACGAGGGTACGTGGACATACTCTCCCCCTCTCATTGCTATGCATCTCCTAGATAGATCTTGCGTGATCGTAGGGAAATTTTTGAAATTGCATGCTACGTTCCCAACAGTGGCATCATGAGCCAGGTCTATGCGTAGATGATATGCACGAGTAGAACACAAAAGAGTTGTGGGCGGTGATAGTCATACTGCTTACCACCAACGTCTTATTTTGATTCGGCGGTATTGTTGAATGAAGCGGCCCGGACCAACATTACATGACCACGTTCATGAGACCGGTTCTACCGACGTGCTTTTACACACAGGTGGCTGGCGGGTGTCTGTTTCTCCAACTTTAGTTGAATCGAACTTGACTGCGGCCGGTCCTTGTTGAAGGTTAAAACAACAAACTTGACGAAACACCGTTGTGGTTTTGATGCGTAGATAAGAATGGTTCTTGCTAGAAGCCCGTATCAGCCACGTAAAACTTGCAACAACAAAGTAGAGGACGTCTAACTTGTTTTTGCAGGGTTTGTTGTGATGTGATATGGTCAAGACATGATGTGATATACGTTATTGTATGAGATGATCATGTTTTGTAAAAGTTATCGGCAACTGGCAGGAGCCTTATGGTTGTCGCTTTATTGTATGAAATGCAAACGCTATGTAATTGCTTTACTTTATCACTATGCGGTAGCAATAGTTGTAGAAGCAATAGTTGGCGAGACGACAACGATGCTACGATGGAGATCATGGTGTCAAGCCGGTGACGATGGAGATCATGACGGTGCTTTGGAGATGGAGATCAAAGGCACAAGATGATGATGGCCATATCATGTCACATATTTTGATTGCATGTCATGTTTATCTTTTATGCATCTTATTTTGCTTAGAACGGCGGTAGCATTATAAGATGATACCTTACTAAAATTTCAAGGTATAAGTGTTCTCACTAAGTATGCACCGTTGCGATAGTTCGTCGTGCCGAGACACCACGTGATGATCGGGTGTGATAAGCTCTACGTTCAAATACAACGGGTGCAAGACAGTTTTGCACACACGGAATACACGGGTTAAATTTGACGAGCCTAGCATGTACAGACATGGCCTCGGAACACTGGAGACCGAAAGGTCGAACGTGAATCATATAGTAGATATGATCAACATAGAGATGTTCACCGTTGAAAACTACTCCATCTCACGTGATGATCGGACATGGTTTAGTTGATATGGATCACGTGATCATTTAGATGACACGAGGGATATCAATCTAAGTGTGAGTTCTTAAGTAATATGATTAATTGAACTTAATTTATCATGAATTTAGTCCTGATAGTACTTGCAAATTATGTTGTACATAAATAGCTCGCGTTTTAGCTCCCCTATGTTTTTGATATGTTCCTAGAGAAAACTAAGTTGAAAAATGATAGTAACAATGATGCGGACTGGATCCGTGATCTGAGGATTATGCTCATTGCTGCACAGAAGAATTATTTCCTTGATGCACCACTAGGTGACAGACCTATTGCAGAAGCAGATGTAGATGTTATGAACGTTTGGCAAGCTCGATATGATGACTACTTGATAGTTTAGTGCACCATGCTTTACTGCTTAGAATCGGGGCTGCAAAGAAGTTTTGAACGCCACGGAGCATATGAGATGTTCCAAGAGCTGAAATTGGTATTTCAGACTCATGCCCATGTCGAGAGGTATGAGACCTCTGACAAGTACTTTGCCTACAAGATGAAGGAGAATAGCTCAGCTAGTGAGCATGTCCTCAGAATGTCTCGGTACTACAATCGCTTGTATCAAGTGGGAGTTAATCTTCCAGATAAGATAGTGATTGACAGAATTCTCTAGTCACTATCACCAAGCTACTAGAATTTCGTGATGAACTATAATATGCAAGGGATGACGAAAATGATTCCCGAGCTTTTTGCGATGCTGAAATTGGCGATGGTAGAAATCAAGAAAGAACATCAAAGTGTTGATGGTTAACAAGACCACTAGTTTTAAGAAAAGGGAAAAGAGAAAGAAAAAGGGAACTTCAAAAGAATGGCAAGCAAGTTGTCACTCCCGTGAAGAATCCCAAAACTAGACCTAATCCTGAAACTGGGTGCTTATACTGCAAAGGGAATAGTCACTAGAAGCGGAACTGCCCCAAATACTTGGCGGATAAGAAGGATGACAAAGTGAACAAAGATATATTTGATATATATGTTATTGTGTGTACTTTACTAGTATTCAAAGTAGCCCCTGAGTATTTGATACTGGTTCAGTTGCTAAGATTAGTAACTCGAAACAGGAGTTGCAAAATGAACAGAGACTAGTTAAAGACGATGTGACGATGGGTGTTGGAAGTGATTCCAAGGTTGATAAGATCACCATCGCACACTCCCTTTACCTTCGGGATTAGTGTTGAACCTAAATAAAAGTTATTTGGTGTTTGCATTGAGCATGAATATGATTGGATCATATTTATTGCAATACGGTTATTTATTTAAGTCGAAGAATAATTGTTGTTCTGTTTACATGAATAAGACCTTCTAGTTTATATTTTCTTATATCATGATAAATGTTTATTATTCATGCTAGAATTGTATTAACCGAAAACTTGATACATGTGTGAATACATAGACAAAATACTATGTCCCTAGTAAGCTTCTACTAGACTAGCTTGTTAATCAAAGATGGTTAAGTTTCCTGACCATAGACATGAGTTGTCATTTGATCAACGGGATCACATCATTAGGAGAATGATGTGATGGACAAGACCCATCCGTTAGCTTTGCATAATGATCGTTCAGTTTTATTGCTGTTGCTTTTTCATGACTTATACATATTCCTCTGACTATGAGATTATGCAACTCCCGAAAACCGGAGGAACACCTTGTGTGCTATCAAACATCACAACGTAACTGCGTGATTATAAAGATGCTCTACAGGTGTCTCCGAAGGTGTTTGTTGGGTTGGCATAGATTGAGATTAGGATTTGTCACTCCGAGTATCGGAGAGGTATCTCTGGGCCCTCTCGGTAATGCACATCATGATAAGCCTTGCAAGCAATGTGACCAATGAGTTGGTTGCGGGATGATGCACTACGGAACGAGTAAAGAGACTTACCGGTAACGAGATTGAACTAGGTATGAAGATACCGACGATCGAATCTCGGGCAAATAACATACCGATGACAAAGGGAATTACGTATGTTGTCAGAACGGTTCGACCGATAAAGATCTTCGTAGAATATGTGGGAGCCAATATGAGCATCCTGGTTCCGCTATTGGTTATTGACCGGAGAGGTGTCTCGGTCATGTCTACATAGTTCTCGAACCCGTAGGGTCCGCACGCTTAACGTTCGATGACGATTTCTAATATATGAGTTATGTGATTTGATGACCGAAGATTGTTTGGAGTCCCGGATAAGATCACGGACATGACGAGGAGTGTCGAAATGGTCGAGAGGTAAATATTGATATATTGGACGAAGGTATTCGGACACCGGAATGGTTTCGGACGTTTCGGATATTTTATCGGAGTACCGAGGGGTTACCAGAACCCCCCGGGGAAGTTATGGGCCTACATGGGCCATAGGGAAGAGGGGAGGCAGCCCACAAGGGGTGGCCGTGCCCCGCTCCCATAGGGAGTCCGAATTGGACAAGGGAGGCCCCCCCCCCTTTCCTTCTCCTCTTCTCCCTCTCGTTCCCCCTTTTCCTACTCCGGAAAGGAAGGAGGAATCCTACTAGGACTGGGAGTCCTAGTAGGACTCCCCCCTTGGCGCGCCCCCCTCTAGGGCCAGCCTCCTCCTTCTCCTCCTTTATATACGTGGGCAGGGGGCACCCCAAAGGCACAGCAGATATTCTCTTAGCCGTGTGCGGTGCCCCCCTCCACAGTTTACTACTCCGGTCATATCGTCGTAGTGCTTAGGCGAAGCCCTGCGCCGGTAACTTCATCATCACCGTCGCCACGCCGTCGTGCTGACGGAACTCATCTACTTCCTCCACGCTCTACTGGATCAAGAGTTCGAGGGACGTCATCGAGCTGAACGTGTGCAGAACTCGGAGGCGCCGTACGTTCGGAGCTTGATCGGTTGAATTAAGAAGACGTTCGACTACATCAACCGCGTTAAGGTAACGATTCCGCTTTCGGTCTACGAGGGTACGTGAACATACTCTCCCTCTCTAGTTGCTATGCATCTCCTAGATAGATCTTGCGTGATCGTAGGAATTTTTTTGAAATTGCATGCTATGTTCACAACAAATAACACATGTATTTCCATTGATAATGTGCTTAATTTTGTTCGTGAGCCCTGGATGGTAACTGAGCATGGCCATCTCTCGTGGTTCATCGACTTGCAAGGTGGACCATATTTGTTTATAATCAAGCAGAAATGGAGCAACCAATTGCAGATACTCAGCATACGTCTCATCGATTTCTTAATGCCACTATAGTTAGAATTACAAGAAACTGAACTGACGACAGCAGACAAATTTACAACTATAGACAAAAGTCAAACAAGATATAAACCGTCAGTGGTGGTTGCACACTGTTGAGGATGATTGCGCATGATTTAATGCTCGCGCGAAGGAGTTCTTGTGCATTTCTATGGCCTGATTTGCCTTATTTTCATTAAATTTCTAAGTTCCAACGGATCATATATTTCCACTCTATTTTCATCAATGGAGGCCCGTTGATGCAGCGGCTGTCCGGTACAAAGATAAGTAGAATGGAGCAAGCACATTTCTTGGTTCTTCGACTTGCAGGGCGGGTGCAAGGGCACCCTGTGCGGATTGTTGAACATGTATTATCACATGTACGTATATAGGCAAGGGTCTTGTATTTCTATGCCCTCTTTCTCCTTGTATTCCGTATAGCCTTGGGAGACAAGTAGAGGCCATACACCCTTGTACTATATATGTGCATATGCACTGATCAATCAAATCATGGTCGCACACAATCTCTCCTTTCCCAACTTACATGGCATCGAATAGCATCTACGGTCCCTTACCCAGCTTCCGCCCCACTGCCGCCGCACCATGCAGCTGCCGCCGCCTCCTTCCTCCTTCCCCTAGCAGCCCCGCACCCCCCGCCACTGCCGCTTTCTCTCCCTCCGACGCAGCCGCCACACCTCCTGTCGCCGCCGCCACCCACCCTCCAAACACTAATTTTCTTTCTTCTCCCTCCTAGCCGACGCCATGGACTCCCCCCTCTCCTCTATCTCCGGTGGATCCATTCTGTCGCCGGAGCAGGGGCCATAGGGGCCGCCGGAGTAGCTGCACGAGGCGCCGGCCTAGGATGAGGCGCTACATTGGTCTTCTTCATCTTCTTCTTGGCGGCTGGCTCGGCGAGCGCCGTCGTCGGCTTTCGAGCTCATTTTGCTCCGGTGGGTGCGGCAGGAGGGCAGCGGGCCATTTCCGGAGAGGCGGTGGTCACCCTGGAGGTCATTGGATGGTTGGAGGAGGAGCTTGGACGCGGTGGATTTTTTTCATCCCCAAACTCTTCTTTAGCGCGTGCGACGGCGCATGGGCTATTTCTGGTGGCGAAACGCCGGTGGGGTGAAGGAAGGAGCCAGGCTATCCATTCTGGCCGGCGGGATGGTCATCGTAGCGGCGGCGGGGAGCAGCAGCTCCGGCGGAGAGAGGCGCCACTTTTACTCGGCCTCGGCGGGATGGAGTAAAAATAGGGAGATTTGAGGAGATGGAGTAAAATTTTTACTCCACTAAGACGGATAAGGGATCGGCCAGGTGCCCCGTAAGGGAGTAAGACCAAATGTTTACTCCCTTATAGCTTTTAGGGGATAGGTTAAAAATGCCCTAATGGGAATAGGGACAGCCAACACATTAATTCCCATGACATCCTAACAACTGGTACAACCGACTGAACGAACCATGCACCAACAGTATGCAAGCATCACTCACAGCCATTACGTCTGCAAATTCTTCCTTGAGGTTACAACAAGCAACTAAAAGAATATGTAGAAATCATAAGTAGTCTTCAGTTTCCATGTAGAGTTGCTGACACATTATTAGTTGTTCTCTCATCTGGTTCAAAGCTTGCTGCAGGTAACATTTAGCACACAATGCTTGTCTTCACCAGGGACAGCATCACTTCACCCTTTGGCTCTGCTGCCAGGGACAGCACTGCACACGTGCAAGCTGCTTTGATATAACCAAGCTGAGCGGCAGGATGAAGATCTATCCACTGCCAGGGCCGGTTAGCTTCCCCTCTACCACCAACCACCTGCCAAACTAGACAACAAACTTATATAAACTCTGGATTCCCTTTCCTTGCTTGCATCCAGGTGAATGCCAAATTAGTTAGTTGATCATCCCCCTACTCTGTTCTTCTCGTCTCTAAATTAGATTTCATCGCACTTCTTGAAACTGGTAGAGATAACTTCACTTCACAATTCCTCGGTTCTCTTACTGGGGGAATTGATTTCGACTGGCACTGCCTACTGCCTAGAGGACGGTCGGGTGGGATTCTGTTGTGGTGAAGTGTGAAACTCTCGAGGTTCTAAACGTAGTAAGAGGAGACTATACTGTTAAATTCCGGGTAAGGTCTAAATTGGATGGATTCCGACGGGCCTTAGTGGCGGTATATGGCGCAGCCCAACCCGAATTTAAACCTAATTTTCTGGCAGATCTGGTTAGGATTTGTGGGGATGAGAGGCTACCAATTTTAGTGGGAGGTGACTTCAACATCATTAGGAGGAAAGAAGAAAAGAATAATGATCATTTTGATGAGCGGTGGTCCTTTATGTTCAATATGACCATTGAAAGTCTCAATCTCAGAGAGATAGAGCTCATGGGTAGACAGTTTACTTGGGCAAACTCTCTTCCCACTCCTACGTATGAGAAGCTTGATAGGGTTCTAGCAAGTGTGGAATGGGAACAGAAATACCCACTGGTATCGGTGCACGCGATGCAGAGGGCAATTTCCGACCACACGCCCTTGTTAGTTGACTCGGTTGAAACAACACATGTTGGCAATAAGAATATTTTCTCTTTCGAACTAATTGTGGAGCGCTGGCAGAACAAGATTCGGCACCTTAGACAATTTTTGAGGGGTTGGGCCAGAAATGAGAGTGGGATTTATAAACAAGAGAAAGAACGGCTTATCCAGGTGATTCAGACGCTTGATTTGAGAGCGGAAATGAATCTGCTGGACGAGACAGAGCAAGCTGTTAAGTCCGAGGCCGAGTTGAAGCTACGGGTTTTCCTTAGGGAAGAGGAAATGAAATGGGCCTTACGCGCTAAGGTTCTTAAAGTCGTCCAAGGGGATGACAACACTCAATTCTTTCATATTATTGCAAATGGCAAACATAGGAGAAAGAAAATTATCCAGCTTGAACAAGATAAGGGAACAGTGGTGGGTAACGAGAATCTCAAGTTATGTATCTAACTATTACAAGCAATTTTTTAGGCCTCCAGTGGACAACGCGGTGGCCCTAGACGAGCATGTAATCGAGGATATTCCTCAGTTGAGGTTAGATGAAAATGAGATTTTATCTGCACCTTTTACTGAGAAGGAGGTTTTTGAGGCGATCGCTCAAATGAAACCCAATAAAGCTCCGGGACTAGATGGGTTCCCGGCAGAATTCTATAAGAAATGTTGGCATATTGTGAAAGATGATCTTATGCCTCTGTTTTATGACTTCTTTAATGGGCATCTGCAACTGTTCCACTTAAATTTTGGCACGATAACACTGCTGCCAAAGAAAGAGGAAGCAATACGCATCGAGCAATTCAGACCCATCTGTCTCTGGAATGTTAGTTTCAAAATATTTATGAAAGTGGCCACCAATAGACTGACACGGATTGCCCATTCGGTAGTGCAACCAAGTCAGACTGCC
Organism: Thinopyrum elongatum; assembly: GCA_011799875.1. NCBI lineage: Eukaryota > Viridiplantae > Streptophyta > Magnoliopsida > Poales > Poaceae > Thinopyrum > Thinopyrum elongatum. Next base: position 729,058,000 of record CM022303.1, read on the forward strand.
TTTATGCCGGGAAGACACATCCTAGAAGGGGTAGTTGTCTTACACGAAACTCTACATCAAATCCATTCGAAGAAACTCGATGGGGTGATATTCAAAGTAGATTTTGAAAAGGCATATGACAAGGTCAAATGGCCATTTTTGTAGCAAGCCATGCGCATGAAGGGCTTTAATGGGGCATGGAGAAATCAGGTGGATTCTTTTATCCAGAAAGGTAGTGTTGGGATAAAGGTGAATGATGACATTGGTCATTATTTTCAAACACATAAAGGCCTGAGACAAGGAGACCCGATGTCTCCGATTCTGTTCAACATTGTGGCAGACATGTTGGCAGTTCTCATAGGTCGGGCCAAGGAGAAAGGCTTGGTAGGCGGTCTTGTTCCCCATTTGGTGGATGGGGGCATTTCTATCCTACAGTATGCGGATGGCACTATTATCTTCATGGAGCATGACCTTGCAAAGGCGAGGAATATCACTACAACAAAATAGCCACGTATAGTCGCTTTTTCTGAGACGCTCTTTGTATTCGTCTCTAAGCTCATGGACACTAGGAGGCTAAAGACGCTTAGGAAGCGCCACAAACATTTTCCTATAACTAGACATTTAGAAAATAATATGTATTTTTAGTTAACGTAGAGACGATTTTTGAGACGTTTTAATATGCAGATCAATCTGTGGAGTTCAGAAACTTTAAATAATCAGAAAATTTTACACCTTTGATAGCTATTAAAATCAACCATGCTAAAATTCATACGTGCGACTGAGTAATTATGTGAGGCAATAAGCTCATGCCATTATTCCCCACTGGCCAACACCTACGTACCTCTGCCCAACACCTGCCTTTCCAGTGTTGTGGGGGGGGGGAGGGGGGGTTCTTGGCTCAGATACGTCTCGTATATAGTCGAGGTTTAGAATTTCGCAGTGGCACATTGATGTGGCGGCACTGTCCCAAAGAAATAAGGTTTCCATGACTCTTCCCATATCGACGCGTCGTATATTACGGTATCAAAGGCTAGATGACATAGACCCTGTTAGCCTTTTTGTCCAGATCTGTGCAAAAAAAAAAACAAGTCGAACGACAAATGTTACACTTATTTTTGTTTTTTTCACCGACGAATCACCGACATCCCATTTCGCATGAAAATTGGCAAGCACTCTTGTACACTACCAAGAACATCTACAAAAAAATCAGAATTTTTAAATTTTATTACTATTTATTTTGAATTTACTGTTCATTAGGGAGCATATGCTCCCAAGAGCCAAAAAGACCCTCCCCCTATGGGATGTGTATATCCATATATGTGAAATATCCATTTTCTATGGATTTTTTTCGCTTAACCAGATTTGGGGTTCCTAAACTATTAAATTGTTGCTGCAAATTATTTTCTTTACGCCTAAACTTCCCACGTCCTGTCAAAAAAAAAAAAAGCCTTCCCGCGTCTCTTGATTTTTTTTCTCCGTATAATCCCAGATATTTCCCCCACGCCGCCATCTCCCAACCTCCATTCTCCGGATTCCAATCTACGCCGGCATCATGCCCACCTCGCGCGCCGCCCATTCGCCCTCCCCGTGCGGCAGCAGCCCTACCCCGAAGCGCTGCCCTCCGCCGCTAACTCCGTCCACCGTCGATTCCCTTTCTCGTCCATCGGCAACCTCGGTAGTTGGAGCCCGTCGGCGTCCGTCGTCCTCACCGTCGCCATGCCGCGCTCCTCCCGACGTTATCCTCACCGTCACCTAGCCGCGTCCACGTTGGTGTCATCCGCCACCCGAAGATCTGCCGCGTGTTCCGTCGCTGCACCGCCCCGCAAGCATTTCAGCCTCCGGCCCGTCAAGCAGGTGATCCCCTGAATCCCATTTCCTCTGCAGTTTTTACCATCAATCAATCAAATTCGAGGCGTGTGACCTGTTCGGCTGCTTGCTGCCTTTCCTTCCACGGGCACCGAACCAGCACCGGCCCTCGCGTGATTCGCCCCGTTCATGTGTAGCTCCAGCCTGAACTATAATGAAAAGGCAAGCACCTGCCATTAGCCCTAAAAAATGTGCAGCTCCAGGGCGTCCTGCGACCACCCTCCTCTGTGTGCTAGTGCTACATAGTCAACTCTTTTTTTTGTGCGTTCATGTTCAGATTATCCCAGTACACAATCGGTTGATTTTTTATGTGTCAAACGGTGCTGGCCTGTTAGGCTGTTAGTTACTAACCTGTAACTAGTACTGAACTATGAACTTGTCATCTCGTAAGTGGTAATGTTCAATGCCAATGGGAGGGAAGTTGTTCACTTCTGTTAACTTATTATTCGGTTGTATATTAGCTACTACTAGTAATTATTGTGTACTGCTTGTTTTTGTGTTGTGCAGAAATGCAGACAAGAGACAATAATTAAGACTGAATCTTCCCTAGGAATCAATTTTCTCCTTTTTTTTGTACTTCTTTTTTGCCTCTCGTGGATTTTTGGGTGATGACGCATGTAATTTTTGGGAGGAGCAGGGGTATGATTCACGCCTTCATCTTGCAATTATGGTGGGTTTGGAGGTTCATTCTGATTTTTATGGCAACAGCTTCAAAGGCCTCTTCCCGAATCTTCTGCCCGCTATTTCAGGAGTATATAACCCCCACCTATTGGATGACCGACCCATGTCACCCTGTTCGCCACGGTCGCCGCCACTTGACGACATGGTGGTGGACACTAGTGCAACCACAGTGGCGGCTTCTCTTGCCTAGGTACACGTCGCATCTCTGTTTCATCTTTTTGCTGGTTTGTGTACTTTTGCTCTCTTTTCACTCTGTCTGAGAATGTGCTTTGTGATTAGCACACACATCATAGCGATTACTAGCTCAGAGGGCAGTTTTTGTTTCCTAGAATGTTATTTTTTACCACTGTAAGAAAAGAAAACATGTGCAAGGGGGTTCTTTTAATTCTGCATTGTGATATGTCGTTGCAGCAAGTTTTAGTTCTACAAGTAGATGAACTGTTATTTCTTTGAAATTCAGATCTAATGGTGGGTGCATACAGAACAGAAAATTGTATACCTAACTGATTCTTAATCTAAACAGAAGGTTTATCAGGTATTGCGTGCAGGTTTGTGGGTATGACACAGATTTGAAGGTCCAGCTCCTGCCTGCATGTGCAAAAGGTTCATGATGCATCTCTTAACATAACATGGTAAGTCATTTTTATTCTTGATCTCTCCATTATGTTGTGTTCCATTTCATGGATGGAAGGAATTCCGGTTTAATTTCACATGATGTTCAAACACATAAATACCTGATGTGCTGAATTGCTAACATACTGAGAAAATGCTACAGCTTGATGACTAAGTAGTACAGTTCATTTAGAACTTAGTTCTGATAACATGGGTCTTGTGGGGTATATTGGCTCAAGTACAATCGAGCATGATTTATTGGAAATATACTACAACACTACATTATTCCCAGGTCAAGAATAACATTTTGGGCATAACTTTGCGTGCAATGCAAGTCGGCAAAACAGATGAGATTTTTTTCTTACGCCAGAACCACTTAAATTTTCTGTACTGATTTCCCCTTTTGATCTGTGGCTTTCTGATTCGAGAGTTGTTGTTCCCAAATCATTCTAAAATGCTTGGCGGGTTTTTATGTATCCATCAGGGGCTTTAGTTTTCGTGAACATATTTGTCCAACAGTTGAGTACATTTACCAGCAAGATAGAAATGAAATTGCTAATGGCCCATATGATTACTTTCACTAGCGAGCTCAGGTGATAGCTAACTGCCTTCTATCGGAGAGCAAATTCAATGTTCTCTTAATTTTCTTGATGTTCTAGTACTGCCTACTAATGTATTTTCAATGCATATTTTATAACATGGTATATATAGCTTAGGGTGTGAAATATTCATTTTTTGCCTCTTGCGATGTTCAACTACAAGTCTGGTGAAATTTATGGTGTTGTGGAACTACTGAAGTTTGACTAAATTTTTTTATTCAACTGGCATTGTTCTCTTCAAAGCGTGTGTGGTACATGTTGTTGACATCCAAGAATGCTTCTTATTTAATGATCATAGTATTTTCAAATTAAAGCTCCAGCCCAACATAAGCAGTCCACCAATAAATTGAGTCAACCTTGTTCTATAGATCTTATCTATGTCATCGTATAGTTTGATTACCATATGCATCTTCTACAACTTTGAACAAATTTGTTGTGCATCATTTGATTAATTAATGCATCTTTATTTGACATGCATATTATCAGATTTTGATCGCTAACCTTGCCGAAATCTATCATATCAAAGAGAAGGTGACAATAAATCTCATAACTCTCATTTATAAATTATTTTTGAAATACCAAATAATGACTATGATTTGTTTATATTTACTTAACACTGAAACTAAACTGGCAAAAGCACGTGTTGAAAAGTTTGATAAAGCCAATCAAGGCCCTGAAGAATCAACTTACCGAACCAACTGTTCACTAACAAGGAATGGGTTACAGCAGTTTATTTGTGTCTGTGTGCATAAATTTCTTAATTATCATACAATGCCTAGTTTTTGTATAAGTTTACTTACAGTTGCACTGAACCTCAAATGCAGAAAGCACATGGTGACCAAGAATCGAAAAATGCTCATGCTGGAAATAGCAATACAACCAAGTAAGGTGGTCCTGAACCAAGTGTATAACTTCCCGCGTCACTAAGCACATCAAGAAAATATATTAGTAGGCTGTATCTTTGGTAAAGTATCTAGGTTTTTTAGGTCAAAAAGCCAAAGCTGACCACTACAACACAACCTAAGACATTGGTGCTCAAAGACAACCTCAAGACATTTGTACGGTACATCTCACAGTTTCATCAAAAGAACATTTCATCTTGCACTAATCCAAAAGCTTATGTTCTAAATGTAGGAGATATGCCCTAGAGGCAATAATAAATGTTATTATTTATCTCCGTGTTCATAATTAGGTTTATGTTCCATGCTATAACTGCTATGGTTCTCGAGTCTGCAAATAAAACGAGGCTCAGAGGAAGACTCATATGCATGTGTGGAATAATAAACGGTAAAATGTATTCCTAGTCTAGCCTCTAAGACTAGCTCAAGTGTTGCATGATGGTTCTGTTTTCCTGATCATGGGCATGTCTATGCCAGCAACTTTGAGGGCACAATGTTAGCAGAACATTTGTGTTGAATCGACCCGAATTGATGTTATGCTATGAGATACATTCGTCACAAGTTTATGGTTAATAACACAGAGATGGTTAATGTTTGCATGATTCCTCAGACCATGAGAGTATCGAGTTTCTTCATGCTTGATTCATGAACTTTGGGGTTTGTTAAACGTCATCCGTAAATGGATGGCTATTACGGCGGCTTACGGGTTCATGGGAAAGTATGTCAAGTAACTTGATAGCTCAAGATTGGGATTTGCTCCTCCGACGATGGAGAGATATCTCTGGGCCCTCTCGGTGTTACGGTATCCATCATCGTCTGGCCAGACACTTTGTGATTTGATCACGGGGATGCCGGAACATGGTAACGAGAAAAGAGAACAATACCGGTAACGAGGTAACTAGCATAGTGGACAAGTGTTGATCCACGGGAATGCCAACATGTCTCACCTCGGGTATTTGTAACATATCACGAAGCAACAGGAATAGCACACGGCAACTGGAGGTTCACTCGAATATTCATTCGTGTGGGTATAGAGGTCAATATGGGTGTCCACGGCTCCGATGTTGATCATCGATCGGAAGGGGTTCCGTGTCATGTCTATACTTCACCGAACCTATAGGGTCACACGCTTAAGGGTCATCTATCTGCTGAATACTAGATAGGGAGTCTGAGAGAAAATCACCGAAAAAGTTTCGGACACCGAAAAGTTTCGGACAGCGGAAAAGTTCCGCAGAGAGAGGTCACCGGATGAGTTCCGGTGAAACTGAAAAGTTGTTTCAGGGGATACCATTAAGTCAAAATGGTTTCGGCACATGCCTGATAATTCTTGGAGGATACCAGAATCATTCTGGAAACTTCTGGGAATTTTCTGGAAGAAAAACCGGAAATGTTCCGGGGCTGCCGGAACCGCTTCAGATGCTTTTCGCAGATGAAATCACTAAACTGGAATTGTTCCAGAACGCATTGAAAATTATTTTAGTGGGTACTGGAAATGTTCTAAGCCCACATAAATATTTTCAGTTCGAACGGACGCTGAAAAATGTTGTCGTGAATAGTGAAAGTGCTTTTTGGGAATTTTATGGAAAGCACCTTTTTGGAAATTCCAAAAGGGCCTTCTAGAAGGGGAAGGAGGGCATGGCACCTCATGGGGGGGGGTCCCCCCCCAAGGGTGGCCGGCCAAGGAGGTGGAGCACCATGGTGCTCCACATGGCACTCCCATATGGCATATTCCCTTTTGGAAAGGGATATTCCAAGGGCACTTTGGGGTTTTTGTGTGACAATTTTACCCCTTGGCTAGCCTATATATAGGAGTGATCTTGGCAGCCATTTCCCCATCCTTAGCTCTCACACAAGCCATGCATGATCTGGCATTCTCTCTCCCTCCCAGCGAAATAGTTTCGTAGAGCCGAAAGGCTGTCTGGGTTCCGGTGGGAACTAGTTCTGGACGGCGAAGCCCTGCCGGATAGCTGACACCGTATGTGTGCAACTCTGTAGAGAGGTCGTAGTTTCGATCTTAGTGCCCGAGGGGCTGTTCGAGAGTGCCTCCCGAAGGGCTGTCCAAGTGACGGTCCGAGTTCTGTGAGTCCTCCCGAAGGGCTGTCCGAGTGACCGTTCGAGTTTCGAAGGTCCTCCCGAAGGGCTGTCCGCGACATCGTCCGGGGGACTGTTCGACCGCCTCCCGGAGGGCTGTCCGAAGGGAAGACGAGGGTATACATCCTCGCGGTTGGGAGGTTGTAAATCCTAGCTGCGGGGATCAGCACCGCCGATCGTCATCGACTTTACTTCCGCTGCGCTACGAGTCGGTAACGAAAATGATCAAACCTTGTATGCAGTCTCCATAGTGGTCCTGGGCTGGTGCGTAGGTCAGAAAATTTTCGTTTTCTGCTGCGTTACCCTACAGTGGCATCATGAGCCGTGCTATGCGTAGATGCAGGTTGCGATCTAGAATACATAGAGATGTATGGGTGTTGCACAATATAATTAGGTAGTAGATGAGTTCTATTACTGAAAATTATTTGTGCGGGTAGCAGATGAAATCTGTTACCTGATGTTCTTGTTGCTTCCCTGGAATTTGCATATTTCTGATCTTGATAACAGTATGGTGGAGTTTCAAGGTTCTGGCAATCCGCGATCCTGATTGATCAACGAAGTGCTAACAGTTCATTGAATTCCACCGTAGTTAAAAAGAAAGATGAAATTTCGCAAACGAAAGGGCAATGCAGATATGATCTGCGCGGGGGTCATGCGTATGACGAAGTTTAGTATGGGGCTCGAGATTTTATTATCTCGGTTTTCATACACCCTGGAAAGTTAATCTAGCGACTTGGATTATCATACTTGATGATGGACGTTGGTAGCTTCGGTTTGTTTCGAAACCTTAGAAGCCACGTAAAACAAGTTTTTGCATGAACCAATTAGAGGCGTCTAACTTGGTTTTGCAGGAGGGTTTGCATGTGCATGTGATGTGGTATAGCAGTGCTCATAATAATTTGATTATGTATGAGATGACTATATGATGTAAATTGATTAACATGACCTGCGTGTCATGATTCGGCATGATGGCTGGAGCCATATGATTGCACTTTAAATGACCTGTGTGTCAACCTTGTGTAATGCATTATTTTATTAGCTATAGAGATAGCAATATTATCTGCTGCATCGACAAGGTGGTGGCAATCTTCGTGAAGGTGAACACCGACGCGAATGCCGGAGACGAAGAAATACAAGACTTCTCCGTCAGAAAGGGCTATACCATATCATGCTAATTATGAATTGCCTGAGATGTTTATCCCTTATGATGCACCCTTCTTGATTGCGCGGTAGTCGCTTTTATTAGGGTGATCTCTCACAAAATATCAAGTAGTTAGTGTTCTCCCAAGTGTAGCACCGTCTACAACACGTATCTTTTCGGGGTGCGCCATGTACACATGAGCACGAACGATTAGAGAGGTGTAAGGCGGGTGAAGGTCAGACCTCACTGCGTGATCACTTGGTTGTCTTGACGTTCAGGCAGGATAGTCCTGAGCTCGGAACACATGCATCGAAAGATGGACAAGAGTCACATAGAGATGTGATTGGCAAGTTGGCCTACCGATTGAAATTCACGTCATCAGTGATGAACCCGTCAATGGCGTTGAATTGAAATGCGGATCTTGAATCACTCACAATCAATTATGAGAGATATTGATTTGAGTGGGAGAGCACTGTTGAATTAACTTGTTCAATTCTCAGTGCAATTAAATATGAACACTGTCTAAGTGTGGTTTGCATAATAGTTGTAGAATAAATGGCTCGCATTTCCACCTTCCCTGTTTAAATTGAATAGCTATTAAATATCTGGTTAAAACTTTACGGTTGGTAACGTAATGTGAGGATTGTCCTCAAGAGTGCCGAGAAGGACTTTGTCCTATCGCATACTTTCGGTATTCTTTCGCTTATGCTATGGATCATGTGACTCTCGTCCTTCGATCCAAAAGCTAGAATTCCGTTTCAGTCAAGTGCAATACATTTGCTTCCATGAGACCCGAACTTCGAAAGTTTGGATAGTTATGTGATATTCATGGAAATCTGAAAATCATTTTCAGAGACAGACAAAGGCTAAAAGATATGAGATATCCAAAGCAATGTTTGTTTGCAAACTATTAGTAAAAAAGTTTACTATGCATTAGACTGATAAGAGAGGGATCCAGTAGAATGCCTGTCATATGATGAAAGGTGAATAAAACAACAACTTAAAGAGAAAGGAAGTGTCCGAAGGGTGTTAGTGTGACTTACACACCTAGGAAGTCCGGGGCTAACGCCACTATTAAGTTGAGTGCTTCTTCTGAGAGTAGGAGAAATATTGAAAGTTAAACTGTTAGAAGTATAAAGGCAAAAAGAAAGAAGACTGGAATATCCAGCTCATGTATGAATGTCATACAAGTTTTTGATGTATAGAAGGCTGGTAAAAGATATAGTTCTTGGGAATTATGGTTAAAGCATGTTAATCACTAATTCTTGGGTATTGTGAGACAATCACAAAGATACCCGCTCGATTGCATTCTGTTGCAATTCGATGTAAGAACTACTATGGCCTAAAAGACTAGCCAGAAATGAGGTTTAGGTATACACAGGGAACATAGTAAATGTTACTATACCTTCCATCGGTGTATTACCGTCTGTATTCATTTTCATAATTCATTCAAAGTTTCACAAACTCTAGCCCATTGCATAAGGTATCTTGCAAGAAGGTTGTTCATAAGAGAACTTTTGATGTTCGATGTTATGAATAACATAAGGGCCATACTTTCATTATGAATGAGATGTATGTTATGAATATTAATAATAATACATTACCTCTGGGTTTAGTTTCATAATTCATTTTAGAGTTTCATACACTCTAGCCCTTTGCACAATGTTTGTTGCAAAATAATTGTTCATAGAAGAACAATTGTTGTTCAGTATTATGAATAACATGAGGGCCATACTTCCATCCTCGATGGGACGTATGTTATGAATATTGATGGTAATATGATACATCCATAACACTGACGCTAAATGTCACAAGACTAAAAGAATACCACACAAGTGTGGCGCTACATTTGGTCACATTGGAGAAACCCGCATGGAAAATTCCATTATGATGGATTTTGAAGTCGTTTGATTTTGAATCATCTGACACTTGCAACTTTCCTCCGAAAAGTGAAGTGACTGAAATACCGTTCACAGGCCATAAGGAACGAGCAAAGAACTTATTGGTGATCATACATTTTGATGTATGTAGTCCAATCAATGTTGTTGCAAGTAGTGGATTTATCTATCTTCAGAAATGACTCAAGTAGATATATGGATATTTACTTGATGAGACGTAAGTCTGGATCTTTTGAAATCATTCGAAAGGTTTTCAAATATGAAGTAGAAGTTATTGTAACAAGAAAATTATGTTTCTACAATTCGATTGCAGAAAGAAATATTTGAGTTACAAGTTTAGCGAATGTCTGATGAGTTGTGAAAAGAGTTTCATAACTTACACCACCCGGAACACCACTGTGAGTGGAAAGTCCGTGAAGATGTAATCGAACCATTTATGATATGGTAAGATCAAAGATGACATAAATAAATTTGCCATTATCCCTTTTAAAAGGTGATGCTTTAGAGACTACGGCTTTTACACTGAAAAGAGCTCCATCAGGTCTGTTGAAATGACACCATGGTATGGTACGCCCAACCATGTTATATCTTTTCTTAACATTTGGAATATGGGGCTTGTGTAAAAGGTTACAAACCTATTCCAAATCAGACAAGTGCTACTTTGTAGGTTATCCCAAGTCATTGGGTATTCCTCCCTCACTATACCGAGGCAAATAGGTTTGCCACAAAGAACGGTATGCTTTTAAAGAGAATTGTTCTTGCAAAAGGTGAGTGGGAGGACAGTGCAACTCGACGAGATAACCAGTATCTTCGTCATCAGGTCAAAGGAAAGGAACCTTGGAAGTGATTCCGGAGTTTCCTACTGCGACTGATACGGAAGTCTCTACAATAAAATGTATGGACTTCAGTCGAACTTGCAGCTGATCCACGTAGGCAAGGCTCGTGCAAACCTCTCAGGTGCGCAAACGAGATATTGTTGTTAGACAACAGTATACCTACGATACACAAGGAAGCGTTGATGGGCCCTGACTCCGGAATTGGCTAAATGCCAATACAATCCGAGATAGTTTCCATATAAGTGATTCAAGATTAAAACCTTGATACACCTTTCGGAAGACTTAGAGTCTGACGAATATTTATGGAACTTAAAACTGATACGGATAAAAATGTTTTATCCATAAAGCTCGACTTGTTGCAATATACAAGTTCAAGGAGTTGACTACGATGAGATTGTTTCACCGTAGCGATGCTTAAAGTCGGTTCGGGTTGAACTAGCAATTAATACATATTTCAGTCATGAGATATGAAACATGGATGCCAAAAGGATTTCCATAAGATGGAAATGCAACCTAGGACTTGTGAGTGATACAGTCCAAAGTATTTTGTCGATCCAGAGGATGCTAGTGAATGTGCATACTTCAGAGTTCCAGCAATGGACAGAAGAGAGCAAAATGGAGTTGGAATCTTCGCTTTGATGAAATGGTCAAAAAGGTTTTGACTTCATCAATGGGTAACGAAGATGCTTATGATTCAAGAAAGTAAGTGGGTGCATAACAAAATTTCTAAAAACCGTTGTGTGCTTGACACATTGTTAATTGGAAATAAATTTCTTGACACGAATTAGGACTTCATTTGAAAATAGTTTTTCGATGAAGTGCTTGGGCTAAATAGCCTTTATATTAGGCATGATGATCTATGGAGATAGATTTACCTAATGGGGCTGAGCAAAGATACATATTGACAAGATGCTAAAACCTTTTAGCATTAAAAACATCAAGGAGTGATTCTTGCCGAAGTCACATGGAAAGAGTTTTTGCAAGACTCGGTGTCCCAAAACACTGATGAGCAAAATACATGATGGAGATTCCACACACTCTTGTGTTTGGATTAATCATGTATTCCATGGTATGTAAAAACAAACCAGATATGTCCAATACTCCCAAAGTTGTTGCGAGTATAGATACCAAAGTGATCAAAAGTACTGATCATGGGACAACAGTGAAAAAGGGTCATTGAGTACTATAGTAGCACCGATGACATGTTTTCTCGCAAGCGGAGATCATGAAGAGTTCGTTGTAAAAGGTTACATCAATACAGTCTTCATCCATGCTCCAAGCGATTTTCGATTTAAATTGAGGGTTTTGTGTAACACACAATATGGTGGCACGGTAGTTGGAAATTGTTCCAAACAAGTTACTGTGGCGAATTCTATAACAGAGGCGAAGTATGTTGCCGCTTTTAAAAGCGACAAACAAGATGTTGAATCATATAGTTCATTCATGAACTTAGTATGGTTCCAAGATGGCTTTTGTCAATGAGACACTACTGCAAGTAGTTGCTCCATAACTCAGTCTGAGGAATCCAGGTTCGACCTGTGATTCGCATACATACCAAGCCAAGTCCACACAAAATATGACTTTTGTGAAAGCGTGAAAACGCGAGGATATGCAAAGATACACACGGAGCTGAAGTCGTCAGATCCGTTGGACATTCAGGCTATACCACAAGCGAAGCATATTTACACCGGTGTGCCACAGGTGTAAAGTGCATTAGCATTAACTAGATTATTGACTCTAGTGCAAGTGGGAGTCTGTAGGAGATATGCCCTAGAGGCAATAATAAATGTTATTGATTATCTCCCTGTTCATAATTAGGTTTATGTTCCATGCTATAACTGCAATGATTCTCGAGTCTGCAAATAAAACGAGGCTCGGAGGAAGACTCATATGCACGTGTGGGATAATAAACGGTAAAATGTATTCCTAGTCTGGCCTCTAAGACTAGCTCAAGTGTTGCATGATGGTTCTGTTTTCCTGATCATGGGCATGTCTATGCCAGCAACTTTGAGGGCACATTGTTAGAAGAACATTTGTGTTGAATCGACCCGATTGATGTTATGCTATGAGATTCTTTCGTCACAAGTTACTGGTTAATAACACAGAGATGGTTAATGTTTGCATGATTCCTTAGACCATGAGAGTATCGAGTTTCTTCATGCTTGCTTCATGAACTTTGGGGTTTGTTAAACGTCATCCGTAAATGGGTGGCTATTACGGCGGCTTACGGGTTCATGGAAAAGTATGTCAAGTAACTTGATAGCTCAAGATTGGGATTTGCTCCTCCGACGATGGAGAGATATCTCTGGGCCCTCTCGGTGTTACGGTATCCATCATCGTCTGGCCAGACACTTTGTGATTTGATCACGGGGATGCCGGAACACGGAACGAGAAAAGAGAACAATACCGGTAACGAGGTAACTGGCATAGTGGACAAGTTGTTGACCCACAGGGATGCCAACATGTCTCACCTCGGGTATTTGTAACATATCGCGAAGCAACAGGAATAGCACATGGCAACTGGAGGTTCACTCGAATATTCATTCGTGTGGGTATAGGGGTCAATATGGGTGTCCACGGCTCCGATGTTGATCATTGATCGGAAGGGGTTCCGGGTCATGTCTATACTTCACCGAACCTATAGGGTCACACGCTTAAGGGTCATCTATCTGCTGAATACTAGACAGGGAGTCTGAGAGAAAATCACCGAAAAAGTTTCGGACAGCGGAAAAGTTCTGCAGAGAGAGGTCACCGGATGAGTTCCGGTGAAACTGAAAAGTTGTTTCAGAGGATACCATAAAGTCAAATTGGTTTCGGCACATGCCCGATAATTCTTGGAGGGTGCCAGAATCATTCTGGAAACTTTTGGGAATTTTCTGGAAGAAAAACCGGAAATGTTCCGGAGCTGCCGGAACCACTTCAGATGCTTTTCGCAGATGAAAATCACTAATCTGGAATTGTTCCAGAATGCGTTGAAAATTATTTTAGTGGGTACTGGAAATGTTCTAAGCCCACATAAATATTTTCAGTTCGAACGGACGCTGAAAAATGTCGTCGTGAATAGTGAAAGTGCTTTTTGGGTGGCTTCTTGGAGAAGCCACCTTGAGGGTCCTTTGGTATTTTTCCCCTTGGCTTCTTGGAGAAGCCACCCTTGGGCTTGGCCTGTAAATAGGGGTGGAGGGGGCTGCCTAAAGACTCACTCCTTCTCACATACATGTGCCATTGCAATGATCTGGCTTCTCTCTCCCTCCCCGCGAAATAGTTTCGTAGAGCCGAAAGGCTGTCTGGGTTCCGGTGGGAACTAGTTCTGGACAGCGAAGCCCTGCCGGATAGATGACACCGTATGTGTGCAACTCTGTAGAGAGGTCGTAGTTTCGATCTTAGTGCCCGAGGGGCTGTTCGAGAGTGCCTCCCGAAGGGCTGTCCAAGTGACGGTCCGAGTTCTGTGAGTCCTCCCGAAGGGCTGTCCGAGTGACCGTTCGAGTTTCGAAGGTCCTCCCGAAGGGCTGTCCGCGACATCGTCCGGGGGACTGTTCGACCGCCTCCCGGAGGGCTGTCCGAAGGGAAGACGAGGGTATACATCCTCGCGGTTGGGAGGTTGTAAATCCTAGCTGCGGGGATCAGCACCGCCGATCGTCATCGACTTTACTTCCGCTGCGCTACGAGTCGGTAACGAAAATGATCAAACCTTGTATGCAGTCTCCATAGTGGTCCTGGGCTGGTGCGTAGGTCAGAAAATTTTCGTTTTCTGCTGCGTTACCCTACACTAAACTTCTCTCTGTTAATATTTTCTTCCAGGGAGATTTTATAATTGGAAAGCATAGCAGGAGCAAGGAGCAACTACACTAGAATCAGTCTTTAAATGAACATATATTATGTATAATATATGGAAAGCTTAGTTCTAGTTTGTAGTATCTTCTCTTAATTATTTACATCATGTCTGATTTCATTCAGTTGTGAACTCCATACACTTTTAGTGGATGTATTTGTTCCTAGATTTGTTACAAAGGATGCTAATTGTGAGAATGGATTTCTTGTGAATGCAATTAGTTATGTGGATTGATATGCCTTTATATAGTGATATTTGATCAATCTAAACATGCATCCCTATCATAATAAATTAACTCATTTGAAATGAGGAATACGAAGTAAAATTAGTAATCAATAGCGATTAAAGTAAAATACTCAATAGCCACAAAGAAGCTTATTCATATTTAGAAACAAATATGTTGTCTCAGCATAGCGTCTATAAGGAATGGGCCCACGTGAGTAGAGGCGTGATATAAGCGTGTAATAGAACGTCTCTATTTTTGTACAGACGATTTCGAACGTCCCAATATAACGTCTCATACCATGTAGACACGCTAACCAAGCGTGTCTACTTGTTTTGAGGCGGTCCGCGAGGAGACGCTCCAAGGACGCTTTGCTAAATCGACTCTATTTTTGCCTAGAGATGAAATAGCGCGTCTCTAGCTATGAAAATGAATGTCTCTACACGCAGTTTTTCCTGTAGTGTATGAAACTAGTGTTATGCCTATTTGAACAACTGTCTGGTCTTAAGATCAACTTCCACAAGAGTGAATTGTTCTGCTTTGGTAGGGCTAAAGATGATCAAGACAGCTACAAAGCAAATGTTCGGTTGTGAACTAGGGTCATTACCGTTCAGCTATCTAGGCATTCCAACCCATCATAGGAAATTAACTAATAAGGAGTGGAAATGTATCGATGATTGATTTGAGAAGAAACTAAGCTGCTAGAAGGGTAAGCTTTTGTCATATGGAGGAAGGCTAGTATTGATAAATTCGGTACTCACGAGTATGCCATTGTTCCTTCTATCTTTCTTTGAGGTACCTAAAGGGGTACGCAAGAGACTAGACTTCTATCGATCTCGTTTTTTCTGGCAGGCCGACGAGGTTAAGACAAAATATCGTCTGGCAAGATGGGATATTATTTGTCGACCAAAAGATCAGGGGAGTCTTGGGATCGAGAACCTCGAGATTTAAAATAAATGCCTGCTGAGCAAATGGCTATATAGGTTATCACAGGATTCCGAGGGTATGTGGGCACAAATCCAAAGAAATAAATACTTGCACTCTAAAACTCTCGCTCAGGTGACCGTAAGACCTAATGATTGACCATTTTGGAAGGGACTCATGAGAGTGAAAGAAACCTTCTTTCATAGGGTGAAATTCATTGCTGGGGACGGAACAACAGCAAGGTTTTGGGAGGATATATGGTTAGGCGACACACCGCTAGCTCTCCAATATCCTTCCCTGTATCATATTGCTCAACGTAAGGAGGATTACATAGCAACGGTTTTGCAGACGGTACCTTTGAATATCCAGTTCAGGAGGTCCCTGGTAAGGGAACGATGGAATTCCTGGTTACACTCAGTGAGGAGGTTGATGGATGTTTGACTCTCAGATCAGGGAGATACGTAGAACTGGAAGTTAACGGGTAATGAAGTGTTTACGGTCAAATCGATGTACTTAGAACTCATTAATTCTGGCCCAATCCCAAGATCGATACACATTTGGAAAGTTGAGGCTCCCTTGCGTATTAAATTTTTTATGTGGTTTGTTCACAAGCAAGTGATCCTTACCAAAGATAACTTAATAAAGCGGCAATGGTTAGGCAGTTCACGATGAAACAATCCAACACCTATTTCTTGATTGCCCTCTCGCGAAGTTACTTTGGAGGTCTGTTCATATAGCCTTTAATATTATTCCTCCTGTTAGCATTGACGCGTTGTTTGGGACGTGGCTAAATGGAGTGATTCCTCATATTGCGTCAAGTATTTGGATTGGAATATGCGCACTTCTTTGGTCTATATGGAACTCCAGGAATGATATGATTTTTAACAGACTTTCTATTATAAACTTTTTGCAGGTTATCTTCAGGGCTACGGCATGGATCCGTACGTGGTCGTTACGCACTCCTACGGGATCCAGGGAGCAGCTGGCTACTGGGTGCAACCGGTGGGAGATGGTAGCACGGGCTATATTCAACCGGTTTGGATGGCGGTTGCATAATAGGATAGGTCCTTAGTGTCCTTTTGTCCGGCCGGTTGTGGCTTTGAGTTGTTTATTTTTTTATTTCGCTCTTTCGGTGAGCTGTACTTTGCAGACCAGACTATTTGTTTTGTTGAACTTGCTATAATAAAGTGGCCGTATGCATCTTTCCGATGCAGAGGCCGGGGGATGACCTCCTTTTCAAAAAAAAAAGTAGAGTAGAGTACACCAACAGATCAATTACAACTGCTGCTGCAACTGAATCAATCAATCATGCCCAAATACTTGTCTACAACTCAATCAGGTTACAACGTATAAATATAAATCACAATTAGTCTTTAGTACCCGTGAAGCAACATTACTAGTTGTTTCATCAATAAAAAAAGCGTACTGCCGACAATATAAAATACTACACAACAATTGTCTTCGCCTGGTACTCCCCCTTATCAAAATATATGACGCTTTTTGACACTATCATGGTGTCACAAAATGTCTTATATTTCGATACAGAGGGAATACATGACAACCCAGATTCTAGCCTTTGGCCCTATTACTGGGGCCTGCACGCAACGTACCAGGCCAGCTAGTCTCCCTTCCACCTGCTCACATCCAGATTTATACTACATGAGGCACTATATTTTATTTTTTGAGCATTTGATGAGGCAATATATTAGAATGACTATGCAACACCAAACATAAGAGATCTTGGACTTGGACCGTAGCAACAACTTCATTTGTTCTACGGAAGGTTCGTCGTCGGACCATCAGGAGCTTGTGGTTGCGGCTTTGGTGGTCGATGAACACATTGCCAGGAAGGGGCCGAGGTTCAGGAGATGAATCCCGGGCCATGCTCCTGCGTTGAACATCAATAGAGGGAGCGGCCATTGCCTACTCTTCGTTGATTACTTTCAGTGCACGTCCCCACTATTCAACCCCAAGCTTTTCTGGCGCTGTCTCTGCATGGCGAGACATGTGGTCAATCGCACTCGAGAGGAAGTGGTAGCATATTATGATTACTTTCAGTGCAAGGAGGATGCCCTTGATAAGGTTGGCCTCTCCTCTTACAAGAAATGCACTGCGGCTATTTGTATACTTGCAGACGGAAATCCCGGTGATATCGTGGATGAGTACGTCCGCATGAGTGAGTCCACATGTCTTGTATCATTGTACAAGTCCTGCAAGGCTGTGGTAGCAGTGTTTAACCCTGAGTATCTGAGATAGCCAAATGTAGTGGATATAGCCCGGTTGTTGGCGATCAATGCACGCAGAGGCTTTTCGGAAATGCTTGGTAGCATAGATTGTATGTACTGGAAGTGAAATAACTGTCCATATTCTTGACAGTGGCAATACAAGGGGCATGTGAAAGCTTGCACTATCATACTTGAAACAGTTGCTTCACAAGATTTGTGGATTTCACACTCTTTTTCCAGCATGGCTCGTTATCACAATGACATTAACGTTCCTCAGCGCTCTCTAGTGTTCGGAAGACTTGCAGAAGGCAACAACCCAACGGTCAAATTTGAGATCAATGACCACCAATATAACAAGGGCTACTACCTAGCTAATGGTATCTATCCTTAGTGGTAAACTCTAGTGAAGACAATATCCAATCTGGTAGGAGAGAAGAGGTCTAGATTTACCCCAGCACAAGAGAGTGCTAGGAAGGATGTGGAACGTGCTTTTTGTGTGCTTCGATCTGCATGGGCTATCGTTCGATTCCCTGCCAGAACATGTAGCATCAAGAAGCCGGTTGGGTGCACTGCCGGACGCCACCCTTTTAAACGACCCAAACGGACAAAATCTGAATAAAATAGATGTCCGTTTGGGATCGTGCGTTGGAGTTGGCCTAATTAATGGCCCGTAGGATCATATGCTGTACCAGACAATGTACGGATGCTGATGGCCAGGAAGTCTATTGAGCCTGTCTATGTAATAGAACCCGGGTGTCAAATTTCAAAAGGAAAAGAAAAACAGGAACTAATTGTTTTTTTTTCCGGCGGTTTGGGTGGGATCGTGGGAGTCAGACCTGACATTTTGATTGTAATATGTGAGAAGTTTAGTGGCTTTGGCTTAATTATTTTCATTGTGAAGGAGGTAGTGTAGTGAAAATAAGTTAAATTCAACAACCAAAAACGTGTTTTTTTTTTGAGCTTTTTCCAGAAGACTTGGGTTATTTGGCATCACCGTCAAGTGGTCCGCTACTGCCACCATCCATGACTACGGTTATTTGGGTTATTTCGGTTGCGACGGAAACAAGCGGGGCCTTCCGTCGTTGCGGCTGCTTGCATATTTCCCGTGAAGATAAGAGCATCGAGTTTTATCGGATGTCCCCGAAGGGACAAGAGCATCGAGTTTTGGACTGGAAAGATCGATCACAGCGTGTCCGCGGTGGCTCTCCGGCCACTCGTTCCAATAAGAATCAGTGGTGTCGAGGCAGTAAGCTGCCCTGTGGTCGAGAAAACGGCCTTATGTGTGGAAAAAGGTGGCTGCTACAAATCATCCGGTTGATCTTAGAAAAAGATCAACCGCCCCTGCCACCGTCCGATCGCGTCCAATCTGACGTCTCAGACAGCAGCTTTTCCGCAGTGCGCGCGACGCAGTCTAAATGCTGATTATTTGCGTCGTCTCGGCAATCCGCCTACTAGCGCGTCTTCACGTGGGTCAGCCCCACGACCACGCAGCTTTTTCATCTCTCTTCGATTTTACTAGCTACGGATTTTCTTTTAAAAAGGCTACTAGCTACTACCACTACATTTGGTTCCTCAGTTCCTGTACCTATCTACAGTCTCATGAACTGCCAAAATAACGCACAAAAGACTGGCCAATGAATTGGCAAACAAAAGCTTGCAACATTTTTATCTAAAATATCAATGTAACACTTGACATTCTTCAAACATGTACTACGTGCAACATAAAAAAGGTGGTTGAGCTGTCGTTGCAGCAGCGAGCCATTCGGCTTTCCATCGTCCCGACCTGACTTTTAGTAGTCAAAGCACAAAGTGCAGCTAGCTGCTTGCGTTCATGACAAGTTAAATCAGCCTAGTGATCTTTGCAACAATTTCAACCATCAAAAATAAAAAATATTTCCTCTCAAAAAATTTAAATCATGGTGCATCGTAGGCGTTAGGTTCAAAAAATCAGTCATGTCGCCTATCGTTAGATTGAACGCATGGAGCGGTCCCGACATTGCCATCGCCTCGCACGTACCTCTGGTCGCAACATCCCTTCCATACCCCACCAATCCCGCTTCCCAACAATATCACAACACCTTCGACTGTCGTCGTAACAACGTGACATTCCCTCAATGGCCGCAACATTGACGATGCTCCTAAAGCACCGACACATTGGGTGAAGCTCTCGAAGCACCGACGATCGACCGGGTCACGAGCCATTGGATCCACCGTTGGATAGACGTCTGATCCAGCTAATGAGGTTTACAACATGGGCGTGTTGTGTTCGAAGGTTTGCAACATGGGTCATGTAACGCTCGGTCACCGATGAAGTTTGCAACACGGGTCATGTTGCCTTCGAATGTTTGCAACATGGGTTATGTTACGCTTCGTCGCTCATGAAATTCGCAACTCGGGTCATGTTGCGCTTGAATGTTTGCAACATGGGTTATCTTGCGCTCGGTCGCCGATTAAGTTTGCAACACGGGTCATGTTACCCTCGGAGGTTTGCAACATGGATCATGTTATGCTCGGTCGGCGATGAAGTTTGCAACACGGGTCGTGTTGCGCTTGGAGGTTTGCAACATGGGTCATGTTGCGCTTGGAGGTTTGCATGATCTATGTTACGCTCGTGGGTTTTTAACATGGCCCATGTTGCGCTCGGAGGTTTTGCAATTAGACCACAATGAGCCATGTTGCCACCGCAACATACCCTCCTTAGCCGATTTGCATCCGCAATACCATAGTATCAGCACCGCTGTCGTTCGCCGCTATCGCCGTTTGTAACACCGTCGTGTAAACCCCCCCCCCCCCCCCCCCCCCCCCCCCCCCCCCCCAACTGCAACCCCCAACTGCAACACCCATTCGCAGCATGGTAGCACCTGCCACAACATCAGCTAGTAGTACCACACGTTCAGCTTGTAGCAAGTCAGTTGGTGTTGCAGCGTCATGCAACCAGCTTTGCAATCGACGTACCTTGTAACCTTCCTATGCAACAAATGCCCATTTTACCAAAACAAAAAATATCAAGAAAATACACTATGTATATATAGCGTAGGGGACCAACACTTGTAGCACTGAAAAACACTTGCGGCACGAGCCATAGATAACAAAGATAAAGCTGAGAATGGTGAGCATTCGGCGGGTCATGGTGGACAACTGCTGCCATGCAGGGCAGAAGTAGCAGCGGCAGCAGTGGGCAACTAGGCAACTGCATGAAGCGAACAAAATAGTCACGCATGAAAAAAAATAGGTACCAGCATGGTGCCCTAGTAGTACATGCCCATGAGGAAGAGGCAGCCGTGGGAACGCTTGCACAGGAGGGAATCAGGGACGGTTTGAATCAACCGGGACCACAGCCACATGGCGACTCAGCAAGGCGGCTGATGCCCGCGCCGTAATCAGCAGGTTTAAAAGGAACGTTTTCCCTGGAAAAACGCGTTGCCTCGACGTCTTGAAATGAAACGGCGGTGACCAAGCCGCCATGACGCGGATTCGAAGCGTTAACATCACCCCCGGCTTCGCTCGTGTAGCACCGTACTAGCTTCTAGGCTTCGGAGATGACGGCCAGTGGAGCCAGGGGGGAGGGCCAAGAGCTGCGGATGCTCTCCGCCGTCGCGGCCGCGTCGGACAAGTCGTGGCAGATCAACTTCCACGGCTTCGACCCGCCGAAGGCGCACCAGGAGTGGCTGGCTCGAGGGCTTCACCACCCCTGCCTCGCCGTCATAGGTACCCCTTTCTCCGACTCACCCGGCGATCTGTATGCATGGTGCTTCATCGATGTGAGTATAGGGGTCTGGCGCTTTGGCAGTTTTTCTTTTTTTCTTTTCTGCTCTATGTAACTCGTGATGATTATAAGAGGTGAGGGGTTAAGATAGTCTCGCTCCCGCGACGCCCTCCCCGCGTGCGTTACGGGAGACCAGATCCCGCGCCGGTCCTCTAGATCTCCTCGCCCCAGCCCCCTCCTCGCCGCCGCCGGACGGCGTCCGCCGGGCGAAGCCCGTGCGCGGCGCTGGCGGCGGCGGGGCTTCTTCTCTCCTTCACCTGCACGGGATCTCAGCAGCGCGGGGTGGCTGCTCCATGTGGGTGACGCGGGATCGACGGGGCTCCTGGTGGTGGGCGCGCGTGGATCCGGTGGCCGCGAGGCCGGGAGACGGTGGTGCGGCCCAGCGACGGTGTTGTTGCTCGGCGCGATGGCGTCGGTGCTGCAGCCGGCTTGACTTGGCCTGATCGGCAGCGGTGGCTGGCGTGCCCCTGGTCACCGATGCGTGGCCCGGGGAACTCCGGTGGAGGCTGTGCCACCACGGCTGCGAGGGCAGCGTGGGGGCCGGCGTGGCGGCGGGTGGCGGCGGATCTCGGACCCCTGGCCCAGATCTAGTCTCTGGCAGAGAAGGCAGCGATCCGTGCACAGGAAGCTGGATGGAGTTCTTCGAACAGATCTGGGTGAAAACCTGCTCTTGGCTAGATGCCAAGGCCGGCGATGGCGGCGCTCTTCGGTGTCGTTCCCTTCTTGAAGGCATCGCCATTGAGAAGTTCTTGACCACTATCTGCTACCTCCGGGGGAAACCCTAGATCGGAAGACGACGACGCGCTTGTGTCGTTTCCCCCTTGGGGGCATCATTCTTGGAGGTGTACACGAGCTCGAGGGACCAGCGGACCGCATCTCTGGTGGAGCGGTGCTTCATCCTACACATTGATGGCGACGGATCTTGACGGCGTGGCGCAGTGCAGATTTGGTCTCCGATGTGTGGGGATGAACTCGCACAGGAGGACGAAGTTGTCTGGCGTCGTGGTGGCGTCGACAGCAGCTAGACCTGGCAAGGTAGATGCAGCAGTACAGCACTGAAGATGGATTGGTGGCAGGTGGCTGCGGCGGCCTCATACCCGGCAGGCGTCCTGGTTAGGACCTCAGGTCTTAGATGTTAGACTTGGTTGCGAGGTCTGTTTGGTATTAGGCCCAGACTATCAGCATCCCTACATCAACTGGATAGGAGTAGCGACAGATGTTGCCTAGACGGTGGCTTTAGTCTTACTGTTGTATGACTTTGTAAGGTCTTATATGAATAATTAATAAAGTGACTGCATGCATCGTCCAGATGCAGAGGCCGGGGGTCCTTCTCCTTTTCTAAAAAAATTTATAAGAGGTGATAAGTCTAATCCTTTTCGGATATGGAAATTGCGTCTCGGTCGTGACTTCGACTTCCTACGCTAACTTTCCAATTTAACAGAAAGATATCTGTAGGTTCCCGTTCATGTTTTTCTTTTTAAGCTTCTATATGCTACCGCATATTGCCCATGTTGTGGGATGAGGACGTTTATGCCCACATGAAGACGTTGTTGCGGAAGATTTTGTATAGTACTATGTTTTATACTTCTCCTGTTGACGATTTTATCCTTATTACTACCTTGCATCAACTTTAATAAATATGGCTGTGTACTTTTACAATAACGTAGAGGCCAGGAGTTTCGACAACCTCCTTTTCACCTAGAGGCCCTTCCGACTATCTCTCCCGAAACATATCTAGAGTAGGCCGCCGCCACCCTCTTCCTACCGCCGCCGGATCACCACAGGGAAAAGCCCGAGCGGGTGATGTCGGCGGCGATGCATCCCTCCACTGCGCTTCTTCTGCAGTCAATGGCTCAGCCCGGCGGTTGTGGCACCGTTGCTGCTGTTTCTCGGCTACGGGGATGTTCCCATGGCTTGTGGCGGAAGACAGTGGGGATGGACCCGGTCGTCCAGCTGGTTTAGAATGCGAGTATGTCAGCAAAAGCTTGTTTCGGCCTTGGCCTGAACCTTCGACGCCGGCGCCTCTGGGAGTCGTTACCTCCCTGGAGGCATTGTGTGGTGATTCTCGGTCCATGTGAGCTCCGGGGGAAACCTCAGATTTGGGCTTTTCAGATCGGATGATGGCTATGTTCCTGCCTCATCACCTCCATGGGGACCGCACTCGTGCGGTCACCAAGGTGGAGCGGTGTGATATCAAGGGTATCATCGACGGCAAGTCTAGGCGGCATGGTGCAGCGGGTCTCGGCGCTGGACACCGATTGATGGGCACGCGGTGGAGCTTGACACTTTTTGGCACCGTGGTAACGTCGACGGTATAACGGTCTGGCAAGATCAATGTATTGACCACGCACAGAGATGGGATAGCGGAAGATTACGGCGGTAGACTCTTGTGCGTGCGCATGCGGTGCGCGCTGATGGTCTGCTACACCCGTGGTGCTCCCGGCTAGCCGACGGATGGTTTGGTAAGGCCACCGGCTTTCGTGGTGTGTGTTGGCAAGAGGTGAGGACACATCATTAACCTTGAAGGTAAGGCGACGGTGTTCATTTGGAAGGTGGCTTTGAGTTGATCCATGTATTTATTTTGAAAGGCTTTGTTGAATAATATAATAAAAATGACTTTGTATATCGCTCAATGCAGAGGCCGGAGGTTATCCTCCTTTTCGAAAAAAGGAAAAAACTGCCTGCTTTTCCAAAAAAAAAACAAAGAGTTGTCCCCTTTTTGCACTGCTCATGCATAACTCCTAAAAATAGGTGCTTTGCGAGGTACGCGGAGTTATCGTAGTGGGGGGCCTTATGTGTGGACCTCTATAGTGACTTTCCCTTTTTAACACAGACATGAGGTTGCATGCATATAAAATATTTAATTCTGTTTGCAGGTCAAAGTCCTCAGGATGTTGTCGCTGAATACTACCAGCAGCAAGTGGAAACGCTAGAGGGTTTCACTGAAATGGATGCACTGACAGATCATGGTTTTCTTCCTGGAATGTCCGAGGTTTGTTCTATGAATTATCCTCAGGCTGTGCCATTAGGGAACACAACTCACTTACAATTTCAACGGAACTTATCTACCTGCAGGAAGAGCGTGCACATGTTCCAAGGAGTGAAAATTTAGCCAACCGGCTATCAAACATTGTTGGCACGATTCTTTTTGCTGCAAAAGTGTATGCTGCAGTACGGAGTGGCTCGCTTGCTATTATAGCTTCCGCTTTGGATTATCTTCTTGGCTTGTTATCAAAGTTCATCTTATGGTTTACTGCATTTTCTATGCAAACACCAAATCCCTACAGGTACCCAATTGGTAAAAAGCGTATGCAGCCACTGGTGAGTTTTTTTTTTAACTTATAATACTCTCTAGGTAACTGTCTTTTTAATCACCAGTCTCATTGGTGTGTCTTAATTATCTCTATTCAGTATAAGTGATGCGTACTTTGGGTTACTACTCTTACTCTCCATACTGCTTTTGTATAGCACTAAGAAAAAAAACTGCAAATGGATGCTACATCAGGAAAGAAGTGAAAATTAATGCACATCTTGTACAATAAGCAATTGTACCTTTTTGTTTACTTTACAGTATGGATATTGCTAAATCTCAGTCGAATGAGACATAATCAAGTCTTAGTCAAGTGACATAACATATAAAAATGAAAAAAAATTACATGGATCTTCATGTAAGATCTCACGGACATAGCATCGACCGAGACATGCTTAAATCACAGTCGACCGAGATTTAGAAATCCCGTTATAGTATTCAGCTCACAAATTCATTATAATCTTTCCAGGGAATACTTGTCTTTGCCTCAGTTATGGCATCACTTGGCCTTCAGATCATCTTAGAATCAATTCGATCACTATTCTCTCATGTAAGTCTATTTTCCACTTTACTTTTGAACAGAAATTCGCAATTGTTTTCCTATTAAAATATTATGAGTTGCATCATGAGGGCATCAGAACACTGTTGCGCTTCTGGACTTTCCTGTACTGTTTTTCAATATAAGATGTGTGGAAGGCTTGATCTTTCAGTATCGCCAACACATAGTCCCTCAAGTTCCATAAAAGCAGTCATTTTGGATATGAGTATGGTTGGACTTTTAAAATTTTGACTATTTATATATTCAAAAGTATTTAGGGACGCCTGAAAATGGTATAGATGAATTTGTCTCAAGAAATACTTTCCCTTTTTTATGTCTTATGATTTTGCTGGATTTTATAAACATATTTAAATATAAATTAGTGGTGCAAGTGGTGCTTTGTAGAACATGTCAAATGTTCTCCGTTTTTTTTTATGACCAATGAAAAATATAGCGTGCTATGAAAAAATAGCATGACCCTTAAAATATGCTATTAGCGTGATGTATCACGTTATATCGTGTTATTTAAATATGCTATTAGACATTGTACACTGATTTATTTAGCGAGGCATTTCTCAGAACGCTATAGCGCGTTATTGTTTTCACTGTTTATGACATAATAAAATCATTCTTCCCACTGTACCAGTGTTTTGTGCTTTTTATACTTTGATACATGCCATGCAATAGCTTGCCACTTTCGGTTGGCTAAATCACTTTTGCCACAACACCGGTGTTGACTAAATAATTATTATTCTCGTTTATTTATATTGATTATATTTTTGTCTAGGATGGCAAATTCAGCTTAAAGGAGCTGGAAAAGTGGCTTGTGGTCAGCATGCTCTTACTCACACTGGTGAAACTTGCCCTGGTTTTATATTGCCGGACGTTCACGAATGAAATCGCCAAGGCTTATGCACAGCATGACATCTTCGATGTTATCACTGATATAGTTGGTCTTGTGGCTGCACTAATCGCAAATTATGGTGAAGGATGGATGGACCCGGTTGGTGCAATTATTGTAAGTGGCTCCCATTTCCTCTCTTCTTTCTTCTTTTCAAGGAAATCGCTCTCTTGTTCCTTGTGTACCGGAAGTAGCATCCCTGAGTTTCCTTTCTCCAAAAACAATAACAACCAAATGAAATGAGTGACAGAGCGGACAGTATGCTATTTTGAAATTAATAGTTGATCTTTATTAGTGAATGAATAAAAAAACCATTAGCTGTTTCCTCATTTGCAGCTAGCAATCTACACCATCAGGACATGGTCGATGACCGTGCTAGAAAATGCCAACTCGCTCGTGGGGCAATCAGCTTCGCCAGAATACCTTCAGAAGCTGACCTACCTTTGCTGGAACCACCACAGGGCCGTTAGGCACATCGACACGGTGCGCGCGTACACATTCGGCTCGCACTACTTCGTAGCGGTGGACATTGTCCTGCCGGCGGACATGCCGCTGCAGGAGGCGCACGACATCGGCGAGGCCCTGCAGGAGAAGCTGGAGCGCCTGCCCGAGATCGAGCGCGCCTTCGTCCACCTCGATTACGAGTACACCTATCTGCCCATCCACGCTCTGTCCCATGAGAAGTAGCTTCAGGTTCAGCCAGTGGATGCAGCTGTGTACAACAGATTAATGGCAATAGTTTCACAACGACGGTGTTCGTCTGGTGTTTGTACATGTTATAGGGGCGGATTGATATGAAATGGCAACTCCAGCGAACATTTATATTTGGATTAGCATATGAATGCTTTTTACATGTTAGTGTTTTTCTTCTCATCATGTTGTATTACATTTTCACATGCTTTTAAAATAATTTGCACTATATAAGATATATAATTTAGACTCATGCGTATGTCGCCTATAAGATTTTTTATTTGGTGTATTTTCACCGTATGAAATAGTCACCTATAATTTTGGCTCATGCGTATGTTGCCTATAATTTGCAGCATATAATATATTCAGAGTAGGATTTATTAACAGTTTTCTCGCGGAATGATCAGTTGGGCTTTAGCCAATACAGAACGTGCAAAAATCGTCTCTTCCTACTTACTCACGTCTTTCCCCTCAAAGGGAAAAAACTTACACCCGTCTGTTTCTTCGCTAGAGAAATAAAACTGAGACGTCGCTTGATCCCCTTTCTCATTTGCTTCTCTCAGCTCGCCCATACAATTGATTGCACCCGATGAGCATAGCCTTCTATTTTCACTGTTGACTTCGGTTCCTGCTACCTACTTCTCTTTCGTTTGTTTCCTTCTACGATTGAATCAATATAATTACTTAAGGTATTGCATTGTTAGTGTTAGATGTTACTTTGATTATGCACAGTCGATATTTTGAGAACTTGGAACCGGCACCAGTAGTGTTACGCCTCCCTAACCCCCATTCATTTTCAACAAATCTAAAAAGGGATTAGCGTCGTCGTGATTAGCCATTGTTTATTTTTTCACAAAGTAAAATTAAACCTTAATAACTGTCTGATCCTACATATTCAATATGATGAGACGGTGATGAATGCCCTATTGGGTTGGATTACTATAATAAACTTAACATACCAGATAATATATGTAGTCCATGTTTTGAATGATCGAACTATTTTTGGAAAAGTTAGTTTTTTTCCTACTCCACTTTTATCCACCCCACCCCATATATATACCCAATTGATGATAGTAATAGCAAAATACACAAATAATGAGAAATCTTAGTTTGTGTTTGTATACAACTAGTTTAGCAAGCACTAAAAGTATGGAAGTAGGAATTTTGAACTGATGCCAATGATTTTACATCTTTATCTTACCTTTCAAGAAAAAAACTCGGTGTAGACTATATTCTTGAGAGTACCATTCTTGTTGGTTTCTTCATCCACCGGTAGAAAACAGGGCTTTGGTCCAGGCCGGGTAATGGCATTAATCCCGGTTCACTCACGAACCGGGACCAAAGGGGGCATCAGTCCCGGTTCGTGAGGCCAAGGGGCCGGCCGGGCCTCGGGGGCCATTGGTCCCGGTTCGTCTGACCCCTTTGGTCCCGGTTCCAGACACGAACCGGGACCAATAGGCCTCGCTGCTGGCCCACAACATTTGGTCCTGGTTTGTAGCTAGAACCGGGACCAAATGGGGTCCTTTAGTCCCGGTTCTAGCCACAAACTGGGACTAAAAAGAAGCCTATATATAGTGCCCGCGCAATCAGCTCAGCTCACTGGTCTGTTTTTTTTGGGAGAGGTGTGTGAAAGGTGTGTTGTGCTCTAGCTCATCTCCTGTGCACATGAGGTGTTCGATGAAATGCCCGAGCCACACTTAAGCATTCTGAAAGATCGTGGATGTCGCCTAGAGGGGGGGGGGGGGGGGTGAATAGGTGCTTTAAAATAATTACGGTTTAGGCTTGAACAAATGCGGAATAAAACTAGCGGTTAATTTGTCAAGCACAAAACCTAAAATGACTAGGCTCACCTATGTGCACCAACAACTTATGCTAAGCAAGATAAACAACTAGGTGATAGCAAGATATATGACAAGAAACAATATGGCTATCACAAAGTAAGGTGCATAAGTAAAGAGCTCGGGTAAGAGAAAACCGAGGCACACGGAGACGACGATGTATCCCGAAGTTCACACCCTTGCGGATGCTAATCTCCGTTTGGAGCGGTGTGGAGGCACAATGCTCCCCAATAAACCACTAGGGCCACCGTAATCTCCTCACGCCCTCGCACAATGCAAGATTCCGTGATTCCACTAAGGGACCCTTGAGGGCGGTCACCGAACCCGTACAAATGGCAACCCTTGGGGGCGGACACCGAACCCGTACACTTTGGCAACCCTTGGTGCCGGTCACCGGAACCCGTCAAATTGCTCGGGGTGATCTCCACAACCTAATTGGAGACCCCGACACTTGCCCGGAGCTTTACAACACAATGATTGAGCTCCGAACACCACCAACCGTCTTGGGCGCCCAAGCACCCAAGAGGAACAAGCTCAAGGGTACCAAGCACCCAAGAGTAATAAGCTTCTCAACTTGTAACTTCCACGTATCACCATGGAGAACTCAAACCGATGCACCAAATGCAATGGCAAGGGCACACGGAGTGCCCAAGTCCTTCTCTCCCAAATCCCACCAAAGCAACTAATGCTAGGGAGGAAAATGAGAGGAAGAACAAGAAGGAGAACACCAAGAACTCCAAGATCTAGATCCAAGGGGTTCCCCTCACATAGAGGAGAAAGTGATTGGTGGAAATGTGGATCTAGATCTCCTCTCTCTTTTCCCTCAAAAAACAAGCAAGAATCCATGGAGAGATTGAGAGTTAGCAAGCTCGAAGAAGGTCAACAATGGGGGAAGAACACGAGCTCAAAGGATCAGGTTCAATGGGGAAGAGGACCCCCTTTTATACACGGGGGAAAATCCAACCGTTATGTGCTCAGCCCGCACACGAGCGGTACTACCGCTCGGGCGACAGTAACAGGAAAAGTGAGCAACGGCTATGAATCTAGGGCAATAGAGCCGCCTAGAGCGGTACTACCGCTCAACCGAGCGGTACTACCGCGGGAGAAGCAGAACACAAGAGCAGAGGAGGCAGGGCAGAGCAGAGCGCGACGACAGTACTACAGTAGTGGTACTACCACCCGATCGGGGCGGTACTACCGCTTATAGGCAGTACTACCGCTTATAGGCGGTACTGCCGCACACACTGCCGCCCTACAACCGCTGAACCCGACACGAAAAATAAAACCCCCAGAATAAGCAGTGGTAGAAGCCGCGGGGCTGGACAGCTGAAGTACTGCTTACAAGCGGTACTACCACCCGACAGGGGCGGTACTACCGCTTACAAGTGGTACTACTGCTGCCTAGAACGGTACTACCGCAGGGGTGCATCAAACAAGCCCCAAGCAAAACAGATGCACCAGGAAAACCAGAACTGCCACAACTTCTGCAAATGAGCTCCGAATGGAGCAAACTCAAGCTTGTTGGTTAGAGTAAGAAGAGGCAAGGGAGGTATGCCAATATAAAGAAGAGAGAAACCTCCAACAGGGAAGAACCGTCATAACCTCCAACATCGAAAACACCATAGAAGATGCATGTGAGCTTCGTTTTTGATGAACTCGAGCTTGTCATCAATATGACCATAAGCTCTAAGACTCACAAAGAGAAACAAACAAGAACCAAGAAAGATGATGCAAAGATGCAACGGTTTGAGCTCGCAACGAACGATACGATCAGGCTACTGATCGAGAGCCCCCCTTGATAGTACGGCAATCGATCCTATAACCCGGTCTCCCAACTACCACCATGAGGCCGGTAAAATAGAAAACCTATCAATGGTAAACCTTTGTCTTGCACATAGTCCACTTGAGCTAGATGATGACGATCTTGACTCCCTCAAGTTGGACCACCTTTCTTGATTGCGATGGCTCGAAGAAGACTAGTTGATTGCTCCCCCATACTCCACTATGGGTGAGCCACTCTTCGGCACATCTTCACAAGTCCATTGTCACCACAATGGACGGCAAGCTTCAAGCACTTGATCTCTTTGTGATGCTCCACTTGACCTTGCACACCGCAACCTTGATGACGATCACCACTTGATGTCATCCTTTCCATGGGTTGTATGATATTTTCCTCTTGACGCAATCCCATGGAAACATACCTAACCCCACATAGAACTCTCACATAGACCATGGGTTAGTACACAAGCATAATGGACAATGCTTACCATACCATGGGATCACTTGATCCCTCTCGGTACATCTTCTACGCTTTATGTGTTTATCAACTTGAATCACTCTATGTACTTAGTCTTGATCAACCTTGAATCTTTCCAATTCTCTTCATTTGGATGATGTCTTGAAGGTAAACATGAATGATCACACAATCTTCTTCTTCAAGACATGCTTGCAATAAGCTCAACACTCACATGACCGATCTTTGGATAATTCCTTAATAGCACCTTGGTCAACTCATAAACTCCTTGAAACCAACACATGGACTTCAAGAAATCCCAATGGACGAATCCTTCAAACATAACTGAAGGCAACCATTAGTCCATAGAGAATGTCATCAATTACCAAAACCAAACATGGGGGCACCGCATGTTCTTTCAATCTCCCCAATTTTGGTAATTGATGACAATCACTTTCAAGAGAGTTTATATAAAGAATTATGCATCACCTTGCAATACAACAACCAATAATGCATGCGAATGAGATGGAAATGCTTAGAGGAAATAACTCTCTAAACTACTCCAGAAAACTCTCTGAAACTTCTCTCCCATTGGCATCGATTACCAAAATGGGAGAAAAGCATAGAAGGCCAATATAAATTGTGTTCATCCATAAATTGTGTATTTCTGAAAAAGAGAGTGGAATGCAATACACATATCCAAAGTCAAACACTTGGAGGAAGACAAACTATATTGAGTCACAAAGATTGCTAAGGAAAGATATGCCACAAAGACAAATCGAAGAGAGACACAAGCAATCAAGCAATCAAAAGATACCAATTGAAGCAAGCAAACAAAAGATACCAATTGAACCAACTAGACCAATGATCCTATGAGCCACATGCATAAAAGATATTACGATATGAGCAAAGGAGTGTTCTAAAGAAACTAGAGAAGCTCCCCATGATTTGTGCACAAATAGGAACATTTGTATTTGAATATAACGGGCACAAAATAGGATCATCACTCCCCCAAAATCAATAGAAACTCATAACAAGTGCAAATGAGCAAATAGGAAACAAAGCCTAGCACTTGCAACAAACACATGGTTGAGCAACATGTAAAAAGGCAACATAAGAATAGGCTCACCCAAAATGATGTGTGTGAGTCATGGCAAAGCACTTGAGAAGCCTAATATAAGGATGAGCATTAAGCATCAACATAGTCTTGGAAAAAGGAGATACAAGGTGCAAGACATGTCCTTCCCACACACACACAACAAGCAAATGGGTACACAAGCTTACTAAAAAGCGAAATAACAACCAAGCTTGTGACAACCCATGGTGAAGATAGAAAATGAAAGCTTCATGAAGACGAGGGATACCAATTAAGATGGCAAAAGCCTCGTCAAGACAAGCATGAGGAAAATAATCTTCACCACACAAGAGTGCATCTAGATGCAACAAGATAAGACCCGCACTCAAGATAAATCCTTTCATGAAACCATCATAGAAAGGTGGACATCAAAGAATAAGGATATCAACTAGAGATGTAACTTCTCTCAAGTGTAAAAGATTCTAGGTAGATGAAAATCATGATGTGATATCAATCCACAAAGAAGGATGTACACCCGAAATAGTTACAAAAGGAAAGAACAAGATATCCACAAGGAAGTCATAAATATACCAATAAGATATTTGCAAGAAAGCATAGCACATGGCTAGATATGGTCTTATTGCATATAAATGAACTCCAACCACACGAACATCAAAGACATCACAACTAGCAACAAGAGATCATTGTTGGGATGCTTTGACAGAGGAAACACGTATCATAAGAAAGAAAGAATTACATGCCAAGATACAACCTACCCAAGGTTGATGCAAGAAATGTGTGCAAGAAGTAGATGATGATGCTTGTTACCGAGATACCATTGGAACGATGTAGTAGATACCAATTGAAGGTAGATATTAGTTCATTGATCATCCTAGCTTGACTCCAATAAGCACATGGTGACAACACCTTCCTTGTGAGTGAGCCGAGCATCCAATGCATCTCCAATTGTTCCTAGAACAACAACACAAACAAAATGGTACCCAAACTCATTGGGACCAAAGAGTTAGAGAACCAACAATACATAGGACAAACTCCACATAAATATGTGCATATAGATATGAAAATTAATTTCATGCACATCTCATCCAATTTGAGACTTGGTGGAATTTCCCCTATATATTGGGTCAAAAGAAAGAAAGCATGCCAAAGAAAATACATGAGTTAAATATGCATGCTCAAGACTTTCAAGGACCGAAGCCAAATGAAAAAGAAATACCAAGAGAAAAAGGATACCAAATGGAGAAATCATCACTTGGAAGATATCATTAAAAGATACATCAAAGGAATGAGATAACCATTAAAACACACAAAAAGAAAGATATCCACCTCCCAAAAGAGAGGATGGTTCCAAACAAACCAAGCCCTCTACTAAGTTTCATGATGGCACAAAGTACCAAAAAGAAACGACTTGCCTTCCACCAACACACACTTGAAAGGATCACAAGATGAGTGTTCTATAGAAAATAGGATAGCTCCCCCAAGAGTTGTGCATTATAGAGAATATGCATTTGAATACAAAATGCACAAGGTGGGATCACCACTTTCACTATATCTAGAAAACACTAGACAAGAACAAGAAATTAACAAGATCCACAAGTGGTATGGAAGACAACGGGAGTTGGCACAAGCCTTTGCAAGAGAAAAGGCAAATAAAATCAAAAGCTAATGTAAAGATGATCAATAAATTCTACCACACATAAGTGAGTACCAATTGTGAAAAGACAAGAAGTATTTGGAAATAATTCCCGGTGGTAGATAACAAGGATGTCCAACATCATCTTCACAACAAACACAAGCAAATTGCAACTTGTAGAGCTAACATGTCACCTAGGAACAAGATAATTAATAATATCAACTCTAAGTGACAATATCTCAAATGTACACATTTTCTAGGCTTGTAATATGCACATAGCATATTACTCCCCCATAATGTGATACCAAGGAAAAGTTAACAAGAGGCAATAAGAGGATCCAACAAGAGATAATTAATGGACTTTTTAGAATTTGAATTGCTCATGAGAGACATACCACCTAGCGACTAGATAATCTTGAAATATCAATAGTAGATGGTATTCCTCATGTACACACATTTATAGGATTGTGTGGTGCACAAAGCACATCACTCCCCCAAAATGGGATGTTTCATTAATCTCTCACACGAGCCAACTAGGATACAAACAAGAAGCATAAAGGCTCAATGCACGACACACACGTACATGATGTGCAAACCAACACACCTACTTGATTGCTCAAGATAAGCAAGTTGGAAGCACAACATATCCAAACACATGAAAGGAACAAAACCAAAACATGCAAAGGGGCAAGTAACTTTCAATGTAGACAACTTAAGTACAAGTTACCGCAAGGAGGCACATTGGATATAAGATAGAAACTTGATAACCCAATTGACTTGGCTTGAGACACTAAGAATGATGAAGTCCCCTTAATTCTTCATAATGTAGCCAAGTCTCCAATGCCCTCCAACAACACCTATTGATCAAGTTTGAGCTAGTTGGTCCCCAGCCAAGTTGCGTCCTAAGAGGTTAGTCACAATAGGCTTGGCTACCCAAATGGTTCTTTTCTTGATACCACTTTGAGTACCAACAAATTTGGCAAACACATTGCCAACATTGTCCTTCCCAAGAGAATAGATATCATTAATTAGAATAGGGTTGGATAAGGTACCATTCATGCATGAAGAAGCTACGTGACCTTTCTCACGACATAAGTAGCAATGTCTACTCTTCACTTTCTTCTCACTTAATTTCTCAACTTGAGAAGCATTAGTTTGAGTCTTCTTGGGAAGAGGCCTTTCTTCAACTTGAGGTTGAGCATGAGACTGAACTTGTGGCCGCTTCCCTTGTTGCTTGTCACTAATGGCCTTCTTCTTCAATGGGCAAGATCTAACATGATGCCCTTCAATTTTGCTCTTGAAGCAAACAATCTTGGCCGAATTCTTGACTTGTTCTTGGCCCTTCTTCTTGTTGATCTTGGACTTCTTCTTCTTATTGGAGTTGAATCCAAGTCCACCTTTGTCATTGGGGGATTTTTGCACAGTCAAGATAGTGTTGAGTGTGGACTTCCATTCATGACGCTTTTCCAAGTCTTTCTTCAAAGAAGTGACTTGGGCCTTGAGCTTTTTGATTTCCTCTACATGGTTAGTATTAACACAAGTACTAGAAGAAGTATAAGCTTCATCGTTAGAGCAACAAGGCAAGGAAAGCAATTCATCACAAGATGTACAAATGTTATGCATAGATGAATTACTAGGACTATCACATGGCAATAAGGCATTTTGACTAGAAGTACTGCTAGTATCCACATGAGGCTCACTAGATGTTACCTTAGTAATCATAGCCTCATGAGCTATCTTTAGCACATTATGGGATACTAGAAGATCATCATGAGAGCTTGTGAGCTTTACATGATTTTCTTCCAATTTCCCATAATTGCTAGATAGCAACTCAAGTTGAGCCCTTAGCTCAACATTCTCCTTCAAAATGGATGCTTCACAAGAAGTAGAGTTAGTAGCACAAGCATCATCATTGCCAACAAGAGGAGAAGGCTACTTGGCAAGCTCTTTTGAATAAGAAGCTTTAAGTTGAGTATGAGACTCAGTGAGTTTGATGAGCTCACCCTTGATAACCCTTGAGCCATTTTCGAGGTGCTCAAAATCCTCAAGGAGTTTAGCATCAGCAACTTCAAGATTAGCATTTTTAGTTTTGAAATCATTGGCCACCTCAAGGGCTCTATCATGAGATTCCTTTATTCTAGATAATTCTATAGCAAAGGTCTCCTGAAGAGATTCGTTGGTGGTTTGTTCAAGTTCAAGAGCTTGAGAGAGGTCCGCGATCTCATTAGCGTAATCACGCTCATGACCTTCCATTTTATCAATGGTGACCTCATGCTCCTCGAGATGAGATTCCAACTCCTCAATGTATTTCTTGCCCTCACTGGCAATAGACATGATTTCCATGAAGTTGGAACGAGCAATTTTATTCTTAGGAAGAGCTTTAAAAATTATTTCACCCTTAATTTTTAAGGAAGCAACATTATCATTATCCTCATCATCATTAGCATCAATATCATCATCAAGAGACATATTGGGGTTCAAAGTAGGCGATACCTTTGAAACCTTAGCCATAAGGCAAAAAGCAATGGATGATGATGTAGGGACCCTTGAAGCACCATTCAAGACCACATCTTGTTCCATGAAGTGTTGGGTTTCCTCTACATTGTTAGGACAACAACTCGAGGAAATACATGCATTTTTATCATGTCAACAAGATATAGCAAGCATATCATCATGAGATTTAGTCAAGCAATTTCTACATGATATGCACGGACTATCAACACAAGCATGTGAAACATGTAAGGTGCTCGAAGTGTTAAAGTCCAAAGATGGAGCATTGCAATAAGATAGTGATGAAGAGTCATCAATGATAGGCACACTATGATCATTGCAATGACCAACACTACTCACCATAGCATTACCTTGTGGCAATCCACATGTAGGTGAAGTAGAAGACGTTGAGAAGGCAACACGGCCGGAGGTGGAGGGAGAACAATCATCCCCACAAATCTTGGACATACCATATTTATCTTGAAGCTTTGTCCACAACTCATGAGCATCCCGGAACGGCATGAGTTGAAATATAACTACATTGCTCAAAGCATCGAAAAGCACATTAGATGCTTGAGCACTGAGATAAGAGTTTTTCTCATCCTCTAAAGATAATCTTTGAGGATCCTTCGGAGGAGAAAAACCCACATCTACAATTCGCTCTAAATTTGGGTCCATGACCCTAAAGAGATTAAGCATACGAATAACCCAAACATCAAAATTTGTGCCATCGAAACTAACAGTGTCAGAGAATCCTAAACACCTAGTCGACATCTTTACTCTCTAGGCGGTTAAGCCTAATAATGAGAGATGAGGCTCTTATACCAATTGAAAGACCGTGGATGTCTCCTAGGGGGGGGGGGGGGGGGTGAATAGGCGCTTTAAAATAATTACGGTTTAGGCTTGAACAAATGCGGAATAAAACTAGTGGTTAATTTGTCAAGCACAAAACCTAAAATGACTAGGCTGACCTATGTGCACCAACAACTTATGCTAAGCAAGATAAACAACTAGGTGATAGCAAGATATATGACAAGAAACAATATGGCTATCACAAAGTAAGGTGCATAAGTAAAGGTCTCAGGTAAGAGATAACCAAGGCACACGGAGACGATGATGTATCCCGAAGTTGACACCCTTGCGGATGCTAATCTCTGTTTGGAGCAGTGTGGAGGCACAATGCTCCCCAAGAAGCCACTAGGGCCACCGTAATCTCCTCACGCCCTCGCACAATGCAAGATGCCGTGATTCCACTAAGGGACACTTGAGGGCGGTCACCGAACCCGTACAAATGGCAACCCTTGGGGGCGGTCACTGAACCCGTACACTTTGGCAACCCTTGGGGGCGGTCACCGGAACCTGTCAAATTGCTCGGGGTGATCTCCACAACCTAATTGGAGACCCCGACGCTTGCCCGGAGCTTTACACCACAATGATTGAGCTCCGAACACCACCAACCATCTAGGGCACCCAAGCACCCAAGAGGAACAACCTCAAGGGTACCAAGCACCCAAGAGTAATAAGCTTCTCAACTCGTAACTTCCACATATCACCGTGGAGAACTCAAACCGATGCACCAAATGCAATGGCAAGGGCACACGGAGTGCCCAAGTCCTTCTCTCACAAATCCCACCAAAGCAACTAATGCTAGGGAGGAAAATGAGAGGAAGAACAAGAAGGAGAACACCAAGAACTCCAAGATCTAGATCCAAGGGGTTCCCCTCACATAGAGGAGAAAGTGATTGGTGGAAATGTGGATCTAGATCTCCTCTCTCTTTTCCCTCAAAAAAACTAGCAAGAATCCATGGAGGGATTGAGAGTTAGCAAGCTCAAAGAAGGTCAACAATGGGGGAAGAACACGAGCTCAAAGGATCAGGTTCAATGGGGAAGAAGATCCCCTTTTATACGAGGGGGAAAATCCAACCGTTATGTGCTCAGCCCGCACAGGAGCAGTACTACTGCTCGGGCGGCAGTAACAGGAAAAGCGAGCAACGGCTATGAACCTAGGGCGGTAGAGCCGCCTGGAGCGGTACTACCGCGGGAGAAGCAGAACACAAGAGCAGAGGAGGCAGGGCAGAGCAGAGCGCGACGATAGTACTGCAGTAGCGGTACTACCGCCCGATACTGCCAGACACACTGCCGCCCTACAACCGCTGAACCCGACACGAAAAACAAAACCCCCAGAATAAGCAGCGGTAGAAGCCGCGGAACTGGACAGCTGAAGTACCGCTTACAAGCGGTACTACCACCCGACAGGGGCGGTACTACCGCTTACAAGCGGTACTACTACTGCCCAGAGCGGTACTACCGCAGGGGTGCATCAAACAAGCCCCAAGCAAAACAAATGCAACAGGAAAACCAGAACTGCCACAACTTCTGCAAATGAGCACTGAATTGAGCAAACTCAAGCTTGTTGGTTATAGTAAGAAGAGGCAAGGGAGGTATGCCAAGATAAAGAAGAGAGAAACCTCCAACAGGGAAGAACCATCATAACCTCCAACATCAAAAACATCATAGAAGATGCATGTGAGCTCCGTTTTCGATGAACTTGAGCTTGTCATCAAGATGACCATAAGCTCTAAGACTCAGAAAGAGAACCAAACAAGAACCAAGAAAGATGATGCAATGATGCAATGGTTTGAGCTCTCAATGAACGATACTATCAAGCTACTCATCGAGAGCCCCCCTTGATAGTACGACAATCGATCCTATAACCCGGTCTCCCAACTACCACCATGAGACCGGTAAAATAGAAAACCTATCAAGGGCAAACCTTTGTCTTGCACATAGTCCACTTGAGCTCGATGATGACGATCTTGACTACCTCAAGTTGGACCACCTTTCTTGATTGCGATGGCTCGAAGAAGACTAGTTGATTGCTCCCACATACTCCACTATGGGTGAGCCACTCTTCGGCACATCTTCACAAGTCAATTGTCACCACAATGGACGGCAAGCTTCAAGCACTTGATCTCTTCGTGATGCTCCACTTGACCTTGCACACCGCAACCTTGATGACGATCACCACTTGATGTCTTCCTTTCCATGGGTTGTATGATATCTTCCTCTTGAGGCAATTCCATGGAAACATACCTAACCCCACATAGAAATCTCACATAGACCATGGGTTAGTACACAAAGCCTAATGGACAATGCTTACCATACCAAGGGATCACTTGATCCCTCTCGGTACATCTTCTACGCTTTGTGTGTTGATCAACTTGAATCACTCTATGTACTTAGTCTTGATCAACCTTGAATCTTTCCAACTCTATTCATTTGGATGATGCCTTGAAGGTAAACATGAATGATCACACAATCTTCTTCTTCAAGACATGCTTGCAATAAGCTCAACACTCACATGACCAATCTTTGGATAATTCCTTAATAGCACGTTGGTCAACTCATAAACTCCTTGAAACCAACACATGGACTTCAAGAAATCCCTATGGACGAATCCTTCAAACATAACTCTAGGCAACCATTAGTCCATAGAGAATGTCATCAATTACCAAAACCAAACATGGGGGCACCGCATGTTCTTTCACTTTCTCCTCTCGAAGCTCCTTATCCAAGCTCCATTTTCCTCAATATTTGTCTAGGTTTGGCGGTCCGTCCTGTCCCGTCGCCGTCCTCACCGCCCTCGATTGCCCACGCCGATCTCGTCGCCGGCACCACCGTGGTGAGCCTCTTGTTCTTATCTTCTTTCTAAAAGAAAAAAGTTCTTACTTGTATGATTTAGATAGATACTTGTGTAATTTTCTTACTTTTATTTTTGTTTGTTATTATATAGCTAGTGCAATGGTTTTGGTATCCGCCTCGGTCGGCCCTTGTCCTGTCTATGATTCAGATGTGGTATATATTATATTTTATAACTATTTGGTTCATTTAGTGTTTATGACAATTATGCCGACCAACGTGACATAGATGTTTTTAACTAGGAGGTATGTGAACTGGAAATTCCAACCAACCCTATTGTCAAGAGGTTAAATTTAGTTGAAGAAGAAAACAATTACCTGAAGAAAAAATTGAAAAGAATTGAGGAGGAGAAGATGAGTTTGGAGTTGCATGTTGCGGATGTCATCGATGATCACAACATCAAGATGGATGAAATGCGATTGAAGATTAGAAAGATTAAAAAATATGCC
Organism: Thinopyrum elongatum; assembly: GCA_011799875.1. Lineage (NCBI taxonomy): Eukaryota > Viridiplantae > Streptophyta > Magnoliopsida > Poales > Poaceae > Thinopyrum > Thinopyrum elongatum. The sequence goes on from CM022303.1 coordinate 729,098,446, forward strand.
ATTCATACTGAGGCTTGGTATCATTATGCCGTTGGATCAATTGTTACCTTAGTTGCGATTATGATCACATTTGTTTTTGCATTGAAATGTTTTACATAGTTTCAATGTATGTTTTAATTAGATGCTCTAGAGAGCTATATGTTGTTCAATGAAAACAATGTATGAACTTTATGTATTTATTTTTTTAGTAATAACATTTGATCACTACTGTACTTTGGTTTTAATGTGATGATGAACTTCTATTAATTTGGTCACTTCTCTATTCATGATGTTCTGTAGTGGTTTTTGACACACTTAATTATATATAATGCACGCAGAAGAACCGGCAATGGATGTACGGTGACAGACGCACCTCCGAGTACATTAAGGGCGTGCATAATTTTCTTGAAGTTGCTGAGGCAAACAAGCAGAATGGTTTTATGTGTTGTCCATGCCCTATCTATGGGAATATGAAGTCTTACTCTAACTCAAAAACCCTTCACATCCACCTGCTTGAGAAAGGTTTCATGCCACACTATAATGTTTGGACCAAGCATGGAGAAAGAGGGGTTATGATGGAAGACAATGAAGAAGAAGAGGATGATGACAACTATCCGCCCCCTGAATATGGTGATGCTGCAACGGGGGAAGCTGAAGATCAAGAGGAACCAGACGATGTGCCCGATGATGATCTTCGCCGGGTCATTGCTGATGCATAGAGAGAATGAGAAAGTGAAAGGGAGAAGTTGAAGTTCGATCGCATGTTAGAGGATCACAAAAATGGGTTGTATCCAAATGGCGAAGATGGCAACACAAAGCTCGGTACCGCGGTGGAATTGCTGCAATGGAAGGCAGAGAATGGTGTAACTGACAAGGGATTTGGGAAGCTACTTAAAATATTGAAGAAGAAGCTTCGAAAGGATAACGAATTGTCCGACAGTACGTACGAAGCAAAGAAGGTTGTCTGCCCTCTAGGATTAGAGGTGCAGAAGATACATGCATGCCCTAATGACTGCATCCTCTACCGCGGTGAGGAGTATGAGAATTTGAACGCATGCCCAGTATGCGGTGCATTGCGGTATAAGATCAGACGAGATGACCCTGGTGATGTTGAGGGCGAGCGCCCCAGGAAGAGGGTTCCTGCCAAGGTGATGTGGTATGCTCCTATAATACCACGGTTGAAACGTCTGTTCATGAACAAAGAGCATGCCAAGTTGATGCGATGGCACAAAGAGGACCGTAAGAAAGACGGGAAATTGAGAGCACCCGCTGACGGGTCGCAATGGAGAAAAATCAAGAGAAGGTGGGGGGACTTTGTAGGTGACGCAAGGAACGTATGGTTTGGTTTAGGCGTGGATGGCATTAATCCTTTTGGCGAGCAGAGCAATAATCATAGCACCTGGCCCGTGACTCTATGTATCTACAACCTTTCTCCTTGGATGTGCATGAAGCGGAAGTTCATTATGATGCCAGTGCTCATCCAAGGCCCTAAGCAACCCGGCAACAACATTGATGTGTACCTAAAGCCATTAGTTGAAGAACTTTTACAGCTGTGGAATGGAAAAGGTGTACGTGTGTGGGATGAGCACAAACATCAGGAATTTGACCTACATGCGTTGCTGTTTGTAACCATCAATGATTGGCCTGCTCTCAGTAGCCTTTTAGGACAGACAAACAAGGGATACCACGCATGCACGCACTGTTTAGATGACACCGAAAGTATATATTTGGACAAATGTAGGAAGAATGTGTACCTGGGGCATCGTCGATTTCTTCCGACCAACCATCAATGTTGAAAGAAAGGCAAGCATTCCAAAGGCGAGGCAGATCACCGGAAGAAGCCCGCTATCCGTACTGGTGATCACATACTTGCTATGGTCAATGATTTACAAGTAATCTTTGGAAAGGGTCCCGGCGGACTATCTATTCCGACTGACGCTGAGGGACGCGCACCCATGTGGAAGAAGAAATCTATATTTTGGGACCTATCCTATTGGAAAGACCTGGAGGTCCGCTCTGCAATCGACGTGATGCACGTGACGAAGAATCTTTGCGTGAACCTGCTAGGTTTCTTTGGCGTGTATGGGAAGACAAAAGATACACCGGATGCACAGGAGGACCAGCAACATGTGCACGAAAAAGACGACATGCCTCCAAAGCAGTATGAAGGTCCTGCCAGCTACGCTCTTACCAAAGAAGAGAAGGAAATCTTCTTTGAATGCCTGCTCAGTATGAAGGTCCCGTCTGGCTTCTTGTCCAATATAAAGGGAATAATAAATATGGCAGAGAAATAGTTCCTGAACCTGAAGTCTCATGACTGCCACGTGATTATATTGCAACTGCTTCCGGTTGCATTGAGGGGGCTTCTACCGGAAAACGTTCGACTAGCCATTGTGAAGCTATGTGCATTCCTCAATGCAATCTCTCAGAAGGTGATCGATCCTGAAATCCTGCCAAGGTTAAGGAGTGATTTGGCGCAATGTCTTATCAGTTTCGAGCTGGTGTTCCCACCATCCTTCTTCAATATCATGACGCATGTCCTAGTTCATCTAGTCGACGAGATTGCCATTTTGGGCCCTGTATTTCTACACAATATGTTCCCCTATGAGAGGTTCATGGGAATCTTAAAGAAATATGTTTGTAACCGTGCTAGGCTAGAAGGAAGCATCTCCACGGGCCATCAAACAGAGGAGGTCATTGGGTTTTGTATTGACTTCATTCCTGACCTTAAGAAGATTGGTCTCCCTCAATCGCGGTATGAGGGTAGACTGACTGGAAAAGGCACGCTAGGAGCGGACTCAATAATATGTAGGGATGGGCATTCTTGGTCTCAAGCACACTACACAGTTCTACAGAATTCTACCTTGGTGACCCCGTATGTCAATGAACAAAAGAATATTCTGCGCTCCAAACACCCGGAGTAGTGTGACGACTGGATTACATGTGAACACATCAGGACTTTCGGCAGTTGGTTGCAAACACATCTCATGGGTGACAAGACTGTTTCTGTTGAGCTCTACTCATTGGCCAGGGGACCATCTTCTACTGTATTGACTTACAAACGGTACGAGATAAATGGGAATACATTTTACATGATCGCCGAAGATCAAAAGAGCACCAACCAAAACAGTGGTGTCCGCTTTGACGCAGCAACCAAGAGGGGAAAGGACACATATTACGGTTATATAGTGGACATATGGGAACTTGACTATGGACATGATTTTAGGGTCCCTTTGTTTCAGTGCAAATGGGTCAATCTGTCAGGAGGCGGGGTACAGGTAGACCCACAGTACGGAATGACAACACTGGATCTAAACAATCTTGGGTACACAGACGAACCATTCGTTCTAGCCAATGATGTGGCGTAGGTTTTCTATGTGAAGGACATGTCTACCAAACCGAGAAAAAGAAAAGATAAGGAAACGACTACATCATACGATGAGCCAAAGCGCCACATAGTTCTTTCAGGAAAAGAGACATCGTGGGAGTGGAGGGCAAGACAGACATGTCTGTAGATTATGAAAAGTTTCATGAAATTCCTCCCTTCAAAGTCAAGGCTGACCCAAGCACCCCGTTAAACGATGAAGATTATCCATGGTTACGGCGCAATAAGCAAAGGACACAAGCGAAGAAAAAGTGAACACTTTCTCTCCATAAGTACTATGATGATGCCTTTGATCTAGAATATCACTGCAGTTACATGTGAAGAAATGAAATGCCTTTTGTAACAGATGAGTTTATGTATGAAACCCTGATACTTCGAAAGAGATTGTCCCTTTTGTACACGAAGTGCATCCAGTTTTTGTCGTAACCCTCTGAGAGTTCATTTGTAGTGTTTTTCAATTTCAGGGTCATTTAGCTCAAAAAAATCAGTAAATGCATGAAAAATACCAAATGAAGTCAGAAAGGGTTGAAAATTGATGGTGTGGCTTTGAATGGTGCATTTTGAACACACAAAAAGTATGGAGTTCAATTAAGTTCAAAAAAATGAAATCCCTTTGTAACAGATGAGTTTATGTATGAAACCCTGATACTTCGGAAGAGATTGTCCCTTTTGTACATGAAGTGCATCCAGTTTTTGCCGTAACCCTCTCAACTTTTTAAAACATGCTATGTGGGTGAAATGATGATACCATGCCAACTTTCAACCTTTTCAGAGTTCATTTGTAGTGCTTTTCAATTTCAAGGTCATTTAGCTCAAAAAAATCAGTAAATGCATGAAAAATACCAAATGAAGTCAGAAAGGGTTGAAAATTGATGGTGTGGCTTTGAATGGTGCATTTTGAACACACAAAAAGTCTGGAGTTCAATTAAGTTCAAAAAAATGAAATCCCTTTGTAACAGATGAGTTTATGTATGAAACCCTCATAATTCGAAAGAGATTGTCCCTTTTGTACACGAAGTGCATCTAGTTTTTGCCGTAACCCTCTCAACTTTTTAGAACATGCTATGTGGGTGAAATGATGATACCATGCCAACTTTCAACCTTTTCAGAGTTCATTTGTAGTGCTTTTCAATTTTAGGGTCATTTAGCTCAAAGAATGAACTAATAGCAAAAGGAATGAACTAGAAAACTTTTATGAAACTCTAATAGCAAAAAGAATGAACTAAAAATAATCAATTAAAATATTCTGTTATGATCAACTATAATATTCTTCAATAGCAAAAAGAATCAACTAGAAAGCTTTTATAAAACTCTAATAGCAAAAGGAATCAACTAAAACGATTTTTATAAACCTCTAGTATTTTTGAAACTAAAATTATACAAAATTATGCAACTAAAATTATCAAAGTATTTTTGGTTCAAAACATTAATAGCAAAAAGAATTTTCATAAAGACATTTAAAATAACAAAATTTGTTTTTGATTAAAACAGACATTTAAAATAACCTAAAGCTTACCCAATTGAATATAATGATAAAACACAGTAATATTAAATAGCAGGAAAAAGAATCACTCAAAAATCTATTTTTATAGTAAAGTTATTCACAAACTAGTGATTCACACAAATTTAAAAGAATTCAAATTTAAACTATTCAAATTTGAAAACTAATGGCATTAATAAAAAGTTTATAATTTTTGTGACCTAAAAGCAAAAAGAATCGCTGAAAAACTATAAGTAGAAACAAAAGAAAATAAATAAAGCAAAAAAGAAAACAAAAAAAACTGGAATTTTTAAAAAAAATGCCGCCTACTCGGCCACCACGGCCTGAATACGACTAGAAACCCAGCTAGTTGGGCCAGGATTCAGGCCCGCAGTTGGCCCAGTAGGCCCACAGGCAGAGGAGTGTGTGATTAGGCCCGTAAGCCTACAGTTGAGAGGAGCTCGAAGTGGCTGGCGCTGCAGCGCTTATAAACCACTCCGAGCCCCTCTTAGCTAGCGAGGTGGGACTAAACATCCCACCGCACAGCGCCAGCACAAGGCCTTTGGTCCCGGTTGGTGGCGCCAACCGGGACCAATACCCACCTTTGGTCCCGGTTGGTGGCACCAACCGGGACTCGCGTTGGGGGTTGTAAATCCTAGCTGCGGGGATCTCCACCGCCGATCGTCATCGACTCTACTTCCGCTGCGCTACGAGTCGGTAACGAAAATGATCAAACCTTGTATGCAGTCTCCATAGTGGTCCTGGGCTGGTGCATAGGTCGGAAAATTTTTGTTTTCTGCTGCATTACCCTACAAAAATGTATATCAAATATACCTTTGTTCAGTTTGCCATCCTTCTTATCCGCCAAATACTTGGGGCAGTTCCGCTTCCAGTGACCAGTCCCTTTGCAGTAGAAGCACTCAGTTTCAGGCTTTGGTCCAGATTTGGGCTTCTTCCTGGGAGCAGCAACTTGTTTGCCATTCTTCTTGGAGTTCCCCTTCTTTCCTTTGCCCTTTTTCTTGAAACTAGTGGTCTTGTTAACCATCAACACTTGATGCTCTTTCTTGATTTCTACCTCCGCAGCTTTGAGCATTGCGAAGAGCTCGGGAATAGTCTTTTCCATCCCTTGCATATTATAGTTCATCACGAAGCGTTTGTAGCTTGGTGGCAGTGATTGGAGAACTCTGTCAATGACACAATCAACTGGAAGATTAACTCCAAGCTGAGTCAAGTGATTGTAATACCCAGACATTTTGAGTATGTGTTCACTGACAGAACTGTTGTCCTCCATCTTGCAACTATAAAACTTGTTGGAGATTTCATATCTCTCAACTCGGGCATTTGCTTGAAATATTAACTTCAACTCCTGCAACATCTCATATGGTCCATGACGTTCAAAACGTCTTTGAAGTCCCGATTCTAAGCCGTAAAGCATGGCACACTGAACTATCGAGTAGTCATCATATTTAGCTTGCCAGACGTTCATAACATAAGCTTCTGCATCTGTAGGAGGCTTTTCACCTAGCAGTGCATCAAGGACATAATTCTTCCGAGCAGCAATGAGGATAATCCTCAAGTTATGGACCCAGTCCGTGTAGTTGCTACCATCATCTTTAAACTTAGCTTTCTCTAGGAATGCATTAAAATTCAAGGGAACGGTAGCACGGGCCATTGATCTACAACATAGATATGCAAAAAAATCATCATATAAAAAAAATCAACATATATATAAAAAAACTCCTAAGTGTGGGCGGCGGCGGCTCACAGCGGGGGTGGCCGGCGAGGGCGATGGCGGGGGCGGCGAGGGCACCGGCGACGGCGACGGTGGGGGCTGGCCGGGGCAGGGGGCTCAGTCGGTCGCGCTCGGGGGTGGCGGACGGCGACGGCGTGGGCGGCGGACAGTGTCGGCGTGGGCTCGGGGGCGGGGCTGGGGCACGGGCGACGGTGACGGCGTGGGCGGTGGACGGCGTCGGGGGAGCCTGGCGGCGTCGAGGAGGTCGGCGTCGTCAGGGGCAACTGCGAGATGAAAGTGAAAATTTGCTAAGTGTGGGCTTATATAGCAAAGCCATTAGTCCCGGTTGGTGGCACCAACCGGGACCAATGCCACCCTTTGGTCCCGGTTCGTGCCACCAACTGGGACCAAAGGTCTCTTTTCGTCAGCCCAAAGGGCGGGAAGCAGAGACCTTTGGTCCCAGTTGGTGGCACGAACCAGGACCAAAGGGTGGCATTGGTCCCGGTTGTGCCACCAACCGGGACCAAGAGGGTGGGTTGGTCCCGGTGTGCGCGACCCAACCGGACCAAAGGCCTGTGGCGCTGTGCGGTGGGAGTTTAGTCCACCTTCGCTAGCTAAGAGGGGTCGGAGTGTTATAAGCGCTGCAGCGCCAGCCACTCGAGCTCCTCTCACTGTAGGCTTACGGGCCTAATCACACACTCCTCTGCCTGTGGGCTACTGGGCCCACTGCGGGCCTGAACTCCTGGCCCAACTAGCTGGGTTTCTAGAGGTATTCCAGGCCGTGGTGGCGAGTAGGCGGCATTTTTTTTAAAAAATTCCAGTTTTTTTTGTTTTCGTTTTTTGCTTTATTATTTCTTTTGTTTTACTATAAGTTTTTCAGCGATTCTTTTTGCTTTTAGGTCACAAAAATTATAAACTTTTATTAATGCCATAGTTTTCAAATTTGATAGTTTAAATTGAATTCTTTAAATTTGGTGAATCACTAGTGTGAATAACTTTACTATAAAAATAGATTTTTGAGTGATTCTTTTTCCTGCTATTTAATATTACTGTGTTTTATCATTATATTCAATTGGGTAAGCTTTAGGTTATTTAAATGTCTGTTTAATCAAAACAAATTTGTTATTTTAAAATGTCTTATGAAAATTCTTTTTGCTTATAATGTTTTGAACCAAAAATACTTTGATAATTTTAGTTGCATAATTTGTATAATTTAGGTTTCAAAAATACTAAGGTTTCTAAAAATCTTTTAGTTGATTCTTGTGCTATTAGAGTTTATAAAAGCTTTCTAGTGATTCTTTTTGCTATTGAAGAATATTATGTTGATCATAACAGAATATTTAATTTAATTGATATTTTTAGTTCATTCTTTTGCTATTAGAGTTTATAAAGTTTCTGTTCATTCCTTTTGCTAGTTAGTCATTCTTTGAGCTAAATGACCCTAAAATTGAAAAGCACTACAAAATGAACGCTGAAAGGGTGAAAGTTGGAATGGTATCATCATTTCACCCACATGCATGTTCTAAAAGTTGAGAGGGGTACGGCAAAAACTGGATGCCTCTGCGTGTACAAAAGGGACAATCTCTTTCGATTATGAGGGTTTCATACATAAATCATCTGTTACAAAGGGATGTTCATTTTTTGAACTTAATTGAACTCCAGACTTTTTGGGTGTTCAAAATGCACCATTCAAAGCCACACACCATCAATTTTCAACCCTTTCTGACTTCATTTGGTATTTTTCATGCATTTACTGATTTTTTTGAGCTAAATGACCTTGAAATTGAAAAGCACTACAAATGAACTCTGAAAAGGTTGAAAGTTTGCAGGTACATCATTCACCCACATAGCATGTTTTAAAAAGAAGTGAGAGGGTTCACGGCAAAAACTGGATGACACTTCATGTACAAGGACAATCTCTTCCGAAGTATCAGGGTTTCATACATAAAAATCATCTGTTACAAAGGGATTTCATTTTTTGAACTTAATTGAAACTCCATACTTTTTGTGTGTTCAAAATGCACCATTCAAAGCCACACCATCAATTTCAACCCTTTCTGACTCATTTGGTATTTTTCATGTTCATTTATATGATTTTTTTGAGATAATGACCCTGGAATTGAAAAACACTACAAATGAACTCTAGAGGGTTACGACCAAAAACGGATGCATTCGTGTACAAAAGGGAACAATCTCTTTCGAAGTATCAGGGTTTCATACAAAAACTCATCTGTTACAAAAGGCATTTCATTTTCTCACATGTAACTGCAGGGATATTCTAGATCAAAGGCATCATCATAGTCTTATGGAGAGAAAGTGTTCACTTTTTCTTCGCTTGTGCCTTGCTTATTGCCGCGGTAACCATGGATAACTTAATCGTTTAACGGGGGCTTGGGTCAGCCTGACTTTGAAGGGAGGAATCATGAAACTTTCATAATCTACAGACATGTCTGTCTGCCCTCCACTCCCACGATGTCTCGTTTCCTGAAAGAACTTGTGGCGCTTTGGTCATCGTATGATGTAGTCGTTTCCTTATCTTTTTTTTTTCCGGTTTGGTAGAATGTCCTTCACATAGAAAACCTACGGCACAATCATTGGCTAGAACGAATGGTTCGTCTGTTACCCAAGAATTGGTTAGATCCAGTGTTGTCATTCCGTACTGTGGGCTACCTGTACCCCGCCTCCTGACAGATTGACCATTTGCAATGAAACAAAGGGACCCTAAAATCATGTCCATAGTAAGTTCCCATATGTCCACTATATAAACCGCTAATATGTGTCCTTTCCCTCTTGGTCTGCTGCGTCAAAGCGGACACCCACTGTTTTGGTTGGTGCTCTTTTGATCTTCGGCGATCATGTAAAATGTATTCCCATTTATCTCGTACCGTTTTGTAAGTCAATACAGTAGAAGATGGTCCCCTGGCCAATGAGTAGAGCTCAACGAAACAGTCTGTCACCCATGAGATGTGTTTGCAACACACTGCCGAAAAGTCCTGATGTGTTCACATGTATCCAGTCGTCACACTACTCCGGGTGTTTGGAGCGAGAATATTCTTTGTTCATTGACATACGGGTCCACCAGGGTAGAATTCTGTAGAACTGTGTAGTGTGCTTGAGACCAGAATGCCCCATCCATATATATGAGTCCGCTCCTAGCGTGCTTTTTCAGTCAGTCTACCCTCATACCGCGCGATTGAGGGAGACCAATCTTTTAAGGTCAGGAATGAAGCAATACAAAACCCAATGACCTCCTCTGTGATGGCCCGTGGAGATGCTTCCTTCTCGCCTAGCACGGTTACAAAACATATTTCTTTACGATTCCATGATAACTCTCCTAGGGGAACATATTGGTGTAGAAATACAGGCCCAAAGGGCAATTCTCGTCGACTAGATGAACTAGGAAATGCGTCATGATATTGAAGAAGGAGTGGTGGGAACAAGCTCGAAACCTGTAAGACATTGCGCCAAATCACTCCTTAACTTGGGCAGGATTTCAGGATCGATCTAACCTTCTGAGAGATTGCATTGAGGAATGCACATAGCTCACAATGGCTAGTCGAACGTTTTCGGTAGAAGGCCCCCTCAATGCAACGGAAGCAGTTGCAATATAATCAGTGGCAGTCGATGACTTCAGGTTCTAGGAACTATTTCTCTGCCATATTTATTATTCCCTTTATATTGGACAAGAGCCAGACGGGACCTTCATACTGAGCAGGCATTCAAGAAGATTCCTTTCTTCTTTGGTAAGAGCGTAGCTGGCAGGACCTTCACCTTTACTGCTTTGGGGCGATCGTCTTCCTTTACGTGCACATTTGCTGGTCCTCTTGCATCGCGTGTATCTTTGTCTTCCCATACACGCCAAAGGAAACCAGCAGGTTCACGGCAAGATTCTTCGTCACGTGTATCACGTCGATTGCAGAGCGGACCTCCAATGTCTTTCCAATAGGATAGGTCCCCCAAAATATAGATCTTCTCTCCACATGGGTCGCCCCTCAGCGCAGTCGGAATAGATAGTCCGCCGGGGAAAAACCCTTTCCAAAGAGTATATTGTAAACTCTGACCATAGCAAGTAATGTGACCCAATCGAATGCGGGCTTCTCCGGTGATCTGCCTCGCCTTTGGATGCTTGCCTTTCTTTCAACCTTGATGGTGGTCGGAAATTCAATCGACGATGCCCAGGTACACGATTCTCCTACATGGTTTTCCAAATATATACTTCGGTGTCATTAAACAGTGCGTGCATGGTGGTATCCCTTGTTTGTCCTGTCCAAAAGGCTATTGAGAGCGGCCCAATCATTGATGGTTACAAACCAGCAAAGGGCATTAGGTCAAATTCCTGATGTTTGTGCTATCCCACACACGTACACCTTTTCCATTCCACACTTTAAAAGTACTTCAACTAATGGCTTTAGGTTACCATCACTGTTGTTGCCGCGGTTGTTGCTTAGGGCCTGGATGAGCATGTGGCATCATAATTGGAACTTCCGCTGCTCATGTCACATCCAAGGAGAAAGGTTAGATACGTATGAGGTACGGGCCAGTGTCTATGGTGGCTCAGATTATTGCTCTGCTCGCCAAAAGGATTAATGCCATCCACGCCTTAAACCACATAACCGTTCTTTGCGTCACACTACAAAGTGTCCCCACCACCTCTCTCTTGATTTTTTCATTGCGACCCGCGAGTGGGGTGCTCTCAATTCCCGCGTCTTTCCTTACGGTCCTCTTGTCCATCGCATCAACTTGGCATGTCTCTTTGTTCATAACAGACGTTCATTTTCAAACCGTGGTATTATAGAAGGAGCATAGACACCTCACCTTGGCAGGACCTTTTCCTGGGCGCGCTCGCCCTCAACATCACCAGGTCATTCGTCTGATCTTATTACCGCAGATGCACCGCATACGTGGGCATGCGTTCAATTCCATACTCCTCAACCGCGGGGACTAGAGGATGCAGTCATTAGGCATGAATTATCTTCTGCAACCTTAATCCTAGAGGGCAGACACTTCTTTGCTCTCGTCGTACTGTCGGACAATTCGTATCCTTTCGAACTCTTTCTTCTTGCAATATTTTAAAGTAGCTCCAAATCCCTTGTACAGTTACACCATATTGCCTTCCAGTTCAGAATTCCACGCTCCCGCGAGCGTGGCATCCCGTGGAGCTTGTGTTGCCATTCTTCGCCATTTGGATACACCATTTTTGGTGATCCTCTAACATGCGAGTCGACACTTAATACTTCTCCTTTCACTCTTTCCTCTTCTACTTATGCATCAGAATGAACCCGGCGTAAGATCATCTGGGGCCACACGTCTGTTCCTCTTGATCCTTCTCAAGCTTCCCCTCCCCCGTTGCAGGGCATCCACCATATTCAGGAGGGGGATAGTTGTATCATCCTCTTCTCTTCTCATTGTCTTCCATATAACCCCTCTTTCTCATGTTGGTACAAACCTTATAGTGTGGCATAAACCTTTCTCAAGCAGGTGGATGTGAAGGAGTTGGTAATTCCCCCGTTAGTTAAGTAAGACTTTCATATTCCCACTAGATTACGGGCATGGACAACACATAAACACTCGTTTCTGCTTGTTTGCCTCAGCAACTTCAAGAAAATTTGCACGCCCTTAATCGTACTCGGAGGTGCGTCTGTACAAGTACATCCATTCCGCGGTTCTTCCTGCCGTGCCATTATATATAATTAATGTTGGTCAAAAACCACTACCAGAAACATCATGATAAGAAGGTGACCAAAATTAATAGAGTTCATCATCACATTAACACAAAAGTACAGTAGTGATCAAATTTTCTTATCTAAAAAAATAAATACATAAAGTGTCATACATTGTTTCATTGAACAACATATAGCTCCTCTAGAGATTCTAATTAAAACATTAATTGAAACTAATGTAAAACATTTCAATGCCAAAAAACAAAAATGGATCATAAGCGCAACTAAGGGAACAATGATTCCAACGGCAGAATGATACAAGCCTCAGTATGAATGGCTATTTTTTACTCTTTCTAATCTTCCAATCGCATTTCATCCCTCTTGATGTTGGATCATCGATGTGACATCCCGCAACATGCCTCCCAACTCATCTTCTCCTCCTCCCTTTTTTCCC
>CM022303.1:729111148-729407812 GCA_011799875.1 Thinopyrum elongatum
CTCTCTCGCGGAAGAATCACTCCTTGGACGTTTTTAATGCTAAAAGGTTTTAGCAGTTGTTAATATGTATCTTTGCTCAGACCCTTAGGTAAATTCTATCTCCATAGATCATCATGCCTAATATAAAGGCTATTTAGCCCCAAGCACTTCATCGAAAAACTATTTCAAATGAAGTCCTAATTCGTGTCAAGAAATTTATTTCCAATTAACAATGTGTCACAGCACACAACGTTTTTTAGAAATTTATTATCTCCCACTTACTTTCTTGAATCATAGAATCTTCTTTACCCATTGAAGAAAAAACCCCTTTGACCATTTCATCAAAACACGAAGATTCCAACTCCATTTTGCTCCTTTGTCCATTGACTGGAACTCTGAAGTTTGCATACTTACTAGCATCCTCTAGAATGACAAAAATAACTGGGACTGTAACACATGCACAGTCCTTGGTTTTATTTCCAATCAGATGAAATCTTTTGTCATCCTTTGTTCATATCTCATGATTGAAATATGTATAATTGCCTAGTTCTACCCGAACCGACCTTAAGCATCGCTGCGGTGAAAACAACCTCATCGTAGTCAACTCCTTGAACTTGTATATTGCAACAAATCGAGCTTTATGGATAAAAACATTTTTACCCCCGTATCAGTTTTTAGTTCCATAAAATCGTTAGACTCTAAGTCTTCCGAAAGGTGTATCAAGGTTTTAATCTTGAAACATTTATATGGGACTATCTCGGATTGTATTGGCATTTAGCCAATTCCGGAGTCAGGGCCCATCAACGCTTCCTTGTGTATCGTAGGTATATGTTGTCTAACAACAAATTTTGTTTGCGCACCTGAGAGGTTTGCACGAGCCTTGCCTACGTGGTTCAGCTGCAAGTTCGACTGAAGTCCATACATTTATTGTAGAGACTTCCGTATAGTAGCCGAGTAGGAAACTCCGGAATTATTCCAGGTCTCTTTCCTTTGAACCTGATGACGAAGATACGTTTACCTCGTCGAGTTGCACTATTCTCCCACTCACCTTTTGAAAGAACCATTTTCTTCAAAAAGCATACCGTTCTTTGTGGCAAACCTATTTGCCTCGGTATAGTGAGGGAGGAATAACCCAATGTTGGGATAACCTACAAGGTAGCACTTGTCTGATTTGGAATAGGTTTGTAACCTTTTACAACAGCCCCATATTCCCAAATGTTTAAGAAAAGATATAAACATGGTTGGGCGTACCATACCATGGCGTCATTTCAACAGACCTGATGGAGCTCTTTTCAGTGTAAAAGCCGTAGTCTCTCAAAGCATCACTCTTTTAAAAGGATAATGGCCAAATTTATATATGTCATCTTTGATTTACATGTCATAAATGGTTTTGATTACATCTTCACGGACTTTCCACATGCAATGGTTTCCGGGAGGTGCAAGTTATGAAAACTACTTCACAACTCATCAGACATTCGCTAAACTTGTAACTCAAATATTCCTTTCGCAATCGAATTGTAGAAACATAATTTCTGTTACAATAACCATCTACTTCATTTTGAAAACCTTTCGGAATGAATTCAAAAGATCCAGACTACGTCTCATCAAGTAAATATCCACATATCTACTTGAGTCATTCGAAGATAGAAATCCACTACTAAAACAAATTTATCGGACCTACACCCATCAAATGTATGATCACCAATAAGTTTGTTGTCCGTCCTTATGGCTGGTGAACGGTTATTCAGTCACTTCACTTTTCAGGAAGGTAAGGAAAGTTGCAAGGGTCAGATGATTCAAAATCAAAGGACTTAAAAAATCACATAATGGAATTATCCATGCGGGTTTCTCCAATGTGACCAAATGGTAGTGCCACACTTGTGTGGTAGTCTCTTAGTCTTGCGACATTTAGGTCAGTGTTATGGATGTATCATATTACTCTCAAATTCATAACATACATCCCATTGGATGGAAGCGATGGCTTAAATGTTATTCATAACACTGAACAACAATTGTTCTTTATGAACAACCCTTTTGCAACAACACTTGTGCAAGGGGCTAGAGTGTAAAACTCTAAAATGAATTATGAAAGTAAATCCAGAGGTAATATATTAATATCATTATTCATAACATACATCTCCTTCTCAATGAAAGTATGGCCCTTATGTTATTCAACTTCGAACATAAAAAGTTCTCTTAGAACAACCTTCGCAAGATACCTTATGCAATGGGCTAGAGTTTAAACTCTAAAGAATTATGAAAATAAATATAGACAGTAATACACCGATGGAAGGTATAGTAACATTTACTATGTTCCCTGTGTATACCTAAACCTCATTCCGGCTAGTTTTTCAGGCCTAGTAGTTCTTACATCGAGTTGCAACAGAAACAATCGAGTGGGTATCTTTGTGATTAACTCACAATACCCAAGAATTAGTGATTAACAATTTAATCATAATTCCCAAGAACTATATCTTTGACCAGCCTTCTATACATCAAAAACTTGTATGACATTCATACATGAGCTGGATATTCCAGTCTTTTTCTTTTTGCCTTTATAATTTCAACAGTTTAACTTTTAGTATTTCTCTACTTCCAGAAGAAGCACCCAACTTAAGAGTGGCGTTAGCCCCGGACTTCCTAGGCGTGAAAGTTTCACTAACACCCTTTGGACACTTCCTTTCTTTTAAGTTGTTGTTTCTTCACCTTTCATCATATGACAGGCGTTCTTCTGGATCCCTCTCTTATCAGTCTAATGCATAGTAAACTCCTTTACTAATAGTTTGCTAACAAACATTGCTTGGATATCTCATATCTTTTAGCCTTTGTCTGCCTCTGAAAATGATTTTCAGATTCCATGAATATCACATAACTATCCAAACTTTTGAAGTTCGGGTCTCATGGAAGTAAACATATTGCACTTGATTGAAAACGGAATTCTAGCTTTTGGTCGAAGGACGTGAGTCACATGATCCATAGCATTAAGCGAGAGAATACCGAAAGTATGCGATAGACAAAGTCCTTCTCAACACTTTTGAGGACAATCCTCACATTACGTACCAACCGTAAAGTTTTAACCAGATATTTAACAGCTATTCAATATTAATAGGGAGGTGAGGAAACGCGAGCCATTATTCTACAACTATTATGATATAAACACTTAGACAGTGTTCACAATTAATTGCACTGAGAATTAACAAGATAATTCTACAGTGCGCTCCCACTCAAATCAATATCTATCATAATTGATTGTGAGTGATTCAAGATCCACATTTCAATTCAACGCCATTGATGGTAGCACACTGATGACGAAAATCTCAATCGGTAGGCAAACTTGCCAATCACATCTCTATGTGACTCTTGTTCATCTTTCGATGCGTGTGTTCTGAGCTCATGACTTTCATGCCTGAACTTCAAGACAAACAAGTGATCTCGCTGCGAGGTCTCAACTCACCCGCCTCACACATCCCTAATCGTTGTACCCATGGTAGCATTGTGATACCCCAAAAAGTTAGGTGCCGTGACGGTGCTACATTGGGAGAACACTAACTACTGATATTTTGTGAGAGATCACCCTAATAAAAGCGACTACCGCGCAATCAAGAAGGGGTGCAAATAAGGGATAAACATCTCAGGAAATTCATAATAGCATGATATGGTATAGCCCTTTCTGACGGAGAAGTCTTGTATTCCTTCGTCTTCGGCATTCACGTCGGTGATCACCTTCGCGAAGATTGCCACCACCTGTCGATGCAGCAGATAATATTTCTATCTCTATAGCTAATAAAATAATGCATTACACAAGGTTGACACACAGGTCATTTAAAGTGCAATCATATGGCTCCAGCCATCATGCCGAATCATGACACGCAGGTCATGTTAATCAATTTACATTATATGTCATCTCATACATAATCAAATTATTATGAGCACCGCTATACCACATCACATGCAAATGTAACCCTCCTGCAAAACCAAGTTAGACGCCTCTAATGGTTCATGCAAAAAACTAGTTTTTCGTGGCTTCTAAGGTTTCGAAAACAAACCGAAGCTACCAACGTCCATCATCAAGTATGATAATTCAAGTCGCTAGATAACTTTCCAGGGGTATGAAAACCGAGATAATAGAATCTCGAGCCCCATACTAAACTTCGTCATACGCATGACCCCCGTGCAGATCATATCTGCATTGCCCTTTCGTCTGCGAAATTTCATCTTTCTTTTAACTACGATGGAATTCAATGAACTGTTAGCACTTCGTTGATCAATCAGGATCGCGGATTGCCAGAACATTGAAACTCCAACATGCTGTTATCAAGATCAGAAATATGCAAATTCCAGGGAAGCAACAAGAACTCGGGTAACAGATTTCATCTGCTACCCGCACAAATAATTTTCAGTAATAGAACTCATCTACTACCTAATTATATTGTACAACACCCATACATCACTATGTTATTCTAGATCGCAACCTGCATCTACGCATAGCACGGCTCTTGATGCCATGTAGGGTAATGCAGCAGAAAACAAAAATTTTCCGACCTATGCACCAGCCCAGGACCACTATGGAGACTGCATACAAGGTTGATCATTTTCGTTACCGACTCGTAGCGCAGCGGAAGTAGAGTCGATGACGATCGGCGGGTGGAGATCCCCGCAGCTAGGATTACAACCTCCCAACCGCGAGGATGTATACCCTCGTCTTCCCTTCGGACAGCCCTCCGGGAGGAGGTGGTCGAACAGTCCCCCGGACGGTTGTCGCGGACAGCCCTTCGGGAGGACCTTGAAACTCGAACGGTCACTCGGACAGCCCTTCGGGAGGACTCACAGAACTGGACCGTCACTTGGACAGCCCTTCGGGAGGCACTCACGAACAGCCCTCGGGCACTAAGATCGAAAACTACGACCTCTCTACAGAGTTGCACACATACGGTGTCATCTATCCGGCAGGGCTTCGCCGTCCAGAACTAGTTCCCACCGGAACCCAGACAGCCTTTCGGCTCTACGAAACTCTTTTCGTGGGAGGGAGAGAGAAGCAGATCATTGCATGGCACTTGTATGTGAGAAGGGATGAGTCTTTAGGCAGCCCCCTCCACCCCTATTATAGGCAAGCCCAAGGGTGGCTTCTCCAAGAAGCCAAGGGGAAAAATACCAAAGGACCCTCAAGGTGGCTTTCCAAGAAGCCACCCAAAAAGCACTTTCACTATTCACGACGACATTTTTCAGCGTCCGTTCGAACTGAAAATATTTATGTGGGCTTAGAACATTTCCAGTACCCACTAAAATAATTTTCAACGCATTCTGGAACAATTCCAGATTAGTGATTTTCATCTCGAAAAGCATCTGAAGTGGTTCGGCAGCTCCGGAACATTTCCGGTTTTTCTTCCAGAAAATTCCCAAAAGTTTCCAGAATGATTCTGGCACCCTCCAAGAATTATCGGGCATGTGCCGAAACCAATTTGACTTTATGGTATCCTCTGAAACAACTTTTCAGTTTCACCAGAACTCCTCCGGTGACCTCTCTCTGCGGAAACTTTTGCCTGTCCGAAACTTTTTCGGTGTCCGAAACTTTTTCGGTGATTTTCTCTCAGACTCCCTGTCTAGATTCAGCAGATAGATGACCCTTAGAGCTGTGACCCTATAGGTTCGATGAAGTATAGACATGACCCGAACCCTTCCGATCAATGATCAACATCGGAGCCGTGGACACCCATATGACCCTATACCCACACGAATGAATATTCGAGTGAACCTCCAGTTGCCGTGTGCTATTCCTGTTGCTTCGGATATGTTACAAATACCCGAGGTGAGACATGATGGCATTCCGTGGATCAAAACATTGTCCACTGTGCTAGTTACCTCGTTACCGGTATTGTTCTCTTTTCTCGTTACCGCGTGTCCGGCTCCCGTGATCAAATCACAAAGTGTCGTGTCTGGCCAGACGATGATGGATACCGTAACACCGAGAGGGCCCAGAGATATCTCTCCATCGTCGGAGGAGCAAATCCCAATCTTGAGCTATCAAGTTACTTAACATACTTTCCCATGAACCCGTAAGCCGCCGTAATAGCCATCCAGTTACGGATGACGTTTAACAAACCCCAAAGTTCATGAATCAAGCATGAAGAAACTTGATACTCTCATGGTCTGAGGAATCATGCAAACGTTAACCATCTCTGTGTTATTAACCATTAACTTGTGACGAAAGAATCTCATAGCATAACATCAATCGGGTCGATTCAACACAAATGTTCTTCTAACACTGTGCCCTCAAAGTTGCTGGCATAGACATGCCCATGATCAGGAAAACAGAACCATCATGCAACACTTGAGCTAGTCTTAGAGGCCAGACTAGGAATACATTTTACCGTTTATTATCCCACACGTGCATATGAGTCTTCCTCCGGGCCTCGTTTTATTTGCAGACTCGAGAATCATTGCAGTTATAGCATGGAACATAAACCTAATTATGAACAGGGAGATAATCAATAACATTTATTATTGCCTCTAGGGCATATCTCCTACAATTTTATTGGTGTGTACCTTACTAATGCTCGTAGTAGCGCCTGGGTATTTGATACTGGTTCGGTTGCTCATATTTGTTACTCGAAACAGGGGCTATGAAGATTGGCTAAGGACGAGGTGACGATGCGCTTCGGAAATGGTTCCAAGGTCGATGTGATCGCCGTCGGCATGCTACCTCTACATCTACCTTCGGGATTAGTTTTAGACCTGAATAATTGTTATTTGGTGCCAGCGTTGAGCATGAACATTATATCTGGATCTTGTTTAGTGCGAGACGGTTATTCATTTAAATCAAAGAATAATGGTTGTTCTATTTATATGAGTAATATCTTTTATGGTCATGCACCCTTGAAGAGTGGTCTATTCTTGTTGAATCTCGATTGTGGTGATACACATATTCATAATATTGATGCCAGAAGATGCAAAGTTGATAATGATAGTGCAACATATTTGTGGCACTGCCGTTTAGGTCATATTGGTGTAAAGCGCATGAAGAAACTCCATGCAGATGGACTTTTGGAATCACTTGATTATGAATCATTTGATGCTTGAGAACCATGCCTCATGGGCAAGATGACTAAGACTCCGTTCTCCGGAATAATGGACCGAGCTACTGACTTATTGGAAATAATACATACCGATGTATGCGGTCCGATGAGTACTGAGGCTCACGGCGGGTATCATTATTTTCTGACCTTCACAGATGATTTAAGCAGATATGGGCATATCTACTTGATGAAACACAAGTCTGAAACATTTGAAAAGTTCAAAGAATTTCAGAGTGAAGTGGAGAATCATCGTAACAAGAAAATAAAGTTTATACGATCTGATCGCGGAGGCAAATATTTGAGTTACGAGTTTGGCCTTCATCTAAAGCAATGTGGAATAGTTTCACAACTCACGCCACTTGGAACACCACAGCGTAATGGTGTGTCCGAACGTCGTAACTGTACTTTATTAGATATGGTGCGATCTATGATGTCACTTACCGATTTACCACTATCGTTTTGGGATTACGCATTAGAGACAACTGCATTCACGTTAAATAGGGCACCATCTAAATCCATTGAGATGACATCATATGAACTGTGGTTTGGCAAGAAACCTAAGCTGTCGTTTCTTAAAGTTTGGGGTTGCGATGCTTATGTGAAAAAGTTTCAGCCTGATAAGCTCGAACCCAAATCGGAGAAGTGCGTCTTCATAGGATACCCAAAAGAAACTGTTCGGTACACCTTCTATCACAGATCCGAAGGCAAGATATTTGTTGCTAAGAATGGATCCTTTCTAGAGAAGGAGTTTCTCTCGAAAGAAGTGAGTGGGAGGAAAGTAGAACTTGATGAGGTAATTGTACCTTCACTCAATTTGAAAAGTAGCTCCTCAGAGAAATCTGTTCCCGTGATGCCTACACCAACTAGAGAGGAAGCTAATGATGATGATCATGAAACTTCAGATCAAGTTACTACTGAACCTCTTAGATCAACCAGAGTACGATCCGCTCCAGAGTGGTACGGTAATCCTATTCTGGAAGTCATGTTACTAGACCATGGCGAACCTACGAACTATGAAGCAGCGATGATGAGCCCAGATTCCGAAAAATGGCTTGAGGCCATGAAATCCGTGATAGGATCCATGTATGAGAACAAAATATGGACTTTGGTGGATTTGCCCGATGATCGGCGACCCATAGAGAATAAGTGGATCTTCAAGAAGAAGACTGACGCTGATGGTAATATTACTGTCTACAAAGCTCGACTTGTCGCAAAAGGTTTTCGACAAGTTCAAGGAGTTGACTACGATGAGACTTTCTCACCCGTAGCGATGCTTAAGTCCGTCCGAATCATGTTAGCAATTGCCGCGTTTTGTGATTATGAAATCTGGCAAGTGGATGTCAAAACTGCGTTCCTTAATAGATTTCTTAAAGAAGAGTTGTATATGATGCAACCAGAAGGTTTTGTCGATCCTAAAGGTGCTAAAAAGGTGTGCAAGCTCCTGCGATCCATTTATGGACTGGTGCAAGCATCTCGGAGTTGGAATATACGCTTTGATAGTGTGATCAAAGTATATGGTTTTATACAGACTTTTGGAGAAGCCTGTATTTACAAGAAAGTGAGTGGGAGCTCTGTAGCATTTCTAATATTATATGTGGATGACATATTGTTGATTGGAAATGATATAGAATTTCTGGATAGCATAAAAGGATTCTTGAATAAAAGTTTTTCAATGAAAGTCCTCGGTGAAGCTGCTTATATATTGGGCATCAAGATCTTTAGAGATAGATCAAGACGCTTAATTGGACTTTCACAAAGCACATACCTTGATAAAGTTTTGAAGAAGTTCAAAATGGATCAGTCAAAGAAAGGGTTCTTGCCTGTGTTACAAGGTGTGAAATTGAGTCAGACTCAATGCCCGACCACTGCAGAAGATAGAGAGAAAATGAAAGTCATTCCCTATGCCTCAGCCATAGGTTCTATCATGTATGCTATGCTGTGTACCAGACCTGATGTGTGCCTTGTTATAAGTCTAGCAGGGAGGTACCAAAGTAATCCAGGAGTGGATCACTGGACAGCGGTCAAGAACATCCTGAAGTACCTGAAAAGAACTAAGGATATGTTTCTCGTTTATGGAGGTGACAAAGAGCTCGTCGTAAACGGTTACATCGATGCTAGCTTTGACACTGATCCGGATGACTCTAAGTCACAAATCGGATACATATTTATATTGAATGGTGGAGCTGTCAGTTGGTGCAGTTCCAAGAAGAGCGTCGTGGAGGGATCTATGTGTGAAGCGGAATACATAGCTGCTTCGGAGGAAGCAAATGAAGGAGTCTGGATGAAGGAGTTCATATCCGATCTAGGTGTAATACCTAGTGCATCGGGTCCAATGAAAATCTTTTGTGACAACACTGGAGCAATTACCTTGGCGAAGGAATCCAGGTTTCACAAGAGAACCAAACACATCAATAGACGCTTCAACTCCATCCGTGATCAAGTCAAGGAGGGAGACATAGAGATTTGCAAAATACATACGGATCTGAATGTAGCAGACCCGTTGACTAAGCCTCTTCCACGAGCAAAACATGATCAGCACCAAGACTCCATGGGTGTTAGAATCATTACAATGTAATCTAGATTATTGACTCTAGTGCAAGTGGGAGACTGAAGGAAATATGCCCTAGAGGCAATAATAAAGTTGTTATTTATATTTCCTTATATCATGATAAATTTTTATTATTCATGCTAGAATTGTATTAACCGAAAACTTGATACATCTGTGGATACATAGACAAAACACAGTGTCCCTAGTAAGCCTCTACTAAGACTAGCTCGTTAATCAAAGATGGTTAAGTTTCCTAACCATAGACATGAGTTGTCATATGATGAACGGGATCACATCATTAGGAGAATGATGTGATGGACAAGACCCATACGTTAGCTTAGCATATTGATCGTTAAGTTTTATTGCTATTGCTTTCTTCATGACTTATACATATTCCTCTGACTATGAGATTATGCAACTCCCGAATACTGGAGGAATACCTTGTGTGCTATCAAACATCACAACGTAACTGGGTGATCATAAAGATGCTCTACAGGTATCTCCGAAGGTGTTTGTTGGGTTGGCATAGATCGAGATTAGGATTTGTCACTCCGAGTATTGGAGAGGTATCTCTGGGCCCTCTCGATAATGCACATCATGATAAGCCTTGCAAGCAATGTGACCAATGAGTTCATTACGGGATGATGCATTACAAAACGAGTAAAGAGACTTGCCGGTAACGAGATTGAACTAGGTATGAAGATACCGACGATCTAATCTCGGGCAAGTAACATACCGATGACAATGGGAATAACGTATGTTGTCATAACGGTTCGACCGATAAAGATCTTCGTAGAATATGTGGGAGCCAATATGAGCATCCAGGTTTCGCTATTGATTATTGACCGGAGAGGTGTCTCGGTCATGTCTACATAGTTCTCGAACCCGTAGGGTCCGCACGCTTAGCGTTCGATGATGATTTGTATTATGAGTTCTGTGTTTTGGTGACCGAAGATTGTTCGGAGTCCCGGATGAGATCACGGACATGACGAGGAGTCTCGAAATGGTCGAGAGATAAAGATTGATATATTGAACGATGATATTCGGACACCGGAATGGTTCCGGATGGATTAGGGTATTTTTCGGAGTACCGGGAGGTTACCGGAACCCCCCTGGGGGAAGTATTGGGCCTCATGGGCCATAGGGGAGAGGGGAGACAGCCCACAAGGGGTGGCCATGCCCCCCCCCATGGGAGTCCGAATTGGACTAGGGGAGGGGGCGGCGCTCCCCTTTCCCTCTCCTACTCCCTCTCCCTTTCCCCCTTTCCCACTCCGGAAAAGGAAAGTGGAATCCTACTAGGACTGGGAGACCTAGTAGGACTCCCCACACTTGGTGTGCCCCTAGGGGGCCGGCCTCCTCCCTCTCCTTCTTTATATACGGGGGCAGGGGGGCACCCCAGAGCACATCAATTGTTCTTAGCCGTGTGCGGTGCCCCCCTCCACAGTTTACTCCTCCGGTCATAGCATCGTAGTGCTTAGGCGAAGCCCTGCACGGATCACATCACCATCACCGTCACCATGCTGTCGTGCTGACGAAACTCTCCCTTGAGCCTCTGCTCGATCAAGAGTTCGAGGGACGTCATCGAGCTAAAGGTGTGCTGAACTCGGAGGTGCCGTACGTTCGGTGCTTGATCGGTTGAATTGAGAAGATGTTCTACTACATCAACCACTTTAAGCTAACGCTTACGCTTTCAGTCTACGAGGGTACGTGGACATACTCTCCCCCTATCATTGCTATGCATCTCCTAGATAGATCTTGCGTGATCGTAGGAATTTTTTTGAAATTGCATGCTACGTTCCCAACAGAAGCATAGTCCTTGTTGATATTAGCTAGCTAGGTCTATGTTTGCCACTAATATATCCATCTCTCATGTTTGTATATTAATTGCCATGTTGTAATATTTGTAGAAACTATGGATCAAAGAGACTTGGAACAAGAAGAGTTGTTGGGCGATATAATCCGCGACGGAGGTGATGTCTTGTCGTTTCTCCACAACACCGATTGCCAGGAAGGAGAGGATGACGGCTCCGGTGATCGAACAATGGAGGAGGAAGGACATGATCATGACGGCTCCGGTGACCGAATGGCGGAGGAACAAGGAGACCATGATGATGGCTCCAGTGACCGAACGGAGGAGGGAGCTGTTGCAAAGTCCGGCGAGGTATATATATTAATTAAGCCTATGCTGACTAGTTGGTGCATTAATTGTTTTGGTATGTACATATATTAATGCTTCTTTCTTCTTTTATAGCCCTCCGAATCGAACCAAACTTCCGTAACGAGACGAGGCTCGAAGAAAAGGTTACGCCAGGATGAAAGGTTCACGATCACAGAAATCGCGGACAATGGCCAACCGATTCAGCCCAAGCGGACCAAGGAAGCATTTGTTGCTCAGTGTGGAGCTATTGTTAGGGACAGCATCCCGATCAGCATCCAGCAATGGAATAAGCCTAAGGACGACCCTGAAAGGCAAATTTCTTATGTCAATGATAGACAGAAAGATGATCTTTGGACCTCACTGAAGGCAAATTTCACCCTACCGCCAGAGGAGGATCCGAATACGCCAGTCATAGAGCCAAAGTTCAAGGCGTTTGCTCTTAAGAAGATGGCAGATCTATTCAGGAGATGGAGGAAAGAGTTGAACACAAAGTTTGTCAACAAAGGGAAGACTCCAGAATTCACCGGCCGATATCAGAAGATAAGAGATCACTGGCCCGCATTTGTGGCCTACAAGACATAGGAGAAGGGCAAGAAAATGTCAGAGACAAACAAGAAAAATGCTGCAAAGAAGCTGTATCACCATCACACTGGGTCAGGTGGCTACCACAAAGCCCGGCCGTTGTGGGACAAAGCTGAGCAAGACCTGCTTACTAAAGGGGTCCAACCAGTGACATTGAACTAGCCAGACCGTTCAAGGACTTAGTTCTTCGTGGTTGGGGAAAGTTTGGACCCAGAAACAGGGGAGTGCCGTTGGACGGACAAGCAACTTGCAATACCCGTCAAGAAGCTTTAGGAATATATCAGCGGAGCGCAGAAAGGGACGTTCATTCCGGATAGAGAGAAGGACGAGCTGACTGAGGCACTCAGGAATCTGGAGCACCCTAGACAAACACGAGGCACACCAGGCTCCGTTCCGTGGGTGGTTGGGTTTTCCGGCGCAGGCGGTTACAGAAACCGGGAGAGAAAGAGGAAAGCGGAGCTGAGCGAAGTGCAGAAGCTCCATGCAAGAATAACAAAGCTAGAGGCACTTGAGAGCCAGCGAGCTACCGGCCAACCATCTCAGCTGGACGAAGCTACCCCACCATCTCAGCGGAGAAGCAGCGTGGCTTCAACGGAGCTCGTTCAGCCTGATTTCACGGCTCCTCGCTACCCCGTGGATACTATCACGGAGGCTCAACATTGCCAGCTTATGACGAAATTCCAGAACCTCACTTTGAAGGCGGCTGTCGGCTCTGTTGCACCTCCTCAACCTGACGGAACTTTTCACTGCCGTCCGATTAAACATGGCTATGCTGTTGTGACGATGGATAAAATAGTGGAGGGATTTGAGGAGCTGGAGCTTGACCACCCTACAGGTGAAGGGGAGAATCAGCTGGTTTATGCTTTGAAGAGTACATGTCTATGGAGGAAGGAGTACATCTAGCTTCCAAACTGGACTCCTCCTCCTCCTCCAGCGAGTCAGGACACTCCGCCTCCTCCTCCTCCTCCTCTTCCTCCGGCGAGTGATCAGGGCACTCCGCCTCCTTCTCCGCCTCCTCCGGCGCGTGAGGGCACTCTTCCTCCTCCATCGCCTCCTCTGCCTCGTGAGCAACGGCGGAAGACATACGCCGCCGCTCTGGCTCCTCCGGCGCGTCGGAGCACTCCGCCTCCTTCTCCGCCTCGTCAGAAACGACAGAAGAGAGACGCCGCCGATCCGGCGGCTCGCAGTACAAGCAGAGGCGGGAGGCAATTCAAATATGGTCCATCTCTCAAGGCTCCGGAAAAGTTACCATATGAGAGGACCGACAAGGAAACCGCGGACATCTTTGCTGCCGAAGTGAGGGACTTTTTTGCAAAGAAACCTCCACCTCCGAAGAAGAAGATAGATCCGGTGAAAGTGAAGCGCACTATCGATGCCCTGAAGCGACCACCACCGCCTCCGCCGGATTCCAACTATGTCCGCTGTATTAAAAAGACATATGGTGAAGCGCGGCAGTCGGGAAGTACTTGCAGTGATCTAAGGTTAGCAGAACGAAGAAGTGGGAAAGAAATTCCCCAGCTCGGTGAACATGCAAACCAATCATGCCCCCCGCTCAAGGTGTCTAGCAATATCGTCGCTAATCATCCGGGGATGGCGGCCGGTACCAATCCTGCAGATTACCTGAGCGATGATGTAGTGTTTGAAACAATGGAGGTGGACGAATTCAGATACCAGTACAGGCAGCCTCTCGTCAAACCTGATAATCCTCCTCTAATAACGATGATGCGAAGATTCCATGATTGGTACATGAAAACCTGCAGCGAGTCTGGGAAGGATACTTTGACGCTGAGAATTAAAGAGGATCACAACCTCGTTGGAATGGATCTGTTGTGGGTTGAATTTGACGAGCTATTCCAGTTATACAATCGAAAGGCCATTGACAAAACACTCGTGACTTGCTACTGTCTGTAAGTACTACTTCTGTAATTAAGTCTCTATATATAGCTCAGCTCTTTCATTGCATGTATATATTATTATCCTCACTATATTATGCAGATTGATGATCGTCGAATGCAGAAAAGCAAAAATCTATGACATTGGGTTCATTAACCCAAATATCATACATGAATGGACGGTTAAAAAGAATGCCACAGAAACCGAGGACAACTTGCTACAATCGTTGCTTAAAAATCAAAACAAAGATAAAATATTCTTTCCTTACAACTTCAAGTGAGTGTTACTGTCTTGTGCATATTCGGTTTCCCTTATTACTCGAGGTTATAGTAATGTAATTGATGAGTTATGCATGCGTGCACAGGTGCCACTTTATTCTGCTAGAGATGAAGCTTGAGTGGGGAGTAGTAACCGTCTTAGACTCGATACGAAAAGATCCCCAGGAGTATGCGGACATGGCTGAAATGCTCTAGAAGTAAGATCAATCGATCATTATCGCACCATACATATCGGCAACTTTGTTCATTTCCTGATATCAAGTAATTATTTTCTTTGTCTGGCAGGGTTTGGAAAGAGTTCACCGGAATTGTTCTGGCACTGCCAAGGGAGCTGCGATTTACACACCCAAAAGTAAGTACTACTAGCTAGTTCCGTGCATCTCCCATTGATTCTAGTTTCATCAATACCATTTATAATGCTTGATTATCAGTTTGATTGAACTCTATTTCTCGTAAAGTGCTTGTGGCAGGAAGCTGGGAATGATTTTTGTGGATACTACGTTTGCGAGTTAATCCACCAGTCGACTTGCGAGTGGGGCTACTCTGACAAACAATTTGATGTATGTAAACAATAATATTCACAATATTATTTTATTACCATCAATTGTGTTGAGTTTTATTCATATATATGTATTGACCCCCTTCTTTAAATTAGATGTGGCAGATGCGGGATGAACTCCTACCACTTGATCGCATACGAGCAATTTAAAAGGAATTGGCAGGATTCTTTCTTGATCACATCATAGATAAAGCCGGAGAATACCATGTGGAAATTGACATGAGATGTTAGGGATTGTAAGAGATCTTATATTGTATATATGTAGCTAGTAGCGTCGGATAGATATACGAAAACTTGTTGTTCGACCAATCTCTCGGAGAAAGAGAGGTCACTCCTCTCTGTATATGTTCATGACGACCTAGTGTAATTAATGGTTCCTTCATTTGCTTACTAGCTAGCGTGTTGAGTTCTCTCTATATGTATATAGTAGCTAGCGTCGACCGAGCATGGAGAAAGAGAGGACACTTCTCTCTATTAGCTAGCTAACACAATATATGAAACCCCTAAATTAACCCTCCAAAACCCCCTAACCCCCCCCCCCCTTAAAAAAAAAACAAAAACCCCAGCTCCTGCCAAACGCGGATGCGTGGATGCCTTTTGGTCCCAGTTGGTGTTACCAACAAGGACTAAAGGTCCTCCTGCCTGGGCTCCCCACAGCGGCCACGTGCAGCACCTTCTGTCCCGGTTCGTCAGCGAACCGGGACTAAAGGTTTTGGACTTTTGTGACGCCCCCGGTTCAATCGTACACTAATCATACACGCAAACGTGTACGATCAAACCCAGGGACTCACGGGAAGATATCACAACACAACTCTAAACACAAATAAACGGAGGTCCACAATATTACAGACCAGGGATCCGAAGATCCGAATACATGAGTCAGTCATACAAATAATATCTGGGTACAGACATAGTTAGACAAGTTTTGCCTTAAGAAGGCTAGCACAAACAGCGACACTAGATCGAAAGGCGTTGGCCTCCTGCCTGGGAGCCTCTGATCCTACTCCTGGTCAGATGGCTCGATCCAGTAGTACGTGCCCTCTGGACCCGCCTGGTAGTAGGCTCCGGTGGTGGCGTCTGGCTCCTGGACTCCATCGTCTGGTGTATCATCAAGGTGGGGTATATGGGGGAAAAGAGAAAATAAAGCAACCGTGAGTACTCATCCGAAGTACTCAGCAAGCAAGGATCTATACTACATATGCAACATTATCAATGGAGAAAAGGCTGTATATGTGGACTGGGCTGCAGAAATGCCAGAATAGAGAGAAAGGCCTAGTCCTATCGAAGACTAGCATCTTCAAACATCTTCTCAAAGCCATCATCTTGCAGCAGTAGAAGAGAGTAGAATAGCATTTTATTTAGCAAACATGTTGAAGTACAGCTCAAAGATCCTTCCTCGACTCCCAGCGAGAAAGTAATCCCGAAGCTTCAATTAAGTAGCCAGTATCCAGTTTAAGTAGTAGATCGGGATACACAAACTGAGCGTCCTTTACCGTAGGACCGGCTATCGATAGAAGATTCATCCCTGCAGGGGTGCACTACTGTTACCCAACACGCTCGATCAACTCTGGCCGGACATACTTGCTGGGTAATGCCCGTCCTCGGAAGATCAACACGAAGCAGCGCTCTACCTAGGCTCAGCAGAGAGGTCAGCACGCCGGACTAACCTATGCACCCAGGGGTCTCGGGCCATCGCCCTGGGCACCCTGCGCGTTGCGTGGCGGGCCGGGGTGCAGGCGCGACACTGAACTCGCCAGTGAAGTATCCAGCCCAATCCCGACGATCAGCCCGCACGGTGAATCGTGACGTCTGATAAGCTTTCGGCGAAACGTACATCGCAGAGGGCCCCATAACCATTATCCCGCGTGGTGGCAGTGCGTATAGGGCACGTCGACCCACTCAGATCACACACCCAAATCCAATAGGCTCAATTAGTATCAAGCGGAGACAATCAGAGTCTCTGATGCTCCGCCACAATGTCACACTCGAGTGCCCTTCCGGCACACCCGAAATCATAGATCCCCAGCGGGTACCCACCAGGGTGGACCCGCCTGTGAAAGAGGTCAAGTAACCGTGTGGTCATAATCATCAGGGTGAACATAAGAGGTATCACCCTCGAGGTTCACACTGAGGGGTTGCACGACAGAGTCGTATCGGACATGGAGAAGGAGGAATCACCCTCGATGACCACGACCGAACAGCTATGCTGCAGAGTATTCATCAGGAGTGCGTTACGAGGTATCACCCTCGGCACTCGATAGTAACTAAGCAGAGTCGTACAACTAAGGGGGGTGTGAAGTGAGGCGTCTGTCTCTGATCGACGATCACGTTGATCGAGTCGTCGATGAACAAGCAGGGGCGACAAAGTAAGGTGGTGGGGTCACAGATGGTTCATACCAACCTATACTAAACAGTTTATCATAGGCAGGTAAGGTAGCAATGAACAGGTTACAACAGCAGGCTATGCATCAGAATAGGAGCATACATTAACAGTAGCGAAATCTAATGCAAGCAGGAGAATAGAATGGGCGATATCTGGAATGCTCAAGGGGGGGGGGCTTGCCTGGTTGCTCTGGCAAGAGAGGGAGGTCGTCAACGGGCTGCTCGTCGGTAGTGTAGTCGTAACCTGGTGCAGCGTCATCGGTCTCGGCGTCTATCGAGAGAGAAGGAGGGGGAGAGAAACAATAAATTCACGGCAATAATGCAAACAATATGTATGACATGCCTAAATGATATGCCGGGGTGTTCTACTGCCTAACTAAATGATTTAGTTAATTTAGGAATTTATTTGGATTTATTTAATTAAAGTTGGGCACTATTCATTTATCGAAATCGGTCTAATTGTTCCACGTTCTTATAGTTGCGGGCATCCGACGGGAATACAGAGGGCGTATCCGGGTTCGTATCGTCGTTCTGAGCAAGTTTCATGTATAAAATATTTTCATCGGAGTTACGGTTTAAAAGATATGATTTTCTAAAGTTTTTATTAATTTCTGAAATTTAATTAATTATTTAATTCAACATTATCCGAAACAGTGATTGATGACGTCAGCATGACATCATGCTGACGTCAGCAGCCACCTGACAGGGTGGGTCCCACCTGTCATAGGCTGTTAGGTTAATTAGGTTTAATTATTTTAATTACTGATTAATTAACACTAATTAGTTAATTAGATTAACCTAATCAGGATTAATTAACTAATTAATTAACTAATTAATTATTTAATTTATTTTTATTTTTATTTTCTTAAAATCGTTTTTAGGGGGGGTGGGCCCCATTTGTCAGCGGCACAGGGGGTTCGGGCCCCACTGGGCAGTGGCCCAGGGGGGGGTTCACAGGCGTGCGGGCGCGGTGCAGGCGCAGCCCGAGCGGGCGCGTCCAGGGTGCGCCCGGGCGCTGGCCACGGGCGCCGGCGAGGCGCGGCCGGACGGTTCGGTGGTGAGCGCGGGGCCACGGCGGGCGACGCGGGCGAGGTGTGGGGGCGCGTGCGCGCGCGGGTGGCCGCGGCGAGCGGAGGCAGAGGCGAGAGGACGAGCGGCAGCGGCGGCTGGAGTGGGCGCGAGCGGGGCGCGCGCAGCGCGGTCGGGCGCGAGCCGGGGCGCGGCGACGCGTGAGCATGCGCGCAGCGCGGTGAGCGGCGGCACGGGGGCGCGGTGCGCGCGGCGAGGTGCGGGAGCAGAGAGGGGGGGGGAAGAGGCCCGAGGCCTCACCGTGCTCGTAGGGACGGGGCAGCGGGAGGTCGGGGTGGTCGACGGGGACGACGGCGACGGGGAGGCAGGCCGGCGGGGAGGCGCGGGCTCCGGGCGGCGGCGAGGTCGTCGCGGGCGACGGGAGCGGGGATTTGCCCCGATCCGGATCCAGTCGAGGGAGGGGGCGACCGAGCGCCAGGCGGCTGGTCGGGGAAGAGGAGAGGACGGGGCGACGTCGGTGTGGCGGCGGCGTCGGCGCTAGCCGACCGGCGCGGGAGCGGGGCGGCGTCGGCGAGAGGCGTCGGCGACGGGGCCGTTCCCGCGATCCCGATCCCGATCTGGATCGGGAGGTGGGGGCTGACGAGGGGGAGGCGGCGACGGGGCGGCGTCGGCGACGGCGTAGGCGACGGGGCGGACGGGATCGGGAGATCCCGATCCAGACGAGGGGGGGGGAGGAGAGGAGCGAGGGGAATGGGGGTGGGTGACGCTAGGGTTCGGGCGTCCCTGGGGGTATAGGCTAGGGGGCGCGGGTGGGCCGGCCGGCTGGGCTTCGGCCCAGTTGGGCCGGAGGGGGGGGGTCCTTCTTCTTCTTTTCTGTTTCATTTTTCTTTTATCTTTTTCTTTATTCTCCTTTCGCAGTTTAGTAAATAGTCAGGCCTCAAAATGGTTTTTGCAAAACATGAGACCTAGTTCATAAATACCAGTGCATCATTCCCTAACACCTAAAACTAGTTTGGACAAAACATAATTCCATATTTATTTCAGATTTAATAAATGGTTATTAAATATTATCTTTATCCACTGTTTGAGGTTGTTCGAGTCACTTATCCAATTCCAATGATGTTGGTTTCAATTTTAGAATAGCCTCTGGAATATTTGTTATTTATCTGACATTTTAGCTCCTATGTTGGACAACTTTCATATTCCACTTTCATTTAAATTTTGAATTTGACTTAGGAGTTGAAATGCAATGTGATGCTAATGATGATTATGCACTGTTGATCATGCTAACATGTCATTATCAAAAGTGATTACTGTTGCTAATCACCGGGGGTGTTACAACTTTAGTCCCGGTTCCAGAACTGGGGCTAATGGGCCCCTGGAACCGGGACAAATGGGCCATTTTCTACTAGTGATCATCTATCATTATCTGTGCCGTATGATCTTCGGAATGCAGAATAGGGGATCAATTGTAAAATATACCAGCTCCGTCTCAGCGAATCTTCTCTGTTCTTATTTTGAACTATTGTATTATGTCATAAGAGGTATAGATCTGTTCTTAGGCTTCCTTGACGCTGCTTGATCCAGTCTAGAGTGCACTATAAAATGCATGCGAGGGCATGGACGATGAATTGCAGTGTTAGTTTTCCACACGACAACAAATGCATTGATTCGTTGTTGCACCGTTGTAGCCTGTATGCATAATAGTCTAACATTGTATCATGTTTTCTCTTGAATGTATCACCTTCTTTTAATATGTGGCTACCACAAAGCCCGGCCGTTGTGGGACAAAGCTGAGCAAGACCTTCTTACTAAAGGGGTCCAACCAGCGACATTGAACTAGCTAGACCATTCAAGGACTTGGTTCTTCGGGGTTGGGGGAAGTTTGGACCCAGAAACAGGGGAGTGCCGTTGGACGGACAAGCAACTTGCAATACCCGTCAAGAAGCTTTAGGAATATATCAGCGGAGCGCAGAAAGGGACGTTCATTCCGGATAGAGAGAAGGACGAGCTGACTGAGGCACTCGGGAATCCGGAGCACCCTGGACGAACACGAGGCACACCAGGCTCCGTTCCGTGGGTGGTTTGGTTTTCCGGCGCAGGTGGTTACAGAAGCCAGGAGAGAAAGAGGAAAGTGGAGCTGAGCGAAGTGCAGAAGCTCCATGCAAGAATTAAAAAGCTAGAGGCACTTAAGAGCCAGCGAGCTACCGGCCAACCATCTCAGCGGGACGAAGCTACCCCACCATCTCAGCGGAGAAGCAGCGTGGCTTCCACGGAGCTCGTTCAGCCCGATTTCACGGCTCCTCTCTACCCTGTGGATACTATCAAGGAGGCTCAACATTGCCAGCTTATGACGAAATTCTAGAACCTCGCTTTGAAGGCGGCTGTCGGCTCTGTTGCACCTCCTCAACCTGACGGAACTTTTCACTGCCGTCCGATTCCACATGGCTATGCTGTTCTGACGGTGGATGAAATAGTGGAGGGATTTGAGGAGCTGGAGCTTGACCACCCCACAGGTGAAGGGGAGAATCAGCTGGTTTATGCTTTGAACAGTACATGTCTATGGAGGAAGGAGTACATCAAGCTTCCAAACTGGACACTCCGCCTCCTCCTCCTCCTCCTTCGGTGAGTGATCAGGGCACTCCGCCTCCTTCTCCGCTTCCTCCGGTGCGTGAGGGCCCTCCGCCTCCTCCTTCGCCTCCTCCGGTGCGTCAGAGCAGTCTGCCTCCTCCTACACCTCGTGAGCAACGGTGGAAGACATACGCCACCGCTCCGGCTCCTCCGGTGCGTCGGAGCACTCCGCCTCCTTCTCCGCCTCGTCAGAAACGACAGAAGAGAGACGCCGCCTCTCCGGCGGCTAGCACTACAAGCAGAGGCGGGCGGTAATTCAAATACGGTCCTTCTCTCAAGGCTCCGGAAAAGTTACCATATGAGAGGACCGACATGGAAACCGCGGACATCTTTGCTGTCGAAGTGAGGGACTTTTTTGCAAAGAAACCTCCACCTCCGAAGGAGATGATAGATCCTGTGAAAGCGAAGCGCACTATCGATGCCCTGAAGCGACCACCACCGCCTCCGCCGGATTCCAACTATGTCCGCTGTATTAAAAAGACATATGGTGAAGCGCACCAGTCAGGAAGTACTTGCAGTGATCTAAGGTTAGCAGAACGAAGAAGTGGGAAAGAAATTCCCCAGCTCGGCGAACATGCGAACCAATCGTGCCCCCCACTCAAGGTGTCTAGCGATATCGTCGCTAATCATCCGGGAATGGCGCCCGGTACCAATCCTGCAGATTACCTGAGCGATGATGTAGTGTTTGAAACAATGGAGGTGGACGAATTCAGATACCAGTACGGGCAGCCTCTCGTCAAACCTGATCATCCTCCTCTAACAACGATGATGCGAAGATTCCATGATTGGTACATGAAAACCTGCAGCGAGTCTGGGAAGGATACTTTGATGCTGAGAATTAAAGAGGAGCACGACCTCGTTGGAATGGATCTGTTGTGTGTTGAATTTGACGAGTTATTCCAGTTATACAATCGAAAGGCCATCGACAAAACACTCGTGACTTGCTACTGTCTGTAAGTACTACTTCTGTAATTAATTCTCTATATATAGCTCAACTCTTTCATTCCATGTATATATAATTATCCTCACTATATTATGCAGATTGAAGATCGTCGAATGCAGAAAAGCACAAATCTATGACATTGGGTTCATTAACCCAAATATCATACATGAATGGACGGTTAAAAAGAATGCCACAGAAACCGAGGACAACTTGCTACAATCGTTGCTTAAAAATCAAAACAAAGATAAAATAATCTTTCCTTACAACTTCAAGTGAGTGTTACTGTCTTGTGCATATTCGGTTTCGCTTATTACTCGAGGTTATAGTAATGTAATTGATGAGTTATGCATGCGTGCGCAGGTTCTACTTTATTCTGCTAGAGATTAAGCTTGAGCGGGGAGTAGTAACCGTCTTAGACTCGAGACGAAAAGATCCCCAGGAGTATGCGGACATGACTGAACTGCTCCAGAATTAAGTTCAACCGATCATTATCGCACCATACATATCGGCAACTTTGTTCATTTCCTGATATCAAGTAATTATTTTCTTCGTCTGGCAGGGTTTGGAAAGAGTTCACCGGAATTGTTCCGGCACTGCCGAGGGAGCTGCGATTTACACACCCGAAAGTAAGTACTACTAGCTAGTTCCGCGCATCTCCCATTGATTCTAGTTTCATCAATACCATTTATAATGCTTGATTATCAGTTTGATTGAACTCTATTCCTCGTAAAGTTCTTGTGACAGGATGCCGGGAATGATTTTTGTGGATACTACGTTTGCGAGTTCATCCGCCACTCGACCTGCGAGCGGGGCTACTCTGACAAACAATTTGAAGTACGTAAATAATAATTTTCACAATATTATTTTATTACCATCAATTGTGTTGAGTTTTATTCATATATATGTATTGACCCCCTTCTTTAAATTAGATGTGGCAGATACGGGATGAACTCCTACCACATGATCGCATACGAGCAATTCAAAAGGAATTGGCGGGATTCTTTCTTGACCACGTCATAGCTAAAGCCAGAGAATACCATGTGGAAATTGACATGAGATGTTAGGGATTGTAAGGGATCTTATATTGTATATATGTAGCTAGTAGCGTCGGATAGATATACGAAAACTTGTTGTTCGACCAATCTCTCGGAGAAAGAGAGGTCACTCCTCTCTGTATATGTTCATGACGATCTTGTGTAATTAATGGTTCCTTCATTTGCTTACTAGCTAGCGTGTCGAGTTCTCTCTATATGTATATAGTAGCTAGCGTCGATCGACCACGGAGAAAAAGAGGACACTTCTCTCTATTAGCTAGCTAACACAATATATGAAATCCCTAAATTAACCCTCCAAAACCCCCTAACCCCCCCCCCCCTAAAAAAAATCAAAAACCCCAGCTCCTGCCAAACGCTGATGCGTGGATGCCTTTTGGTCCCGGTTGGTGTTACCAACCAGGACTAAAGGTCCTCCTGCCTGGGCTCCCCACAGTGGCCACGTGGAGCACCTTCTGTCCCGGTTCGTAAGCGAACCGGGACTAAAGGTTTTGGACTTTAGTCCAGACCCTTTAGTCCCGGTTCCAGAACCGGGGCTAATGGGCCTTTGGAACCGGGACAAATGGGCCGTTTTCTACTAGTGATCATCTATCATTATCTGTGCCGTATGATCTTCGGAATGCAGAATAGGGGATCAATTGTAAAATGGACCAGCTCCGTCTCAGCGAATCTTCTCCGTTCTTATTTTGAACTGTTGTATTATGTCATAAGAGGTACAGATCTGTTCTTAGGCTTCCTTGACGCCGCTTGATCCAGTCTAGAGTGCACTATAAAATGCATGCGAGGGCATGGACGATGAATTGCAGTGTTAGTTTTTCACACGACAACAAATGCATCGATTCGTTGTTGCACCGTTGTAGCCTGTATGCATAATACTCTAACATTGTATCATGTTTTCTCTTGAATGTATCACCTTCTTTTAATATGTATGATATTTTCTCCATACCCATCTTCCCCATATGGACATAGTAACGAATATTGCATTCCCATGAATTTTGGATCGTTCTCGCATATTCTTTTTGGCTTCATGTCTTTTGTACGGAAGAATGGCGTCATGCCCTTTTTTTTGTATTCTGGAGTCGATATTACTCCTTTTTTTGTATTCTGTTGTATCATTGACAATGAGTGCTGCTTCAGATGCTGACGGCATGTTATACTGTTTGGCATCTCTTTGTCATTTATGGATTATTTTCAATTTGACGTCATGATAGTCATCTTCTTTAAATCTAGAGAGAATTCCTTATTTAACACCGTGTTTAAGTTTTATGCCTTATTTGACATCGACAAATGATTTCTTTCCTGTCTAGCAACGATTCTAAATTTTATGCCTTTTATCACACTTCTGTGCATTTTGAGATTAAATGACACCTGAAAAGATCCTTTTGCCCCTCATGTGGTATGTTTGTGTGTGCATGCGGGCGTGGTCTGAGAGAGCGTTTATCCGGGGTTGGAAGCCCCAAATATTTTAATTCGAAGTCCTCAACTTGGATTTGTAGCACCTCATGTACCTCTTGCTTGTTCTCCTCCGGAGCACTGGTACACGCTTACGTCGTACTTTGATTTGAGGAAGTCAAACTTCAGTCTTAGTATAATGTACGTGCGTCCATGTGAGATGTGATGTATTTCCAGCCCACTTACTCACTAAGGACCAGTCGAACACGGCAAGAAGCATCCAAATACACAACCCGTACAAAATGTTCGATGCACGAAATGCAACGTACCGCGGAGGTCGCCATTGCTGCAAGCTCTAGTTAGCTCTTGTGCTGTTGCTGTGCTCGAGCTTTGCTGTAGGAGGATGACTGAATTTGTTTGGACAGAGGCATGCGTATTTATAGATAGCTGATGTGAAGAAAAGTATGGCCAATGATGCCAAAGCTTGAGAAATTATCCAGACGTTGCCAATACTGGCCCAGAAATTCTACATGAATGGACAAGCTAGCAGCAGATTCGACCAAGACTGACCATTACTTATCGTGAAGCTAGAACCACACAATACATATTTATAGATAGAAGATGAGAAGAAAAGTCTGGCCAATGAAGACAAAGCTTGAGAAATTATCTAGAAGTTGCCAATATTGGCCAAGAAATTCTACATGAGTGGACAAACTAGCAGCTGGTTTGACCATTACTTGCAGTGAAACTTAGAGCCACACATATTTCTCAACGTGCCTGCGGGTACCCAAGCCGGGAGGATATGGGCCCGCACCGGGTGCTGCCCATAGACATGTACTCCTTCCTCCATAGACATGTACTCCTTCAATGGCGGTAGCGGGAGCTGCCAGACCGGCGACTGCGCCGGCCTGTTGTCCTACTCCCTCTCCGGTCGGCCACCAGCAACGCAGGCCGAGTTCACCATTAGCGGCGGCAGCACCCAGGACTTCTACGACATCTCGTTGATCGATGGCTTCAACCTTGCCATGGACTTCTCGTGCAGCACCAGCGACGCGCTCCAGTGCAGGGATCCCAGCTGCCCGCCGTTGCAAGCCTACCAACACCCCAACGACGTCGCCACACACGCGTGCAGTGGCAATAGTAACTACAAGATCACCTTCTGCCCATGAAGCCTCTTTATGTAGCAACGCGAATCAATAAAAGGCCTACGTAGGTATACGACCATATAAATAAAAGGTATACTGCTTAATACATCTCAAAAAAAAGATTCTAAGGAATAAAAAAAAAGGAAAAATTGGGTCGATGTTCAACGGATTTTTTTTTCATATTACAGCTAGGGCTGCAAGAAAAACTCGAGGCTCGTGAGCCGCTCGTATTTTAGCTCGACTTGAGATCGACTCAAAAAGAAATAAACTGAGTATGAGCATTTTATGTAGCTCGATCGAGAAACGAGCTGATCATGAGCCAGCATTGGCTCGCTCGATTTTAGCTCGTCAGCTCGATATCATAAAAGTATATTAAATAATCCTCATGTCTATTACAAAGAATTAGGATCATCCATTGCCATATATGTTCTGTACGTCTTTTTTTCTTCATTTCACTTAACTAGCAAACATGGAAATTAAGCGTGGAGAAAATTTAGCCTCAATAAGACATGTGGCTAACCGTGTGTTCAATGTCTTGTTATTTTGGCCAAAGTTTGAGAGCAAACGCATCTTAGTTCTTCTATCCATGATCTCTTGTTATTAAATACTAGTCTTCCGTTGAGAAAGAATAAGTCAAAATATACAGTGATTTTTTTCTGCTGTGGCCATCTTACTTTAAAATTTGCCTTAAAATAATTTAAAAACCATGTTATTTAGCTCGAAACTAGCTCGAGATCGACTCGAGATCGTTACGAGCTGAGCACAAGCCACTTTATATAGCTCGACCTTGTGCTTTGTACATTTTGAGCTCGCTCGAATTTTAGTATGAGTTGAGCTGAGCCTAGACCAACTCGCTCGAACTCGACTCGTTTGCAACCCTAATTACAGCCACCGTACCATGTTAGCCCAACCTCTGCCCTCTCGCCAGCGGATCGATTCCGGTTAGAGGAACCGAAGCAGGGGAGAGAGAGAGAGAGAGACGATGGAGGAAGAGGATATTTTGCTCGCTCGGGATATTTTTGCTCACTCTACTCACTACTCTGAGCGTTTCATTGATATTTATGTACACAATATAGGGTATTAAAAATTGTCTATCTACCCTAGATTCGACGCAGCAGGTCAGCCATTACAATTACTTGATCGTGCCGATGTCACGACACTGACATCGGCGTGCCGAAGGAGCCACCACATGTTTGTGAACAGCACATGGGGCACTACACGGGCCACCATGTGTACAGCTAGCTTGTTTTTTTCTTTCAGCCGTGCATCATGTCGCGGAAGGAGAAAAAGGCAAAGGATTTGCCACCCGAGGCGAGTTTTGGGCCCGAAGCCTTTTCCTTCAATGGGCTTTGCTACATATATGTAAGGGTGTAGCTAGGTCTAAGTCGACTGAGACTTAACCAAGTCTAAGTCAAGTGATATGATATATAAGAAGAAAAAAGAAAAACTGAAAAGAATTTTTTGGACTAATCTTCATGCAAAATCAAAAGAAGATACTATCGACTGAGACATAACGAAGTC
Source organism: Thinopyrum elongatum (assembly GCA_011799875.1). Lineage (NCBI taxonomy): Eukaryota > Viridiplantae > Streptophyta > Magnoliopsida > Poales > Poaceae > Thinopyrum > Thinopyrum elongatum. Next base: position 729,138,314 of record CM022303.1, read on the forward strand.
TAAGTCGACTGAGACTTAGCAAAACTGTATATGTAATAGTCTAACGTAATCTATCCTGGAGGGGCCGGATACCTTGAAGCTGGGCCTCATCAAAAGGATTGGCACTTGTTTGACTGCGATGTTTTGCCCAACGCAAGAGTGGCACGTGTATTAAATTGGTAGGTTGAATGGTAGAAACTGTGTAGTGGCTTTAGTTGTGCGATCAAAAATTTGTGAACGTGTGTGCTCAATTTGTGGGTGCGTTTAGCGTTTGTAAGTGGTTGTGGGCCAGTTATGCCGTTGACTTGGTTGATTCATATTGCTTGTGTGCATGTTTGCGTCGATGGGTTTCTTTCCTTGCTTGGCTTCCACGTCTTTTCTTGTACTTGCGTCATGGTGCCGCTCAAGATTGGGAAGAGGCGGTGCCGCTTCTGTTGGTTATATGGAAGCTTCTCATGTCATTGATTGGAACAACGGTGCCGCATTGACCGCCTGCTGTACGTGCTTTTCTAATTGTTGATCGGTGCCGCTTAGATCTGGTGATCTAGAGTTTGTTTTCGTTTACGTGCGGTGCCACTGTCGTCGTATATTCTGGAGAGCTTGCTTTTTGTCGCCACCGCTTTTGTCTTCCGCTGCGGAGGTTATAAATAGGTCGTTCTCCTTGCCGTATTATCGTACTGCGCCTGCTTCCAGCTCGCGTACGTGATTTGCATGGTTCCTCCTTCTTCCTCCTGTCGTAATGGTCCGCGGGGCTCTCTGCTTGGCCGGCGTGGTGGTTCAGGCCGTTCTGTCGTGCCCGCCGCCGCCTCGCGTCCACCCTTGTGCATAGATCATGCTCTAGCGTCTGATGATCGTCCGTTCTGTTGGAGCGGCCGCTCTGTTCGGACTGCGGGCTCTGCATGTGGGCGTTCAGTGCGGTCTTCCAGTTCTGGATGCGTGGCGGATCAGCTGGCGCCACAATCTGGTTTGTTTGGCTTGTGTTTTTCCGTTTGCTTGTGTAGGGCTCTTGTTATGTATGCTAATTGTTTTGCTGCCGTGTTTGTGTAGTGTCTTCTTCTTTGTCTGGTGTTGCTGGCTCTCGTGGGCAGCGGATGGAGGAGATTTGTTTGGGGAAACGGCATGTTGGTTCCACTCTTGGTTTGTGGTTTCCCTTTTGTTTTTGTTTTTTTTTCATTTTGTTTCTTGTTGGTGGATGGTTCTTTGATATGTGGGGTTTGTTCTGTTTTTGCAGGTGGTTCTTTCTGCGAGGCGGAGCCGGCTGTACATCATGTTGATCTTTCTGCTGGTAGTTTGCCAGGTTTGAATTCTGGTATTTGCTCGCTCCTTGTTTCTTATTTGCTCATGTGTATGCATGGTGTGCACGTGGATTTAGGTAGGTAATTAATAAGCTTATTAGTTGTCGGCAAAGTAAGTTACGTGAATTGGATTACGTCCATGTGGGTGATGGTTTACTCGGAGGGGTTGCATTTGTTTGATTGGTCCGGGAATTACGAGCTCTACATGCGTGGATATCTGCATGGCCCATGCACGTGCCTTTCTAGCTTCTTGGCGCACCCCAGATTGCACAAGCATGGACGTCTGCATGGGCCATGCACGTACCTGCATAGTTGCTTGGGGCACCCCAGGTTGCACACGCGTTGATATCTGCATGCGACATGCACGTGTCTACGTAGCTGCTTGGTGCACCCGAGATTGCACATGCGGGGTTGGCTGTGTGCGCCATGCACGTGCCTGTATATTTGTTGGGTGCAATCCAGTTTGCACACGCGTGTAAGGGTGCATGTGCCATGCACGTGTCTGTCTGTATTGTGCAGGCTGTACTGTTTGAGATATGTGCAGTTTTTTTATGTTTTTGTTTACCTGTTTTACTGGACGTAATGTTTGTAGGGAGTGTGGTAGCGTCTGGTGTGCCTCCTGCTGATCGTTTTGGTGTTCAGCCTGTGGTGTCGCGTCCACGAGTTGTTCCACTCCGAACGGTAGGGTCTCCTTACTGGCCAATTACCTTAGGTCAGTCTCGCTTTCTTTAGTTTCAAATTACTTGAAGTTGTCTGCAAATTGATTGTTAATTTACGTATTTCTTCTTCTGGTTTTGGTTGCAAGTGTTACCAACTCCGTTACTCAAAGCTAAAGATAATGGTCATGCTCGATGTAAGAGAGGGCTGATACAGTCGCATAGGTCCGGGAGAAAAGAGGTTTTTTTTCGTCAAATGATTCAATTTGTACCGTTCTATTGGATATTTCATTTTTTACTGAGTGGTGTGGTTTACTTGGTACGGTGCGTATGGTGGATCTCCCTCTTTCAAAGGATCTTGTTCTCCTACTTAAGAGTATGGCCATACGTGTCAATTTACTTGCTGGCTTTATGCATTCGCTTTTTTTTAACTATTGGTGCTGCTATCCAGAGAGGTCGTTCGTACTACGGCGGTCCGGATCTTACGTGCCAGTGGTGTGGTGCATTCTATTGGTTCCGTGAGGGTTCGCATTACCATGAGGGCTCTACTGTTCGACGGCCTGTTTATACTGGATGTTTCCGTGGTGGCAAGGTTTCTTTGCCTAAGTTCCGCAATTGGCCTTCTCCTTTGGACAGTTTGATGCGGTTTGACGGAGATAACTATCTTGACGGCACGATACAAGCATCTGTTCATATGGGAGCACCACATCAGCTAGGCAGTATCGATGAGAATCCCATGGTGTTCAAAGGAGAGTTAGTTACCACGCAAGATGAAGCCGAAGAAGGAACTGCCCAAGCAGCACTGAACTACATTTGTGACAATATCACCATCAACGATTACAATTATTGTATGTTGCAAGTAACAAAGGAAAGGCTACTATCAACTCAAGAAAAAGTGCGTGCAAAGCAATAGTGGCAGTTTAATATGGCTAGGCGTGAGGTAACCGCTCACCAAGCTGAATCTGCAAGACAGACAGAGATACTAGCACGCATATGCGACGACTACTCTGATGTAGTGCCGCTCCGTATGTACCCACAACGTCCAATTACTAAAGATCGTATCATCAGCTACATCGGTAGTCGCCCACCTATGGGATGACTGGAACACTTCGCAAAGGCGTTGTATCATTTCATTATTGGTACTAATCCAGCAGGGGGTTACACCAGAATGATTTGAGTTTAAACTCTGATGCCACTTGCACTACATTGTCGAATGCCAGTTAGATCATGTTTGGGCTGTTGTAGTATCTTGTGTATCTTTCCGTCGTAGGGACTGCCCTTGTATCAGTTTCTTTTCAATAGACCTGTTCAGCGCTAATAAAATGGTCCCTTCTGCCTGCACTACTATTCCTTTTCCATTTCAACTGTATGTTGTGTATAATGTGCTTATGAATGGAAATTATTTATCTTCATTCACTATCTAATATAATGTTGTACATACAAAATAATCCAATCCATACAATACAATCATCTCAACGGGCGCAGTGTGCCGCCGCGCGGGTTTCGCTAGTATGGGACGAGAACTGGATCCCACGGGATTTCAAATTGAGGCCCGTGTGTGCTAAGTCTAATAATCCCCGACAAAAGGTGTCTGACTTAATTGATGGTTCAACCGCCTCATGGGCAGGGCCGGGCCGGCAAAATCCGCGACCCTCTGCGAAACTAAAAAGTGGGGCCCTATCTCACTAAAATGAACTAATGAGCAATTATAATGTATATGATATAATGTCTTGCATAGCAATTGAATGTGTAAAAAATCATAACTATTCAACTCCCAGTTGCCTGATATTTATTTGAACAACATCATTCTTTTAGTATTCTTTGAAATGAAATCTTCAGTGATATCCTCGTAATTAATCTTCTCCAACATTTCGCTCTCAAGTGCAGAAGCGGAGCCAGGATTTAAACATGAAGGGGGTGAGGGAAGAGAGTGACCACGCAATAGATAAAACTTCACCGAAAATGATCCTTGGTAATCTTTAGTATTAGATTGACTTTAGACCATGGGGTCTTTTGCAGCAATTTCATTTGGATTAAGTGATCATGTGATTTGCCAAATTAATCAAAGTCATCTCCCATAAAAAAGCGACAAGTCTAATTTGTGAATTAACCTGTTGTCTTATATGCAAGTAAACAAAATCACTAGACTACTGGATTGAAATCCACCAACATAATACAAACTAGTACTTAATACATACCTTTAGATCCAAGTGCTCAAGGAACGGATACGCCGATACAGTACAGCGATCTGCGGACTGTATACTCTATGTGGCACCGCACTGCTGTCAGTGTAGGATCGACGAACCATGACGGCGGTGTGTAGGTGGCATCCGGCGACTCACAAGGCAACCGGCATAGCAGCGACGGCGGCGTGGAATAGATCGATCTGAGCGGCTTAGGGATGGACGCTAGGCCTTGCCAAACATACAAATGAAACTACAATTTACCACGGTGGCATAAATACACGATAATGCGCGTGGGCTCTTTTGGGCTTCAGTACACAGCATATGAAGGTAATTATGGCTGGGCCTAAACTAATTATATCCCCGGCCATAGTACAGAACATAATTATATAGCGCAAAAAAAAATTAGCGTTACGCTGAATCTTTTGAGGGGGCCGATCGTTGGCTGGCTGGATGCGATCGATCCCGTTCGGGGGGCCATCGAGCAGGCTGCTTGGACGCGCTAGGAAGAAAATATACGTAGGCCTTATACAAATTTGGGGCCCCAAAAATCTATGGGCCCTGTGCGGGCCGCACAATCCGGCACAACTATGGGCCCGGCCCTGCTCATGGGACGTTGGTATTTTGGAGGAGCACTTCTATGAGATGGATAAATCACCGATCTTGGACATTGCTTTAAGTACTAGGGCGCAAGAGGACTTTTGGTCTTGGCACTATGAGAGGACAGGAGTACTTATAGTCCGCTCAGTGTACAGGCTACTGTCATCTATTAAGCATCAAAGAACGGATTAGCTTGAGCATAACCCGGGTCACTCAAATGTTGAGGCTGATAGGCATTCGTGGTCCAAGCTATGGGGAGCAAAAATTCCGGCCAAAATTAAGTTCTTCGCATGGCGTTTAGCAAAGACCTCTCTTCCAACTGGGGAAGTTCGGAAACATAGACAGATGGCCGAGACACCTAAATGCTCAATATGTCACGCGGCAGTTGACACTTGGCGTCACTCCTTGTTTGAGTGTCGTATGGCTAAATGTGTTTGGGCATTAGCTGATGAAGAGCTCACTGAAGTTGCAGTTTCTAACCATACTGAAGATGCTAAGTTATGGATGTTTTGGCTAGTAGACACACTTCCTTATGCGAAGCTAGCTCGTGTGCTTGTCACGATGTGGGCCATTTGGTGGGCTAGAAGGCGGGCAATCCATGATGAGCAGTACTCACTATTTTATCATGAAATTTTTGGAGGACCTTGAACTGGTGCCCATATACTATCCTACGCACACCAGTGGTACGCATGTAATATCTGGGGACCTGCATGTGACGAATAAGGACCAGCAAGCAATTTCCAGGGATCATCACGCGATGTCTTCCTCAATTCAGTCAAAGGGCTGGCGACGGCCTGCTCATCATGAGGTCAAATTAAATGTGGATGGAGGCTTGTCTCGATATGGGCGCCTCCGCTGTCGTGGTGGAGGAGCTTGTTGATCCGGCATCCCTTGAAGCACGGGCGTGCAATGAAGCACTTGGATCTCCACTTGGATTCCATCTGTGTCACATCGGACTGCATCGAGGTGGTGAGAAATATTGATTCTGGAGTGCCTTGTCGAGATGTCACAACTCTGCGAGAGATCAAAACAGAAGGAACATGTTCCGTGACGTGCTTTTTACTCATGAAGGACGTCAGCATAATGGAGAGGCTCATCTGCTTGCCAAAGCGGCGAGTTCTCTTCCCACCGGGCGCCATGTGTGGCTAGGTTCTATGCCCGAATAATTTGTATCCCGGTGAATGTTGAATGTTAATAAAGGGTGCAGTTTCTCAAAAACAAAAAGTAATCGTACGTGAAAGTTGTCATGGTATGTTACGTACAGATCTACTTAATCTCAGGTAAACTTCTTAATCTACTCCCTCCCCCTTTCCCCATGAATTTCACGGGGTGGGGCCCGGCCCTTTTTCTTCGAATCATAACATACCATGACAACTTTCACGTAAGATTACGTTAGACTATTACATTGATGTATCAAAGCCCCTTTTCCTTTGGTTCGTCAGCTCGCATTCCTTTTTCCCTGGTCTACCCATCTTCTCTTCCCTTCTCCAAGCAGTGTAACCCTGTAGCGTTTGACCACGAGATCTAGCCCTTAGACTTTTCACGGACGGGCTTTGACCAGTGGACCTCTCCACCCGGTTGTGTTAGGTCAGCCCATAGGAACACTTGGGAGGAACATCCGGGCCAAAACCCACAGCAAGATCCCCTCCGTGTAGAACCGACGCGACCGTTTCCCCCCTCCAGGTGCCGGAGGCGGCGCCGTCCGTGACGGGGGCCACACCCCGGAGACGTGTGCCGCCTCTTCAGACATGCCACCACACCGTACGGCATGCAAGAGGGTCCGGTGCGATGCTCCGGTGGCATTGCTACACCCCAGGGGTCCCGGCCCGCCTAACCCTGTAGCGTTTGACAACGAGATCTAGCCCTTTGACTTTCCACGGACGGGCTTTGACCAGTGGACCACTCCACCCGGTTGTGTTAGGTTAGCCCATAGGAACACTTGGGAGCAACATCCAGCCAAACCCACAGCAAGATCCCCTCCATGTAGACCCGACGCGGCCGTTTCCCCCCTCAGGGTGCCGGCAGCGGCGCCGTCCGTGAGGGGGGCCACACCCCGGAGACGCGTGCCGCCTCTTCAGACATGCCACCACACCGGACGACATGTATGAGGGCCCGGTGCGACGCTCTGGTGGCATTGCTACACCCCCAGGGCCCCCGCCACGCCTAACCCTATAGCGGTTGACCATGAAATTTAGCCCTTTGACTTACCACGGATGGGCTTTGACCAGTGGACCTCTCCACCCGGTTGTGTTAGGTCAGCCCATAGGAACACTTGGAGGCAAAATCCGGGCCAAACCCACAGCAAGATCCCCTCTGTGTAGACCCGACATGGCAGTTTCCCGCCTCCAGGTGCCGGCGGCGGCGCCGTCCGTGAGGGGGGCCACACCCCGGAGACGCGTGCTGCCTCTTCAGTCATCCCACCACACCGTACGACATGTATGAGGGGCCGGTGCGACGCACCGGTGGCATTGCTACCCCCCCCCCCCCCCAGGGCCCCCGCCCCGCCTAACCCTTGTAGAGTGGACCATGAGATCTAGCCCTTTGACTTACCACGGATGGGCTTTGACCAGTGGACCTCTCCACCCGGTTGTGTTAGGTCAGCCCATATGAACACTTGGAAGCAAAATCCGGGCCAGACCCACAGCAAGATCCCCTCCGTGTAGACCCAACGCGGCAGTTTCCCCCCTCCAGGTGCCGGCGGCGGCGCCGTCCGTGAGGGGGGCCACGCCCTAGAGACGCGTGCAACCTCTTCAGACATGCCACCACACCACCCGGTTGTGGTAGGTCATCCCATAGAAACACTTGGGGGCAACGTCCCCTCCGTATTGACCCTATGCGGCTGTTTCCCCCCTCCAGGTGCCGGCGGCGTCGCCGTCCATGAGGGGGGCACACCCCGGACGTGAGGGGGGTCACACTCCGGAGACGCGTGCTAGGCGTTTGCAACCGCCACAACACTTCTGTCGGCATAGCTGTTTTTGATTTTAATTAAGTATAAGGACCTATATTCCAAAGAACATGATGTCACATTATTAGCGTACTCGAAAAAAATACAAACTACATATATATTCATAATCTATGGAAAAAAATTCACCAAATCGATAAATAATGTATGTATGTTTATTTTTACACATGCTACATGTAAGTTAATAAAATAATAATACATAAAAGAAATAAAAAATTATGTATGAAAATGAAAAAAAATATAGCGACGGCCATGTTTAGGCGGGCAGCGTGCCGCGGATCGTTGACGTGGCAGATATGCCGATGGCAGCCATCGGCATAGATGCTGGTAGGTGCGCCTCAGATCGGTGACGTGGCGCGCGTACCTATGCCGACGGCCGCCCGTCTCCACCGTTGGCATAGTTCGGACGCCGTTAGCCGCCCGTCACGAGCGGGTTCGCCGGGCCCACAAGTATGCCGACGGCCCATGTATGCCGACGGCTGCTGTCGGTGTGCTCGTAGCTAGGCCGACGGTGGCCGTCGGCTTATCTTGGGGTAGCCCGACGGCCTGGATATGCCGACGGCCTGGATCTAGCTGTCGGCATAGCTCTGAATAGGCCGACGGTGGCCGTCGGCATTGTTTCGGCCGTCGGGGTAGCGCCCCTTACCCGTGACGGTTACTTTGACTTTACCATAGGACCATGATGACATCGTGTCGGCCCCGAGGGGTACCCGCGAGTGATGTGAAGTTGGGTTGGCCTAGAAGGTACCCGAGATATAAATACGAGGCGCGGCCGGGCATTCTTAGCCCTTGCAGCAAGTCCTCGAGACGGGGCGATGGGGTCACATCGATCATGAGTCTCTGGTCGTTACCGCACACTAAAAAGACACTAATGGTTTGGATATTTGATCCGAGTAGGCCTCTGGCCTTTTTCGCACTGACCACCACGCGGGAATAAGTATGGGCACTCTGCGTCGTATGCATCAGCCGAAAGTTCAGCGGACGTCAGCGATGGAGCGGCGCGCGCCGGGTTGGACTGGAACGCCTGCTCTTGTATAAGGGTGGCTAGGTCTGCTCACCGGCGGGCCACGCAACGTGCATGAGTGCAAAGGGCGATGGGCCCAAGACCCCTGCGCGCTTAGGATTTAGACCGGCATGCTGGCCTCTCTGTTGAGCCTAGGTATGGCTGTGGCGTGTTGATCGGCCGAGGCCGGTCATGACCTGATGGTGTGTCCGACCGGAGTTGATCGAGCGTGTTGGGTAAGTTTGTGCACCCCTGCAGGGAAGTATTCTATCTATTCGAATAGCCGCGTCCACGGTAACGGACGCTCCGAGTTGTATCCCGATCGATACAACTAGAACTTTATGCTGAGGCATGTAATGGAAATGATGGCTCTGGGATAGTTTTCTCATAGGGAGTCGAGGAAGTGATCTCTGGGTGTTAAGCTACAACATACATGCTAATTATAATATGCCACTCTTATCTCTTCTCATGCTGCAAGATGCTTGAAGATGCTAGTCTTCGATAGGCTAGGTTTTCCCCTTCTATTCTGGCATTCTGCAGTTCAGTCCACAGATACTACCCATTTCATTGATACCGATGCATATGTAGTGTAGATCCTTGCTTGCGAGTACTTTGGATGAGTACTGATGGTTGCTTTGCTTCCCCTTTTCCTTTCTTCTCGGTTGTCGCAACTAGATGGTGGAGCCCAGGATCCAGATGCCACCGCCGATGACTACAACTACCCCGAGGGTGCCTACTACTACGTGACGGAGGCCGGCGACCAGGAGTAGTTAGGAGGCTCCCGGGCAGGAGGCCTTGCCTTTTCGATCATTGATACTTTTGTGCTAGCCTTCTTAAGGCAAACTTGTTTAACTCATTTCTGTACTCAGATAATGTTGCTTCCGCTGACTCGTTTGTATTCTAGCTTATGCATTCGAGCCCTCGAGGCTCCTGTCATGTAATATGAAGCTTGTATTATTTTAATTTTTGTCTAGAGTTGTGTTGTGATATCTTCCCATGAGTCCCTGATCTTGATCATACACATTTGCATGTATGATTAGTGTACGATTGAATCGGGGGCGTCACAAGTTGGTATCAGAGCCAACTGCCTGTAGGTAGCCCCCTTTCCACCTCCTTGGCCGAAGTTGAGTCTAGTCATTGCAAAACTTTTACTAACATGGTTGTGTGTCTTACGGGCCCACATCGCCATTGGGTGGTATTACGATCTTTTACTCCTCGACCTTTACTCTGGGACTCTGATCTCTCTTCTACTCGGGTTAAATGATTTTACTAACTCTAACATTAGGATCCCGTGACCACATTCGCCCCGAAGTTGGATAAGCCATTGTTATTCCTTAGAATAGTATTTTGAATAGTACACACGCTGTCGTGTTGACTACTATGTGGTATCCATCGTACCTCTTTCTTTATGCATGTTTCATCACGAATGATCCTTTGTCTTTACAAATACTCGATGTTGAACTACCCCTATTACATGTTAGCAGGATGGTTAGATCCGCTGGTCGTGGCCGTGGTGCCAACAATCCACCACCGCCTGAATTCTTGGCCGGAATGATACAACAGTTTGAGCTGAATCGCCAGTTCCTGGAAGGAATGATGGCTCAGTTTCCTCGCCCCAACTTGAATCAACAGCCAGCCCCAGTAACTCTACAAGACATCATGCGCCTTAACCCAACCATCTACCGCAGCTCAACTCAGCCCCTTGATGCTTGTGACTGGCTCCGCGACATCACGTATGAAATGGTGTCTGCTAGTGTGGCCCCTGCAAGCTATGTCACCTTTGCATCATTCTTTCTGAAGGGTCCCGCTGCTCAATGGTGGGACAGCCACAAGTGTACCCTTCCTACTGGAACAGTCATCACTTGGCCGGATTTCCAAGCTGCTTTCCGTGCCCGCTTCATTCCTCAGGGAATCATGGACAGGAAGAAGCAAGAGTTCCACAACCTCACACAAGACAACAAGTTTGTAGATGCTTATCAGCGGGAATTCTTGGACTTGTCCCGCTACGCTGAAGAAGACATTGCTACTGATGCTCATAAGCAAGAGAAGTTTCGTGACGGACTTCAACTGGATATCAAGCTCGCGCTCCTAGTGCATGACTTTGCCGACTTCGCCACCTTGGTGAACAAGGCCGCTCAGGTCGAAACTGGTCTGCAGGAACATCAGGGATCCCTTAGGCGCAACCGTGATGCTGGCTCATCTTCGGGCCCGTCGGCGCAGAAGCGTCGGATTTGGATTCCCCACAGCATCTACCGCCCAACTGCTCCTGCTTCAAGACAGTCCTATGCTGCACCTCATCTGCCTCCTCCACCAACGAGGCAGCCTCTTCGGAGTGCACCACCTCGAGCTCCTGCTCCCAATCCCAATGATGGTTTGTGCTTCAGATGTGGCCGTCAAGGTCACCTTGCCAAAGAGTGCAATCAGAAACAGAACCAGCTAGCTTTGCCTCAACTGGCCGTAACAACCAGCCCCGCAACGGCAATGCCAGACCTTATGGTCATGGTCAGGCTAATCATGTTGATCTGAATGAAGCTCAAGACCAGCCAGCCACTGTGATGGGTACTCTTCTTGTTAATTCAGTACCGACTTCTGTTTTATTCGATTCAGGAGCATCGCATTCATTCATGTCAGAAAATTTTGCATACGCACATGACATTCGATGCGAGCCCATGAACACTCCGATAGTGGTACGCACCCCGGCGGGCCAGTGTCGGACCACCATGATTGGTCGCGACGTCCCCGTTGAAATTGAAGGGCTAGAATTCCATGTTTCTCCCATTATTCTGGAGTCTCCCATTATTCTGGAGTCTTCCAATATTGAATGGTTGAAAGCACATACTGCCTCTATCGTTTGCGCCACCAAAGTCGTTCATCTCCTACATCCTTCTGATGAGATAGTAAGCTACCATGCTCAGATTGTTCAAAACGCTGAAGCACGGCTTTATGTCTTGAATGCGTTGAACGCAACACCTTTTGAGGGAGTTGAAAAGATTCCAGTCGTTTGTGACTTCCAACACGTCTTTCCAGAAGAACTTCCAGGAATACCCCTTGCTCGGGCTATGGAGTTCGTCATCGACTTGAAACCAGGCATCGTTCCTATCGCCAAACAACCCTACAAGATGCCACCTCATGAACTCCTTGAGCTTAAGGAGGAAATCGACAAATCTCTTCGCAGTCGTTTCATTCGTCCAAGTTCCTCTGCTTGGGGAGCCCCTTCTCTCTTTGTCAAGAAGAAGGATGGGACAAATTGTTTGGTCGAAGACTACCGTCCTATCAACCAGGCAACTATTCAGAACAAATATCCGCTTCCTCGGATCAATGATCTATACGATCAACTGGCTGGTTCATCGATATTCTCTAAACTCGACTTGAGGTTGGGTTACCACCAGATCTGTGTTCGTGAAGTGGATATTCCAAAGACTGCATTCGTCACTCGTTATAGTTCTTATGAGTACACCATCATGTCCTTCGGCTTGACCAATGCTCCAGCGACATTCTCTCGTCTGATGAACTACATATTCATGGATTACCTCGACAAGTTTGTCGTGGTCTATTTGGATGATATCTTGGTATATTCAAAGAATGAAGAAGAACATGCTGAACATCTTCGTCTTGTCCTGGAAAAGCTTCGAGAGCATCAATTTTATGCCAAGTATTCCAAGTGCAAATTCTGGCTACCCGAAGTCACCTACCTTGGTCATGTCATCTCCAAGGTGATTGCTTATGCCTCCCGTCAAGTGCGTCCTCATGAAGAGAACTACCCAGTTCATGACCTCGAGCTTGCTGCGGTTATCTATGTACTGAAGCTATGGTGACAGTACCTTCTCGGTAATCGTTGCGAGATCTTCACCGATCATCAGAGTCCGAAGTACCTGTTTACTCAACCAGATCTGAACCTCCGCCAGCAGCGATGGATGGAAGCTATTGCTGACTACAACTATAGTATATCCTATACCCCTAGCAAGGCTAATGTAATGGCCGATGCCTTGAGCCGCAAGTCTTATTGCAATAACCACATGGTTCATAAAGCTGAACCCCGCCTTTATGAAGAACTTTGTAAGCTAAACCTTCAACTAGTTCCACAGGGTTCTCTGAATAACCTTGTCCTGGAATGAACTCTTCTCAAAGCTATTAAGTCTGCGCAAGCCAAAGATTCTCATGTTGATCTGATGAAAAAGGATCTTGCCTTAGAGAAATCCAGAGATTTCTTGCTTGTTGAAGATGGGACCTTATACTTCAGAGATCGCATTGTGGTACCCCGATACGAGCTTATGACAGAGAAGGTGATGAAAGAAGCACATGACACCCCTCTCTCTATTCATTCGGGGAGTACCAAGATGTATCTAGACATCCGTCAGAAGTACTGGTGGTCTAAGATAAAGCAAGACATTGCTCGGTATATCGAAGAATGTGACGTTTGTCGTCACGTCAAAGCAGAACATCAGAAACCGGCTGGACTTCTACAACCACTTCGGATTCCTAAATGGAAGTGGGATAAGATTCAGATGGACTTTGTCACTGGCCTTCCTAAGTCACAGAAAGGTAATGATGCTATCTTTGTCGTCATCGACCAATTCTCGAAAGTCGCACACTTTCTGCCAGTCAAGGAGACAATCACTGCTAGTCAATTAGCAAACTTGTATATCTCCAGAATTGTGTCACTCCACGGCATTCCAAAGGAGATCAGTTCAGATCACGGCAGTTTATTCACTTCTAAGGTCTGGGATAGTTTTCAAGAGGCAATGGGAACTCATATAACGTGGAGCACTGCTTATCACCCCCAATCCAAAGGCCAAGTCGAGCGAGTCAACCAAATTCTTGAAGACATGCTTCGATCTTGTGTTATTTCTTTCGGCAAGAAGTGGGAAGAATCTCTCACTTATGCGGAGTTCTCTTATAACAACAGCTATCAAGCCAGCTTGAAGATGGCACCCTTCGAAGTGCTATATGGACGTAAGTTACGAACCCCTCTGAATTGGTCAGAAACTAGGGAACGGACGCTCCTTGGTCCAGACATTATTCAACAAGCTGAAGAGCAGGTTCGCATTGTCCGGGGTAATCTCAAGGCAGCCCAGTCCCGCCAGAAGAGCAATTATGATAGTAAACACTGGGGTTCAACTCATCAACCTGGTGAACAAGCTTATCTGCGTGTCACTCCTTTGAGAAGCACCCATCGATTCGGATTCAAGGGCAAACTAGCTCCGCGCTACATTGGACCCTTCCGCATTCTCGCCCGTCATGGACTGGTGGCTTATCAACTGGAGTTGCCACCTCAGTTCTCTCACATCCATGACGTCTTCCACGTGTCGCAACTTCGTCGATGCTTCAAGGATCCGGAACATGAAGTGGATCCGGAACTGATTGAAGTTCAAGAGGATCTCACATACAAAGAGCATCCGATCTGCATTCTAGAAGAAGCTGAACGTCGAACACACCAGAAGGATACCAAGTTCCTCAAGGTGCAATGGTCGAATCATACCAAAGATGAAGCCACTTGGGAACGCGAGGATAACCTCCGTGCTGAATATCCCGATCTTTTCCCATCTACCTCTTCATTCTCGGGACGAGAATTTCTTTTAGAGGAGGAGAGTTGTAACACTCCAGTGTAATGATGCTACAGTAATCCCTGAGATCAAGCTAATCATTTTTTTAAAACAGTGCTTAGTCACTTTGATCAATATCTCATTTCAAATTCCAGTCTAATTCAAACTCAAATGTTAAGTGAAATTTAAAGTTTCTCAAACATGAAAACAAAAATGTTCATCATGTGTTAAATATTCATTTGTTAATATTGGTGGTGATCCATCATTTTTGTAAAGTGTTTTAGTGCCCTAAAATAATCAAAATTGTGGTTAAAGCAATTATTTGAATGCCTTTTAAATTATAGAAAAAATAAACTATTTTATTTTGGAGCCAAACTAATTGTGACAGTGGCCTATGTTTCAATGTACTAATTTAGGTGCAAGTGTTGTTTTTTTTGTAAAGCCAAAATGTTTTGAAAAGAAATACAAAACAGAAAGTAATAAAAGAAAAACAGAAAAGAGAAAGGGCCTACCTGGCCTCTGGCCTAAGGCCCAGCGCGGCCCAGCCCACCAGGTGCCCCTGTTTCCCTCCACCTCTATTAATGGGGGCGCCGTGGACGCCGTGCGGCCGCACCTGGCCGGGATGGCCACGTGTCGGCCATCCGCTGCAGTCCCACGCCGATAAGGTCACCGGCGACGCCCGTGCCAACCCTAGACCGCCCCCTTCGCGCCCCCACTCCTCTCTGTCCCTCCCACCAGATCCCCTTTCCCCGTGCTCCTTTGACGCCACTACCGCCATGGCCACCGTCCTCCCCACGTCCGTCCGACGTGCCTGTTAGCTTCGCCGTGGACCTCCACTTCGCCTACGACCGCCATCTCGAGCTCGGAGCTACTACATCGCCTGATCCCCGTCTTCTTCCTCCTTCGGCAGCCGCTGCTTCTCCGTCAACTCCAGCCACATCGAGCCCTCCCCGAGCCTGCTGCCATCCTGATACGTCTCCAACGTATTTATAATTTTTGAATGTTCCATACTGTTATATTATCATTCTTGGATGTTTTATAATCATTTTATAGTCATTTTATATCATTTTTTGGTACTAACCTATTGACATAGTGCCAAGTGCCAGTTGCTATTTTCTGCATGTTTTTTACATCGCAGGAAATCAATACCAAACGGAGTCCAAACACAGCGAAACTTTTCTATGATTTTTTTCCAGACCAAAAGACATCCAGTGGGCCGGAGAAGTGCCTGGGGGTGCTCCGAGGGGAGCACAACCCACCAGGGTGCGCCTGGAGGCCCAGGCGTACCCTGGTGGGTTGTGCCAACCTCGGGTGCCTCCCGAAATGCCTCTTTGCTCTATAAATACCCCAATATTCCAGAAACCCTAGGGGATTCGATAAAAATCAATTCCAGCCGCCGCAGAGTCCAGAACCACCAGATCCAATCTAGACACCATCACGAAGGGGTTCACCACTTCCATTGGTGCCTCTCCGATGATGCGTGAGTAGTTCTTTGTAGACCTACGGGTCCGTAGTTAGTAGCTAGATGGCTTCCTCTCTCTCGTTTGATTCTCAATAGAATGGTCTCTTGGAGATCCATATGATGTAACTCTTTTTGCGGTGTGTTTGTTGGGATCCGATGAACTTTGAGTTTATGATTAGATCTATCTTTTTATCCATGAAAGTTATTTGAGTTTTCTTTGATCTCTTATATGCATGATTGCTTATAGCCTCGTATTTCTTCTCTGATATTTGGGTTCTGTTTGGCCAAATTGATCTATTTATCTTGCAATGGGAAGAAGTGCTTTGTAGTGGGTTCGATCTTATGGAGCTTGATCCCAGTGACAGAAGGGGAACCGACACGTATGTATCGTTGATACTAAGGATAAAACAATGGGGTCTATTTCTACATAAATAGATCTTGTCTACATCATGTCATCGTTCTTATTGCATTACTCCGTTTTTCCATGAACTTAATACACTAGATGCATGCTGGATAGCGGTCGATGTGTGGAGTAATAGTAGTAGATGCAAGCAGGAGTCGGTCTACTAATCTTGGACGTGATGCCTATATAATGATCATTGCCTGGATATAGTCATGATTATTTGAAGCTCTATCAATTGCCCAACAGTAATTTGTTCATCCACCGTTTGCTAATTTTCTCGAGAGAAGCCACTAGTGAAACCTACGGCCCCCGGGTCTCTTCTTTAATATATTTGCCTTTGCGATCTATTTTTCCTTTTCTTTTATTTTCAGATCTGTTAAACCAAAAATACAAAAATACCTTGCTGCACTCTATTTTATTTGGCATTTGATCTATCAATATTTACTACTCTCTCATGTCCGTTTGCCCATTTCTGGCGCCATTACCCGAAAGGGATTAACAACCCCTTTTACACGTGGGGTTGCGAGTATTTGTTATTTGTGTGCAGGTGCTGTTTACGTAGTGTTGCGTGGTTCTCCTACTGGTTCGATAACCTTGGTTTCATCACTAAGGGAAATACCTACCGCCGCTGTGCTGCATCATCCCTTCCTCTTTGGGGAAATACCGACGTAGCTTCAAGCCGCATCAAAAGGAATTTCTGGCGCCGCTGCCGGGGAGGCATCATCAACATTAACCAGGTTCCTGATCACAAATCTCATCTCCTTGCAATTTACATTATTTGCCATTTGCCACTCGTTTTCATCTCCCCTACTTCAAAAAAATTTGCCGGTTTATTTGCCCCTCTTTTTCGTTCACCCTTTTTCTCGTCAGATCTCATGTTTGCTTGTGTATGCATGTGCCTTCTATTTGTTTGCATCTTCGCTTGCTGAAAATCTATTATTATGGATCCTCATCCACTTGCTAATCTTTTCAAAAGATCCAATTATGATGAACCCATTGCTAGTGAATTGAGTTCACTAGATTATCTCTATGAAGTTTTGCTTGAAATTTATGAATATGAAAATTATGATGAAGTGTTGAAAGAAGAAATTGATGAAGTGATTGATGATAGCTCCTTGAATAAAAAGCATGATTGCAATGATGTTATTATAAATTCTATTAATGTCAATTGTGTTAATGATATGCAAAACCCCAACCTTGGAGATGCTAATATCGCTATGTCCACTACTTATTGCAATGATCATGATTGGGGTGATAATGATTCTTATGATGTTGAAAATTTATTTAAGCCTGATGATGAATATGCTATTGATAATAATGTTTGCAATAATATTGAAAGTGGGTTTGGAATAGTGTCGACTCTAGGTAAAAATAATCCCACATATTTGGACAGTGTTCAATCTCATGATTTTTTTTTATAAAAGTGGGCTTGGAGAGGTCATGACTTTATTTGATGATAATCCCACTATTTTGGAAGAGTGTCAACTTTTTATGCATGTGGATCTTAAAGTGAAAATTTTATATGATAGCTATATTGTTGAATTTGAATATGATCCTACATATAATTATTATGAAAGAGGAAAATATGGTTGTAGAAATTTTCATGTTACTAAGTTTCCTCTCTTCATGTTGAGATTTCTATTGTTTCTTTGTCCTTCCTTTCATATGCTAGATTATTCTTGTCTTGATAATTTGTTTGCCTATAAAATGCCTATGCATAGGAAGTATGTTAGTCTTAAATATGTTTTTCACCTGTTTTATGAGGCTCTCTTTGTGTTTCAATTATTATCTTTCATGTGAGCATCAATAAAATCTTATGCCTAGCTAGGTGCGTAAAACGATAGCGCTCGTTGGGAGGCAACCCAACTTGTATCTTTTTGCTTTTTGGTTTTCTTGCTGTTTTCAATAAAATAACCAATTATGCCTCTGGTTAGATGTGTTTTTGTGGTTTAAATTAGTGTTTGTGCCAAGCAAAGCCTTTGGGGTGATTTGGGAAATAGTTGATTTGATCTTGTTGAAAAACAGAAACTTTTGCGCTCAGAAAAATAATTTTAATAAATCACAGAAGAGTGATGTTGAGCTGATTCATTTTGCAGAAGATTAATATACAAATTACTCAGGTCTTACTAATTTTTCAGAATTTTTGGAGTTTCAGAAGTATTCGAAATATTCAGATTGCTATAGACTGTTCTGTTTTTGACAGATTCTGTTTTCTTTGCGTTGTGTGCTTGTTTTGATGATTCTATGGTTTTCTTTGATGAGTTTTTACCATAGAAAAGTTGGAATACAGTAGATATAATGCAAGAATAAAATATGAATTGGTTTGATACAGTACTTATAGTAGTGATTTGCTTTCTTATACTAACGGATCTCACGAAGGTTTTGTTGAGTTTTGTGTGATTGAAGTTTTCAAGTTTTGGGTTATCTTACGATGGATGAAGGAATAAGGAGTAAGAAGAGCCTAAGCTTGGGGATGACCATGGCATCCCAAGCTATTATCCAAAGAGAAGCAAGCAACTAAGCTTGGGGATGCCCCGAGTGGCATCCCCTCTTTCTTGTAACGACCATCGGTATTTTACTCGAAGCTATATTTTTATTCGTCACATACTATGAGTTTTGCTTGGAGCGTCTTGTATGATTTGAGTCTTTGCTTGTTTTGCTTTATGTTCTAAGTCATGAATCCTTGCTGGATACACCTATTTGAGAGAGCCAAAATTATGCCATGACTTGTTAGAATTGCTCTCTATGCTTCACATAAATCTTTATGAGCTATGGAATTGCTCTAGTACTTCACTTATATCTTTTTTGAGCACGGTGTGCTTAGTATTTTTGAAGAAATTCTCTATTGCTTCACTTAGATTATTTTGAGAGAAAGAAATATTATGCTCATGATCTTCACTTATATTTATTTGAGCTTTTCAAAAGCAACACATGAAAATTAGTTCCAAAGTGATAGATATCCAAGAAGGATATAATAAAAACTATCATGAAGATCATTGGACAAAATAAACTTGATTCCTTGTAATAGTTTTGAGATATGATAATGTGATATGTGAGTCATGTTGACGAGTAATTGTGCTTTAGTAGGAATATTGGTGTTAAGGTTTGTGATTCCCTATGCAAGTACGAAAGTCAATAGTTATGCAATGAAATTATATCCTACTTATGGTACATTATTCGGTATTACTTATCCTTAATGCTTGCGTACGAGATTATTCGTTTCTTGGTTGGGCGCTTCTCAATCTTTTTGCTAGCCTTTATTTGCACTAAGTATGATCACTACTTGTGCATCCAAAACCCTTTAAACCAGTTTTGCCATATGTGTCCACTATACCTACCTATATGCGGTATTTCCGTGCCGTTCTAAGCAAATTTGTATGTGCCACCTCTAATTTTCAAAATAAATTTCTCTTTTGTGTGCCCGTACCGCTCGCGAGGCAGTGAGGGGTGGATAATATTTTTCTATGCTAGATGTGTTATTCTCACGATGATTGTTTAACCACTTGTCATTGCACGAGAGTACGGCAAAGGTATTAGCGATGCCCAGTCCCGAAAAGAAAAATGAATTTACTTTATGTTGTCAAATAATAAATTCCTTGGAAAGTGTTGGTATGGAGGGCACCCGTGGATACGGCTAGCCACGGAATGTGAAATTATGGTGCAAAAAGGAATAATCTTAAATTTCTATTTGGGAACCGCCTATGATATATCTAGCATGGAAAGTATTGGAAGCTCTAAGTCATTTTCGTTGGTGGGAAAAGTACACCTCTCAAAATATTTTTATCTCTCAATTTAAGCTTTGAGCTTTGGCACCTCTACAAATCCCTACTTCCCTCTGCGAAGGGCATTTCTTTTACTTTATGCAATTGTTACTTGAGTCTCCATCTCCTCTTATAAAGCACCAACTAAGGGGCACTACGATCATATGTGATGTATTGGGTGTAGCTAATATTCGAATGTGTTTCATGAATGGATCAATGATTGAGCATGATGGGCTAGGGATAACTTATTTTAGCGTTGATATTTTGAAAGACATGGTTGCTTGTTGATATGCTTGAGTATTTAAGTAATCATGTCAAAACTAGACTATTGCTTTTGACCATATAAAAGTCCAAATGTCCATACTATAAAGGAAAGAATATGAGATGACATGTTAGGCAGCATTCCACATCAAAAATTCTGTTTTTATCATTTACCTACTCGAGGACGAGCAGGAATTAAGCTTTGGGATGCTGATACGTCTCCAACGTATCTATAATTTTAGATTGTTCCATGTTGTGATATTATAATTCTTGGATGTTTTATAATCATTTTATAGTCATTTTATATCATTTTTTGGTACTGACCTATTGACATAGTGCCAAGTGCCAGTTGTTATTTTCTGCATATTTTTTAAATCGCAGGAAATCAATACCAAACGGAGTCCAAACGCAGCGAAACTTTTTGAGGATTTTTTTTCGACCAGAAGACATCCAGTGGGCCGGAGAAGCGCCTAGGGGTGCTCCGAGGGGAGCACCACCCACCAGGGCGCGCCTGGAGGCCCAGGCGCGCCCTGGTGGGTTGTGCCCACCTCGGGTGCCTCCCGAACCGCCTCTTTGCTCTATAAATACCCCAATATTCCAGAAACCCTAGGGGAGTCGACGAAAATGAATTCCAGCCGCCACAGAGTGTAGAACCACCAGATCTAATCTAGACACCATCACGGAGGGGTGCACCACTTCCATTGGTGCCTCTTCGATGATGCGTGAGTAGTTCTTTGTAGACCTACGGGTCCGTAGTTAGTAGCTAGATGGCTTCCTCTCTCTCGTTTGATTCTCAATACAACGGTCTCTTGGTGATCCATATGATGTAACTCTTTTTGCGGTGTGTTTGTTGGGATCCGATGAACTTTGAGTTTATGATCAGATCTATCTTTTTATCCATGAAAGTTATTTGAGTTTTCTTTGATCTCTTATATGCATGATTGCTTATAGCCTCGTATTTCTTCTCCGATATTTGGGTTTTGTTTGGCCAACTTGATCTATTTATCTTGCAATGGGAAGAAGTGCTTTGTAGTGGGTTGGATCTTACGGTGCTTGATCCCAGTGACAGAAGGGGAACCGACGCGTATGTATCATTGCTACTAAGGATAAAATGATGGGGTCTATTTCTGCATAAATAGATCTTGTCTACATCATGGCGTCGTTCTTATTGCATTACTCCGTTTTTCCATGAACTTAATACACTAGATGCATGCTGGATAGCGGTCGATGTGTGGAGTAATAGTAGTAGATGCAGGCAGCAGTCGGTCTACTAATCTTGGACGTGATGCCTATATAATTATCATTGCCTGGAAATCGTCATGATTATTTGAAGTTCTATCAATTGCCCAACAGTAATTTGTTCACCCACCGTTTACTATTTTTCTCAATAGAAGCCACTAGTGAAACCTACGGCCCCCGGGTCTATTCTTTAATATATTTGCCTTTGCGATCTATTTTTCCTT
Organism: Thinopyrum elongatum; assembly: GCA_011799875.1. NCBI lineage: Eukaryota > Viridiplantae > Streptophyta > Magnoliopsida > Poales > Poaceae > Thinopyrum > Thinopyrum elongatum. The sequence goes on from CM022303.1 coordinate 729,159,885, forward strand.
TGCTTTTATTTTCAGATCTATTAAACCAAAAATACAAAAATACCTTGCTGCACTTTATTTTATTTGGCATTCGATCTATCAATATTTACTACTCTCTCATGTCCGTTTGCCAATTTCTGGCGCCGTTACCCGAAAGGGATTGACAACCCCTTTTACACGTCCGGTTGCGAGTATTTGTTATTTGTGTGCAGGTGTTGTTTACATAATGTTGCTTGGTTCTCCTACTGGTTCGATAACCTTGGTTTCATCACTGAGGGAAATACCGCTGTGCTGCATCATCCCTTCCTCTTTGGGGAAATACCGACGTAGCTTCAAGCCGCATCACATCCCCTACGGCTCCACTGTGAGATCCCCTCCGTTTCCCCTCTCTTCCCTCTGTCGCTTGCGAGCTCTAGCTAGGCCTGAGGGAGACCTGGATCCGGGGGTCCTCAGGTGTCCGGCCTATTCAAGCATGGGCCGGGCTGACGGGCCGTAAAGATAGAACGGAAGATTATTCCCCGTGCTCGGATGGGACTCCTGGATGCGTGGAGGGCAAGATTGGAGTCCGGATGTATTGTTTCCTTCCCTTGTAAACCGCCTTTGTACACCTCCGGTGTCTATATAAACCGGAGGGTTTAGTTCGTAGAGGCTATCAGAATTCATATAGGCTAGACATCTAGGGTTTAGCCATTACGATCTCGAGGTAGATCAACTCTTGTAACCCCTATACTCATCAAAGTCAATCAAGCAGGACGTAGGGTTTTACCTCCATTAAGAGGGCCCGAACCTGGGTAAACATCGTGTCTCCTTTGCCTCCTGTTACCTTCGATCCTTAAACGCATAGTTCGGGACCCCCTGCCCGAGATCGGCAGGTTTTGACACCGACATTGGTGCTTTCATTGAGAGTTCCACTGTGTTGCCACCAGAAGGATCGATGGCTCGCCTTGTCATTAACAACGATATTACTGCTGGAGGGGCCCTAGCTCCAGGCCAGGTCCTCCAACTCGGCGGTTTTACCATGGGCGTCCGCTCGGCCGTCAAGCCAACGGCGGCCCCCACAATCGCCAAACACCATCTCCATGTCAGCCTCGAACACTCCGAAAAGATGGATCAAGCATACGTCTCGTCCTTGAATGAGCTGCTAGATCGCATCGCCGCCCTGGGGATCGCAACAGACTATGATCGGATTGGGCTTAAACCCGATCAGAGGGAAATCAAGTCCCCGCCGGTCACCCATCTGGTAGCGGTCGTTGAGGAACGAGATGATAACGCCTCTCCCCCTAAATTAAACACCAGCTATGTTCGGATTTCCGAGCCCTACAAGCCGGATACCCATCCTCGAGAAGAGATCTCATGTCCTCTGAACATAGGATTGGACATTATGTCCGAAAGTCTTCAGGACCTTACTGATCCTGAACTGGTGACCTCGGAGATTCTTCAAACTTCGGATCCAATAGTGGGTCAGGGTTCGGATTTCAGCCCGCCCACCCACCACAAACAATATTCCCCAAGCAATTCAGGTCCTCCAGATGTATGTGACCTAATGTATGTACGGCAGCAACCTCAGGAAACGGTCCATCACTTCTGGGCCAGGTTCCTCGTTAAAAACAAGATTAAAGATTGCTCCGACGATGATGCGGTTTCAGTTTTTTGCCGCAACTGTACGGACGAGGGAATCCTCAATGCCCTCAACCGCCGCCGCATTCTACACACTACAAGAAAATTAGTGTGTAGAGACGTCATATTCCATAGCTAGAGACGTGTTATTTCATCTCTAGGCAACCATAGAGTCGACTTAGTAAAGCGTCCTTGGAGCGTCTCCCCACGGACCATCTCAAAACATGTAGACACGCTAGCTAAGCATGTGTACATGGCATGAGACGCTATATTGGGACGTTCGAAAGCGTCTCTACATATGAGACGCTATATTGGGACGTTCAGAAGCGTCTCTCGAGATGAGGCGCTATATTGGGACGTTCAAAAGCATCTCTAGATATGTAGAGTCATTCTGTCAGATGCGCTTATCACGTCTCTACTCACAGAGCCGTTTCATTCATCATGGGCCCTGACCCCATTCTTATACACGCTATGTAGAGACGTTATATTCGTCTGTAAATATACACAAGCTCCTTTGTAACTACATAATATTTGACTTTAAACATTATTTGATTTATTTTTTATTTCATCATTTCAAATCTAGTTACTTTATCACGCCACATGCTTGTGCAGAATGATCAAAAAATATTGTTATATAAAGGCATACACTCATATCACTAGTCACACTCATAGTCGCCACATATCATTATATAAAGGGATATCCACTCATATCACCAATTGTATTCACAAGCATCTCATTCACACAATTTCAAATAGTTCACCTTGAGTTCAGAACTAAATCAAATCAGACATTCATATGAAAGATGCAAATAATTAAGGAAAGATCATACAACCAGAACTATGTTTTCCTATGAAGCTAAATCCTTTACATAATACAAAATATTTGTCCATTTAAAAACTAATTTTTCTATAGTTCCTCCTGGCTCCTGCAATGCACTCTATTTCTAAATCTTGATCTACCCTGAAAAAAAAGATAACAGAGAAAAAATTAGAATGAAGCTTTAGGAGTAGTGTGAGAAGAAATGTACTTCTATGAAATTGTAAGGGATTTTTTTAGGCTGTGTAGGAGTGGTTTGGGGTTAGTTTTTTGACCTAAAAATCACAAAGATTCTGCATAAATGATAAACATTAAGTATGTACATTGGAGCATAATCGATGATTGTCTGGAAGTGTACTTACGTGTGATAGAGGCCATGCAATAACATGACCAATAACATCCCTTACTATTTGCAATTTTTCATATGGTCTAACCAGTGTCTCATTTCCAAATCTTGAAATAGCGGAAACAAAAACTGCTACATATTGCTCTCCAAGCATGTTTCCTCCAACCACATATGTTTTATCTCTACTCATTGAAGTTCCTTCAGGCACATATTTATTTTTGCATCTCAGGTTCAACGAAAACAAGACTTTCATAGTATCCCATGTTTCAAGAAATGGAACATTCATTATCACAAACCATGGAAGATTATACCTTATGCAAAAACAGATGATTGCACATGGAATTAGACCAACTAACAATTCAAACCATTGTCATTCAGATATATATACCTTCTTGGTTCAGGACCACCATTATTTGATTCAGGTCCATCATGTGCTTTCTATAGTTGAGGTTCAGTTCAGTTGTAAGTAAACTTATACAAAACATAGACATTGTTTGTTAACAAAGCAAAAATTTATGCACGCGCGCGCACACGTGCGCACACACACACACACCTTAGCAACCGTGTGTTCATGTGGTGAAGATAAACTGGTGCAACCCTCTTTTGTTCTCGTGCAATTGCTAGGATGCAATTCCTAGTTAGTGAACTGGTTGTCCGGTAAAGTTGATTCTCCACAGCCTTGATTGACCATATCAATTTTTTCAATGTGTGCTTTCTACAATTGAGGTTCAGTTATGTTGTGAGTAAACATATACAAAACATAGACATTTTGTGACAACGAAGTTGAAATTTATAACCAACAGACACACCTTAACAGCCATGTGTCATGTGGTAAAGATATTTTGGTGTAACCCTCTTTGGTTGATTCTGCACGGCCTTGATTGGCCCTATCAAACTTTTTAATGTGTGCTTTCTACAGTTGAGGTTCAGTTCAGTAGTACGTAAACATACACAAAACATAGGCTATGTTTGATTAGAAAGCAAAAATTTATGCATACGCTCACCTTAGCAACTGTGTGTGGTGAAGATAAACCATTGTAATCCTCTTTGGTTCTCGCAGAAAAGCTAGGATGCAATTCCTGGGTAATGATCTACTTGTCCGGCATAGTTGATTCCGCACGTCATTGATTGGCCCTGTCGGACTTCCCAATGTGTGCTTTCTACAATTGAGGTTCAATTCAGTAGTAGATAAACATACACAAAACATAGGCTATGTTTGACACGGACCTTAGCAACCGTGTGTGGTAAAGATAAACCATTACAATCCTCATTTGTTCTCGTAGAAAAGCTAGGATGCAATTCCTGGTTGATCTACTTGTCCGTTAAAGTTGATTATGCACTTTCTTGATTGGCCTTATCAGACTTCTCAATGTGTGCTTTCTACAATTGAAGTTCAGTTCAGTTTTATGTAAACTTATACAAAACATAGGCATTTTTTAATAACGAAGCAGAAATTTATGCACACACACCATAGCGACCATTTTTTCATGTGGTAACGATAAACCGATGTAACACTAATTTGGCTCTGACACAATCGCTACAATGTAGTTCCTGCAACTTATGACAAAGAATTGTTTTTAAGTATGAGAATAAACTAGAATATTTATTAGTGAAGAAACTATTACATCACCTACATATCACTCAACGGAGCATGCATATTGCCAGGTGATTCTTCAACTATGTCATGTGATTAATTTGGGAGGTCATTGCCAATAACTCATTCATTGAGATCAACCTGAAACAAGAACATGATAATAGTATGTTAATACTCATACTTTATTCTTTGCAGAAAGAAATATGGTTTAGGTACCAACTTCATCACTTCCTGTGGTTACAAATCCATTTCTCCAATCCTCTCCTGGAATGTTCGCTTCAGGAATGAACGCATCACAACAAACTCATCCAACATGTTTTATACATTATCTCTATTGCCGCAGTTCAAATTGAACATTCCTCATTTCTCAAAATGCTGAACAAAAGTCAGTCCCTGAGAAACTTTTATTCCGCTCCAATACTTATCACCATAAAACCCTTGGAGTTCTTTCACCTCTTCGCCATGCACACTTTTAAATACTTCTGTATAATCATTGAATGAAAGGCTCCCATTGTTATCTTTCTTTCTTTCTTCCAGTTTGTCCTATTGAAACAAATACAAACATCTCATGACACTAAATTTCAATTAAAGCCTTTACCTTAATCACAAGTAGACCATGCACACGCGCATTGGGAATTGTAGCTAAAGTAGCGAATATTGATATTCAGACGGGTTGTAGGTAATACAAAAATTAGATGTGGACGCAGGTGCATATAAATGGCAGTACTAAATCAAACAGGATACATAACAGCGAATCAACATGTTTTGCAGCATAGAACGTTCAATGCAAAACTTCAAAGGGATGGCTCCTTTAAGCCAAGGGTTGCGTGTGTCAGTACAATGCCCCCCTTCAGTTTGGACAAGGATTCGGTTACACAGTTAGTAACCTGGTCCACTGCACGTCTTAGTGATATGGAATTAGCTTGTTTATACCAGTATCTTTGACTGATCTTTGGCGAGGGGCAAAAGTATAGTAACAACAAGGTTAGTATCCAACACGTATGTTATATCCTGGAAAGTGAAAGTTACTAGCCTGATGTTGTTATTTGGCCAGTCTATGTAACACCACTTGTACTACTGTTGAGTTTTGCCATGTAAAATTTGATTGGACCAAGCAGTTGCTCACATATTTTCAAGAAAATCTGTCATAATTGAAATCTAGGCAAGCAAACAATTCACCAAACACTTAGAGTGCATTGACTATAGGAGGAAGCAAGGAGACCACTTTGGTCGGTTTAATGATAAAACTGTCGGGGCTATGGGATTCAAGGGATTACCTGCTTGACGTGGTGGAGTCTGAAGATGTTGGATGGAGGCGAGAGCTCTTGCGGGGTGATGTACCGGCGGAACACGCAGAGCAGCTTCGAGTGAAGGATTAGATCGGCATGGATGCGGCTTCATGACGGTGAGGACGAACGTTGGGAGGAGCGCTGCTTCGTGACGGTCAGGACGGCGGACGCCGACGAGGGTCCAAGTAGCAACCTTGTTGATGGAGGAAAACGGGAGTCGGAGGCAGGCGGAACTAGCGGCGGAGGGCAGCGGTTGAGGATGAGGCTGCCACCGTGCGGGGTGCGGGAATGGGCGGCGCGCGGGGTGCGAGAATGAGCGGCGCCCCGGTTGATGATGCCGCCATGCCGGGCAGATTGGAATCTGGAGGTTGTGGATAACTGGGAAGGTGGGGAAGATGGGCTGGAGGAAAAAAAATATCAGGCGATATATATGGAAATATAAATTGAGCGACGTGGGATGTCTTGCGCGGTAAAGAAAACAATTTGCAGTGCCAAATTTTGATAAGCGAAAGTATTCCAGGAAAATTTTTTTTGAGTGGGAAAATTTAGTTAAATGGAAATAGTTTGGGAGCGCTAAGTCATCACGTATATGGATGTGTTAGAAAAACATATATGGATAATTTTTTTTGAGCTGTATCTTTTTTTTATCATCAGTACAGACGCAAGCGCTCATACATACGCGCATACATTCACCCCTATGAACGCACACACGCACATCCTACCCCTATGAGCACCTCCGAGAAACTGAGCCAGCATGTCATCTTGAAATTTATGAAGTCACCGTAGGCGCCTCGTCGTCGACGGGAACGTCTCCTCCCACTGAAAGCGCATCGCCGGAAATCCTGAAATAAAATCCAGGAATAATGCGAGCACCAGGACTTGAACCCTGGTGGGCTGGGGATACCACTGTCCCTCTAACCATCCAACCATAGGTTGGTTCGCTTGAGCTGTATCTTTTATTTGATAAATCCCGTATGTTTTTTTCTCAAAAAAGATCAATCTTTATGGGGTAATATACGTATCAAAGTAATATCGACATAGTTTAATAAAAATTATAAAGACAGTGGTACATCAAAGTTGGATTTCCCCCTACGCCGCACGCTGGCCGTGTCAACCGTGGACGCCGCCCCGGCGCACCCTCCCTTCACGTAGCCCTTGCCGGAGAGAGGGCAGCTGAGCGCAACGACTCCTCCAAGTCGATCGTGACCAGCTGGTCACTGATGCGGCGCCTACGTCTTCGCGTTGGTCCTGGACCAGTCAAGGGCTCGGGCCTCCGTGAGGTCGGGATCAATGGAGATCCACTCCTGCGTGCAGCGTACGGTGTGGCGAATATGAACCGATGTGGCACATTGTGCCGCTCCGGATCCTCCCGTCCCGCTAACGGACTCCTGGATTAGGAGGTGCTCGACATCGATTACCAGTCCCTTGTGCTCGGCCGAGGATCCCCCCCCCCCTAAGATTATCAACTGGCGGGCCTCGTTCATACGGTCCAAGAACAACAAAAGGAATGATCCGTAGCTTGGCGCATACTCCAAGATTTAGAGGCAGTCCCGGGCTTGTTTGCCCTAGATGCAACTGACTTATGTGTAACCCTAGGCACTCCCGGTATCTATATAAACCGAGGTGCCATGGCCGTAGAGGGACGAACACATTCGCATGCGATCTCATGGTAGATCACCTGTACTTTGTACCCCATCAATAAAATCAAAGCAGGACGTAGGGTATTACCTCCTCGAGAGGGACCGAACCTAGGTAAATATCGTGTGCCTCTTATTACCATCGTGCCAAGGCTACCAGATCAGGACCCCCTACCCAAGATCTTCCAGATTAAGCTCCGACAGCTGTCGTCATGGTGTTACACGATGATGTGTTGTCACCATGTCTGAGGTAATGCAGGAGGCGCCCGAGAGGGCTCCTCCTCCTTGATGGCCTTGTCACGCTATTTGCGGCGCGGCGGTGACGCCGTTCGATTGAAATGGTCGAACATGCTACGCGATGGGGAGCGTGGATCCACCTTGATGCGATGCCCAGTTTGGTCTCCACAGTTTCGCCGGGGGGAGGGGGCTTCTCCTTGACGTGGTGGTGAAGCGGCAAGGGAGACGTAGGACCATGGTTGCGGGGTGACCACTTTAGGAGGAACTCCAAGTTCGCCAGGAGAGACGGATCCACCCGCCTGTGCAGAAAACAAAACGTCTAGGTCGAACTTGCACATCGTGGCATAGAGAAGAGGAGCGACGAGGATGGAGAGCAGAGAGAAGAGGAGGGAGGCGACAGGGTGCGGAGAAGACATGAGGTGTTTGTAGGTCGGCGCTGGTGTCGTGCTTAAATAGCCGGGGCAGGCGGACCGACACCGCTTCAATGCGGCGCAGAGACTGGAGTAGGAGTAGGCTTTCTTAGTCGTCGTTTTCATTGAAGCGACGCCGCCTCTCGTCTGGTCATGTTGCTCTGCAGCGGTTGTGTCTAGTCATGTCCACTCTGGAGCGGCTCTGACAGGCATGAATGCGCCGAGATGTTTCAAAAGTGTTACACGCGCGAAGATTTTTGACTGTCCTACACCAGCTGTCAGATGAATCTGCCACCAACTATCGAACCTGGTCAACTCTCATTCTCTCCCCTGCCCGGGTCAAGTCGTCGCTGATGTTGCGTCCTCCCAGCAAAAACCTTGGTTGTAGTCCACCAGGTCGTGCGCGCGAGGTCGCCGCCAGTCACGCGTGTGCGCCTGTGGGTTTTCTATATCTCGTTTAGGTTTTTTAAGCCAGGTTTTATTTTGTTATCCTTTTTTTCATTTTTTTATTTCCCTTTATTTTTTCTATTTCCCTTTTTTTATTATTCCGCATTTTTTTTCAAATTTCTGACCTTTTTCAATTTCCCTAACATTTTGAATTCCCAAATTTTTTAAACTGCAAACTATTTTCAAATTCATAATAAATTCAAGTTCATTGGACATTTCTTGAATTTGTGAACTGTTCTCAAATTCATGAACTTTTTCAATTTTTTGCATAAAAAATTTGAAGCCTTAAAATTTTTCAAATTCATGAGCTTTTTCAAATACTTATATATTTTTTGAGGTCATGAATATTTTTGAACTTGTGACCTTTTTTCAAATTCATGAACATTTTCGTAAGCCCTGAATTTTTTAAAATTCGTGTTTTTTTTCAAACTCGCAAACATTTTCAAATTAGATTTTTGCTCCCAAATTCTTGAACTTTTTCTAAACGTGAACATCCATACGTGGTCGTTCCCAGGATATCAAGAATAACAAAAGAAATTTAGTTACTTGAACACTTCACTGATTTCACCAAATATCCCTTAAATTCTTTTGATTTTTATGATTTTCCAGCTTCTCCATTTTTGTTGACAATAATTCTTTTTTTTTGGTTGACTGGGTTGTCAATCGTGCAAAGTCGATGTCATGCACTTGCAAAATATATTGAAATTTTGACTAGACTACTTTCATTTCCTAAACTAGCACAAAGAAGCATCCAATCAGGAGAAGTGAACCTGAAGCACAGTTCATCAGAAGGTTCCAAAATTTAGTAGTAGTATTGTCATGTGAATGTTTAAAAAAAATTGTATCAAAAAACTGTTCAAAGAACTAAACGGAGAGCCATACAATTCACTCATAACAAAAGGAAACGCACGCATTAAAAAAAGGACCATACGCACGTTCATTACAGAGTAACACAGGGAACAATGCATTCTGAAGATCCACCTAGCTGGAATAATCATCGAACTTCTCCCCTGTATTTATTTTTCGGGAGAAGTTCACATGAGTGAATCCCAACTCATCTCTTATAATACCAGCTTTGTGATGAATATCATACCAATCACATTTGAAGAACAGTAACTTGTAATCTTTGTATAACAACTCGAAGATGTCAGACAACCAGCCATAATAGGACGCACCGTTTTCTGCAATGTTCAGTACACCACTATTTTGCGTCACGCGTCCCGATCCACGACTCATGGTATGGAACCTGAAACCATGAATTATATAGGCACTATAGCGCACCCCACGTTTTCTTGGTTTTGCGGCTAATGCTCTTACCTTTTCTGTGATGTCCGGTCCATCATCTAGTATAACCTGTATGTAAGAGTGGTTACATTGAGTTTCATATATAACGACAGTGAAAGAACATGCTAAAGATGAACTGTACCTTTTGTTTCAACCAGTCAGCAAAGTGTCTACGAATCAAATCCTCTTTGCCGTTCTCCGTCAAATTTAAGTTACACTGTTTCCTCTTCTCTTTTATCCACAAATTCTCTGTAACAATGAGACAAACAACATCATGATTTTTTCCAACTTGTACAAAACAAAAAATAGAAAATAGCAGCGAGACACACCTACGGAGATCATCAAGCTCATCACAGTGTCGCAAGACGTATCGATGTGCTTGAACTAGAAGCTGGTCATCCATCTGGCCTACAGCGATAGCCTGTCCAATTGGCTCAGCAGCACTATCAAACATGTACATGCCCTTTGTATTATCCGACGGTGAATCATACTCCTCTCCATGGCAAACCCATTTTGTGTAAACCTGAAGAATATCATCACATCTTAGGTGGGTTTACATTTTGTCATATTTTTTTGTTGCTTTATTTCCACAATTTACACAGGGACAAAGGATTTTATCACCAAGTGGAACATCACAGAAGGCAAAAGATAGAAATTGCTCAACACAGTCTTTATAAGCAGCAGTTGATCTTGGTTTACGCATCCAACCTCGATACATGACCCTTTGCTATCTGTAGTAATGAAAGCAAAACAAATTAGTTCGTAATTTCCATATGCTCTTGTACGTTAATCATAGGTTTATATGAATATTTTAAACTATGCAATACATACTTCGGTTCAAAATGTATAATAGGATTTACCACAATCATTCACCTTACATGGGAAGCGTAAGCGGAGATGTGTCTTTACTAGTAGAATTTATGTGACGTGCATAAAGAAAGTTTCATAGATGACAAAAATGGATGTATATTCTCCAATGCTTGATTTTTTTTTCCTTCATTCAAGGTATAAAGGGCAGAAGGCTAGCTAGTGTAACCAGTTTCTAAAAATATAAGTAACATCCACTTGTTCCTCTTGGCTCTTGCTAAAACAAGAAAAGTAGAGATGTCACACAGTTCAGGTAATTCAAATTTAGCATCACACTGCAGAATATTCTTTTGTGGCATGACATATGCAGTTCCCCTTAACCAGATCGACTTCAAAATATCATGTCATCAACTATTGCCATCCAATCAACAGTACCCACTGTTTTTAACAACAATTTCATCAAATCACCAAAAAGGATTCACTGATCTTTATCAACAATTGTCAAATTTCAACAATGTAGTGGATCACTGAAAGATAGAAAGGGAAAACAGAGGTGATATATCGCAATTCGAGTTATATTTCACATGATGCAGAGATGGAAAAAATGAAAAGAACAACCTGTGGGCAGCTCCTGGCAGCAGAGGTATGTGGGCGAGCTCGTTGCCGAGGTCGGCAGCTGAGGGAGAGAGGAGTCGTCAGTGTAGTGTATTCTATGGGCGGCAGAGCCTGGCGCTGGGGGGAGCGGCGTCGGGCTGAGGGCAACCGGTGTCAGGTGGTGGGGGAGCTTGTGCTGGGGGGAGGCGACCGGTGTATGGCGGCGGGGAGCTTGCCTGGGATGAGCGGCGTCGGGCGGCGGCGGAGCTCTGGCCAGAGATCCGGCAGGGGATGAGAGTCGGGCTGGGGATGAGTTGCGGAGGCGTCAGATCTCTGGCTGAGGGAGCGCGGCGGCGTGAAATCTACGGGAGCAGGCGAGCGACGGCGGCTTGAGAACTCTCGCTAGGCCAAACGGCGGCGGAAGACCGGCGGCTGGTGCTGCGGCGCTAGCTGCTCATTTTTCTTTTACTTTTCTAGGGAGCTGTGTATCATAGAGGTAATAATATACTCCGTCATTACCAAAAATTGACACTACGTCTTATATTTTGATAAAAAGAGAGTACATAGAGGAATATATACAGAGGCGATTGTCGGAATCAGGGCTCCGCAGACCCAATAAGGTTCGCGCTCTGTGGCATGTACGAAGTACCTCGCTTCTGGACGACGCTCAACTCGCTACACCCACAAGTTAATCTCACTGAGTGCGCACCATTGAAAAGAAGGGAAGAACACAGAGATTTACCTAGGTTCGGGCCACCTTGCGGTGTAAGACCCTACTCCTGCCTTTGGTAGATTGGCCTCACGAGGAGGCAGAGGATGAACTGATACGGTGTGTGAGCTGCCTCGCGAGGGCTCGAAGGAAGAGAATGAATCGATCCACTTCTACGGTCGAGGCTAGTCTACTTTTATAGTGGCCTTGGTCCTCTTCCAACATAGCTTAGGTGGGAAGAGATTCCACAATGGCCAATTTTGAAAGGGGACAGGAAGTACATCTTATCCTGACGAAAGGTGGTCTTCGCCTGCAAAGCCTCTGGCCATAACGCAGCGATGGCTCGGCGATGACATCCGTCCTGCCGAGCTCATCGTCTCGGTCTCGTTGCACCAGAATGGAAACCTTTGGGGCCTCCCTCACGAACCCGTGCATGTCCTTGTCGCTTTAGCACCAAAGAGAAACCTGTCCCTCCTGCGCCCGCTGGTGCCCGCCTGGCCTTGGTCGTCACGGCCCATGTCATTGCGGCCTCATGAGGCGGGAGGTCTGCATAAAAAACTCCGCTCCTCGGGAGGCAAGCTGGGGAGGCCGCTCCTCTGGGGTCACGGTGTCGCTCGCCTCGCGAGGATAGGGGCCCTCACGACGGTCTTGTCCTTGGGGTCCTGGGGCTAGGCCGGACCGGGCCGTCAATGACGCCGTGCGCTGGGCCGCAGGCAGTCAACTCTGGGTACCCCCGATCCCAGAACGCCGACAGAGATGATTAAGGTGACAATCAATTAAGAAATTACAATTATTCAAAGTTTACTGCAGCTAATTTTAATAGCTATCCTAGTTAAAAAGAATATAATTATTGAAAGTTGTCTTAAGTTTAATATAAGAACAGTCGCACATCAAAATAACTCATGAATCGTTTCTACAAACAGAGTCGCACATGTGTCTCATAAATCGTCTTTGAGAACAGAGTCACACATTAAAACGTCTCACAAATCGTCTCTACATTAATTAAAATAAAAAAACTTATTTTTTTGAATTTGATTATAAGAAAAAGCTTGTGGTGCTATGTAAACGTCTTAAAAAGCGTCTTTAGGTCGCCAGCGTCCATGGGCGTAGAGACGAATAAAAAAGCGACCTAGAAAAAGCGACCATACATGGTGTTTTTGTTGTAGTGACACTTCGCAGATTTGGCATACATAGTACAAAAGTTACTGCGCAATGGAAGCGCTTGGAAAGCCCAGACAGCCCGGTGGGAACCTCCTGCCTTTAAGCAGCCCACCGGACGGGTAAAAAGGATGTACCCTTACGGGACACCTGATCATCAGCCCATCGACAAGAAAATCAAGCCCTTCACGGGACATAGAACTATCCTCGACGAGTTACTCCACAAGAGCTGCCAGATACACACGACGTCGAATACCGAGCCAACACATAGCCTCCGGGCATGTTGGGTACTCCGGCAGGTGGCTAAGAGCGGCGAGGCCATCCTCGCTAACACTACCTCAGAGAAGCACTCTTCGGGAGATGACGATCTCAATGTCTTTACGGTATTCTAGACCTTTTCTTCGAATAATCGGCACAAAAGGGAGCTCCTCGACCTGGCCGAAGTTAACCAAGTAGCCGCGATAAGCCCTTGGAACGATACGGCAATAACTTTTACCGCCGACGATGAACCAAGGGCCCGATCAGTCCGAGCACCAGCCGCCTTAGTCTTAAACCCAATTGTGGATGGCTTTCGACTCACCAAAGTGCTCATGGACGGCGGCAGCGGACTGAACCTCATCTACGAAGACACACTCAATAAAATGCAAATGGACAGGAGTCGCATTGAGCAAAGAAGCACCACCTTTCGAGGCATTATCCCCAGCCGAGAAGCACGGTGTTTGGGGAAAAATAAACTTGATGTAGTATTCAGCACGCCGGAGAACTACAGGTCCGAAGAGTTGCTCTTCCACGTGGCACCTTTCAATAGTGGATATCACGCCCTGTTGGGGCGAGACACCTTCACACGCTTTCAAGCCTTACCCCATTACGGGTACATGAAGCTCAAAATGCCAGGGCCTAACGGAGTCATCACTATCACCAGTGACCCGGATATAGCACTCCGCGCCGAAAACAAAACTGCATCCTTGGCCCTCGAGGCACTATCCGAGGCCCTCGCGGCCGAGGAGCTAACCACTCTGCGTTCCACAGTGGACAAAGACGATGTAATCATCGACAAGAGGCCCAAGTCCACTTCTTTCAAGCCAGCAGATGAAATAGTCAACTTTCAAGTGCACCCGACGGATCCCAACAAGACAGCCTCCATTGGAGCACAACTGGATCCGACGGTCGACGCCGCCTTACGAGCGTTCCTGCGTGAAAATTGGGACATCTTTGCCTGGCATCCTTCGGATATGCCAGGAATCCCACGCAGACTGGCCGAGCATAGCCTCAATATAATAAAGGGGTTTAAACCAGTCAAGCAAACGCTGCGGCGATTTTCCGAACCCAAGCAACAAGCTATGGGGGAGGAGTTAGCCAAACTACTTGAAGTCGGGTTCATCAGAGAGATCAAACACTCGGATTGGCTAGCAAACCTGGTCATGGTGCCGAAGAAGGATAAATCCTGGAGCCTCTGTGTCGATTTCAAAGACCTCAACAAGGCTTGCCCTAAGGACCCCATCCCGCTGCCCCGCATTGACAGAATCATTGACGCGACCGCAGGACATGACTCATTGTGTTTCCTCGACGCATACTCCGGATACCATCAAACTAAGATGAGGGAATCCGACCAGGCTGCAATGGCATTCATTACCCCGTACGGGCCTTTTTGCTTCAACACCATGCCTTTCAGGCTCAAAAACGCTGGCGCCACTTACCAACGCATGATTCAAACATGTCTAGAAAAGCAAATTGGCAAGACAGTGGAGGCATACGTAGATGATGTAGTCATCAAGACTAAACACATCGAATCATTGGTGGATGATCTACGCCTCACATTCGATAACCTTCGAACATATGACATACGGCTCAATCCAGAAAAATGTGTCTTCGGCGTTCTAGCCGGAAAACTACTCAGGTTCATTGTTTCCAATAGAGGAATCGAAGCAAACCCAGCCAAAATTCGAGCCCTGTCACAATTAGCAACGCCAATAGACCTAAAGCAGGTCCAAAAACTAGCTGGGTGCATGGCAGCCTTGAGCCGCTTTATCTCCAGATTGGGGGAAAAGGCACTGCCACTTTATCGACTGCTCCGACGCACTAACCACTTCGAATGGACGGATGCGGCTACAGCCAGAATAGAAGAAATAAAAACTTTGTTAGCAAGCAACCCTATCCTTGCCGCACCAAGTATTGGCGAACCTATGTTGCTCTACATATCGGCGACTCACCAGGTGGTGAGCGCCGTACTCGTCGTCGAACGAGAGGAAGAGGGACACAAATTCCCACTCCAGAAACCAGTATACTATGTATCGGCGGTCCTTACACCATGCAAATCCCGATACCCACACTATCAAAAGATAGCATATGCGGTCTTCATGGCATCCCGGAAGCTGTGGCACTACTTTCAAGAGTGTTCGATCACGGTGGCATTCGACGTACCACTCAATGACATCATAAATAATCGGGACGCCACCGGCCGCATAGCCAAATGGGCTATCAAGCTCTTACCATTTGAAATAACATACAAGCCATGCCGAGCCATTAAATCTCAGGTGTTGGCCGACTTTGTCGCCGAATGGACGGAAGCCGAGCTCCCTAAAGATTACATCACATACTCCAACTGGATAATGTACTTCGACGGCTCTAAAATGTTAGCTGGACTGGGGGCTAGTGTCATCTTAACATCCCCCACAGGGGACACAGTCCGCTATGTATTACAAATCATGTATACGGACTCCAACAATGCGGCCGAATACGAGGCACTACTGCATGGCCTCCGAATGGCTGTTTCTATGGGCATACAACGCCTAGAGGTGCGTGGGGATTCGAACCTCGCTATATCCCAAATAAATGGAGAATTCGATGCAAAAGATCCAAAGATGGTGGCATACCAAAACACCGTACTCAAAATATCAGCTCGGTTTGAGGGGCTCGAGTTCCATCACGTTGCTCGAGACAGTAATCAGGTAGCGGACATCCTTGCTCGAATGGGCGCTAAACGCGACCCCGTCCCGCCTAACACCTTTGTGGAAAGGCTCTTCAAACATTCCGTGGTATGGCAGGACGAGAGCGGAAATACTAGTCCGGAGCCGATCATACCCCCAGATGCCGAACACAATTCTGATATCATCGGGGGCTCGGACATTGAAATGACACCTTCCGCCCACGTAATCATGGTGGTCATTGCTCCATGTACCGAACCTTTCCTGGCCAACCTTACTAGGTAGGAGCTCCCTGACGACCAGAATGAGGCCCGTCGCATAGTTCGACGTTCTAAAGCCTACAAAGCTCACGAAGGTGAACTCTACAAGAAAAGTACTACTGGAATTCTTCAAAGATGTATCTCTGAAGAGGAGGGATGGTAGCTCTTGGCCGAAATACATGCTGGTCTCGGTGGCCATCACGCTGCAACTCGGGCTCTTGTAAGCAAGGCTTTCTGTATAGGTTTCTTTTGGCCAACGGCCCGAGCAGATGCACAAGCCCTTGTACAGCGCTGTGTAGGATGTCAGCTTTTCGCCAATCAAAGTCATATGCCGCCCACTGCCCTGACAACAATCCCCATTACTTGGCCTTTTGCGGTCTGGAGGCGAGATATGGTCGGACCCCTCAAAGGGGGTAGCCACAAGAAGAAATATTTGCTGGTTATGGTGGATAAATTCACTAAGTGGATAGAGGCCAAACAAGTAAAAACGGCTGAAGCCGGGCCCGAGATCGACTTTATATCCGGCGTGGTACACCGTTATGGTGTCCCGCACAGTATCATCACTGACAACGGCTCTAACTTCACAGCCGATAAGGTGAAAAATTGGTGTGCTAAACTGGGCATTAAGCTCGATGACACCTCTGTATATCACCCTCAAACAAATGGTCAGGTCAAACGGGCTATTGGCCTGATAATGAGCGGCATTAAACCCAGACTAGTGCGATCCCTACGGGAGTCAGATAAACACTGAGTCGAGGAACTTGATTCCGTACTCTGGGGACCGCGGACCATGCCCAATCGCACGACCGGATACACACCCTTTTTCATGGTGTACGGCGCAGAGGCTGTTTTGCCCTGCGACATTATTCATGACTCACCTCGAGTATGCATGTATGAAGAAAGAGAAGCCGAGCTCAATCGGCAGGGCGACCTAGAAGGCCTACAGGAGGAGCGCGATGTTGCAAAAGCCCGTTCCGCATTTTATCAACAACAGGCTCGGAGATACCAAAGCAGAGAAATGCGGGCCAAGACTTATAATGTCGGTGAACTTGTTTTACGCCTCCGAGAGAAGAAGAAGGACAAACTCAAACCAAAATGGGAGGGTCCCTTCATTATAGATGAAGTTCTTACAGGAGGAGCCTACCGCCTTCGCAATGCATCGGATAACCGCCTAGACCCTAATCCATGGAATGCTGCTCGGCTCCGAAGATTCTACGCATAAGTTTGGCCATACTTCTTTTTTGTTCCTTTTTCTCCTCTTCATTTCGTTTTTTGTTTTCTCGTTTTTATACGATTACCGGGATGTGTTCGGATAAGCCGAACACTCGAGGGGTACACATCCTAAAATGTATACACCCCACCATGACTGGGGGCTTCTTTAACCGAAGCTTACTATTAATTCGAGCCTAGAGCTCACAATATATGTGTCGTTTATATACCCCCCCCTTTTGCCATTATATGCACCTCTATGACTTAAGTTTTTGCCAAACTGGGTTGCCTTGCTCCTGTGTTTATGCCCTACGTTCCCGATTGTTCGGCTAGGGCGTAAAGGGAGCACCTCTGTGATTGTTACAACCGGGTCATCCGGACGTGTACCTCAGACGGGTGAAGCCGAAAGCTAGCGTTCTTAAGAGAATAATTGGTCGGCAATCAAACGACAGATTGTTACATTATTGTAACCACTCTAACACTGCGGACAGTTTTTTTCCGTCGTATGGACCAACGTCCAGGCACGCACAATTACAACATGCCGTCCCAAGGAAAGGAACACTTAACGGAACTATTTTCCTTGGAAGATGTTTCTTACATATGTAATATAACATACACCCCGAACTGAAATTTTTGTCTGTTCGAGCACTACGACTGGGTTGCCTGGTTTCCGGACATAGTGAATGCTTCCTTCAATTCCGAATAGTATCCGGAAACACTCCACCATTTTGGTTCGGATTATAAAGCCGATAGCCTGCGATGACAAACATTCCATGTGTTCGGATAAAGGTACAGGTTGATCATAAAGTAAATTAATACATTGAATCAGCTACCTATTCCTTATCTATTCCATCTATAATACTGTCTAAACTACAGTCTTCCTGGGAATACTTCGCAGTGATCATTACTTGGTCATACACCAAATTCACTGGAATTTCTTTCCCGTCTAGTCCCTATGGTCCCACTCGGGCCATTTGATTTGGATCTAGCTTGGTAAAACGTGTTTTTACCATGGCCCAGGCTTCTCGTGCGCCTTCACGATAGGCAGATGTCTTCCATAGCTCAAACCGGCGCCGGGCACCTCTGAACAGGTTTGCCTAGCCCTCCATACTCTCTGGAGGGGTATCGGCTGGCCATAATGCCTTGACCATACTTCTCATGGCTTTCCGGGCCCGAGCATGTACCACGGACAATTCCTTCAGCACGTCGCCTTGAAATCGGGATACTTCTTCCTCCGGTCGACCAGTTAACAGACCTGTAGCAACAGAGTCATGTCACTCTGAATTATGGACTAAACATGAGCCCTTCGGGTGGTTTAAATATCAAGGAAGACATACCCAACATGCCGCCCTTCGGCTTCTCATTTTCTTTCTGCGCGGCCGATAGCTGAGCCTTTAAGCTCTCTATTTCTTCGGTTTGTTTGCCTTTTTCCTCCTCTTGATTTTTTCTCCCGGAAGTGCTCATTGCGGCCTTTTTCATTTCCTCCAGTTCGGCGGTGACGGCATTCAGCTCCTGGGATAGCGCCGTATTCTTCTCCTTGAGAACCTGCGGGTCATATCGATCCTTAAATTGGTCTACATCACCACTTCATGTCTCGGGGGCTACTGGCATATGACTATCAAAATTGCTTAAAACTTTTACCTGTATATCCTTTGAGAATAACTGGGTGACTCCGGCAAGTCCGTCTCGAGTGGCCCGGATATATGCATCCACCGAGCTTAGTGCGGTAAATTCTTGCTCGGAAAAGGCCGGAGCGCGCATGGCCTCTTTCAATCGACGGTGATTCATCACGCTCTCCACTTCGTAATTCATGACAGATACGTCATCCGAATCCTCGTGAGGCGGCGGAACTGGCATTGCATCGGCTCTCGTCCTAGTTGGCGGGTCTGGCACCGGATTAGCGGACATTCGGCTAACAGGGCGTTTTCCCACTATTTGCCGCGTGTTTCTCCTGACATTAAGGATAAAAGGAGACTTTAAACAATACGGACTCGTACCCAGGCATGTATTAAAGCGGACATACCTCTTGGAAGACTGAGAGGTTTCTGCAGCGCTCCCGGTCCCCTTTCATTTTAAACGACTACCCTGCGTAGGTGCCACCCTTGAGGGGGTACGGTCCGCCGAATGCCGATCCTATTAAAGTCTGGATCAGTATAATGGACAAGGGTGCAAACAGGGTTTTCCTTTTAAAGAATCTTCTGAATACTTACGATGCAGAAGGGATAGAGGCGGGGGTAGTCGACGGTGATAGCCACTTCCGAGCCGTCAAGGCTCGCTTGATAAAATACCCCATCATCGAACTCTATATAGATATTCGGATCCTCGCGAAAGCCAGGATCTTCATCATGACTATGATCCTCTGGCTTTGGGGCAGTACATTGAACGTCCTCGGTCATCTTCCGCCATGACTATTTTAATAAAGAACAAATTGGATTAGCATTCTGTGACAGCTATAAGGCAGCACGGGCAATCGAAATCTTACCCATTCAATGGGATTATACATGGAATAGCCCTCCCGGCAATTTAAGCGGAGGAAATCCCCTTTTTCACCCTTATACAGTTCGACCAAAATTATGGCCAGTTCAGCAGGGGTATCTGGACCCTTGCGTCTGTAACGGGACGCGTCATCTTCTCCGTTGTAACACCATAAGGGAGTTACTCTGGATTGAAGAGGCCGGACGCACCTCTTTATTGCGATAGCCAAAACCTCGATTATCGAGAGCTTGGTATGGGCTAGTAATTTGACCTTGCTGACCAACCTGTTGATTTCCGCGCTGTCCTCCTCCTTGGGACTTCGGGGACGCCAGTTGAAGCACTTCTTTAAAGGAGCACTGGAAAATTCAGGAAGGCCGCGCCGAACTGGGTCCGGCAGTGGGACGTCATCCATACAGAACAATTCCGAATACCATTGTGAGTATTCCTCTTTGGGAGTTCCTATGAGGTATCCGGATCCGGCTATACGCCATACTTCGGCGCCGCCCACTTCAAATATGGAGCCTCCTCGATGGCGGGGAACGAGGCAAAAGAACTTCCTCCATAATTCAAAATGGGCCTCGATGACTAAAAACAGCTCACATAGGGCAACGAAACCTGAGATGGGCAGAATCAAACCTGGGGTAAGGTTGTGCAGTTGGATGTTGTAAAATTCCAGTAGGCCCCTTAGAAAGGGATGGATTGGAAATCATAGGCCCCGCAATAGGAATGGGACAAAGCACACCCTTTCCTCCTTATTGGGGTTGGAAAATTTTCAGCCATCACGTCGTTGCCGATTGAGGCTAATCCTGCTCGAACGGAGACTAGATCTGCGAGGGGGAGGTAGCCCTGCGTCCGGAGCCGATTCAGCTGAAGATGAGGCACGGAGCAACTCTGCCAATCGCCCTCTTGAGGGCCATGGGGGCACGAAGAGGAGCCTGGGGCGCTGGCCATGATGGAAAGCTTTTTCGTAGCTAATCGGGACAACTTGTCTTTGCGCAATGAGGGATGGCATTTGGGGATCTAATCTCCTTATATAGGAGCCGCCCGAGCATGGCGAAGGGCTTATTTGCAAAAATTCATCGACCGTTCGTATTCGCCCGGCGTGGAAATCGAAGCGACAACAGGAGGGAATCATAAAGACAGAACATAAGGGTCAGAGCCAGACTATCATTGGTCCGAAGTATAATGAAGAACCCGCATAGCCAAGCCGAAGACATAAGCCGGATACTACGTCGTCATTGAAGGCAAGTTCGGGGGCTACTTAGGGAGACCTGGATCCGGGGGACCTCAGGTGTCCGGCCTATTCAAGCATGGGCCGGGCTGACGGGCCGTAAAGATAGAACGGAAGATTATTCCACGTGCTCGGATGGGACTCCTGGATGTGTGGAGGGCAAGATTGGAGTCCGGATGTATTGTTTCCTTCCCTTGTAAACCGCCTTTGTACCCCTCCGGTGTCTATATAAACCAGACGATTTAGTCCGTAGAGGTTATCAGAATTCATATAGGCTAGACATCTAGGGTTTAGCCATTACGATCTCGAGGTAGATCAACTCTTGTAACCCCTATACTCATCAAAGTAGATCAAGCAGGATGTAGGGTTTTACCTCCATTAAGAGGGCCCGAACCTAGGTAAACATCGTGTCCCCTTTGCCTCCTGTTACCTTCGATCCTTAGACACACAGTTCAGGACCCCCTACCGGAGATCGGCCGGTTTTGACACCGACAAGGCCCCCGACACGACCGAGCCCAACCGCCGCCATAGACGATCTCGCCGCCGCGGCCACCGCACGCGTGGCTTGTGTCCGAGAACGTAGCCATGCTCAGCGCGCTCATGCGAGCCCAATGCCACTCTTGCACCTCCTCCCGTGCCCCCTAGCTGCCGTCCCCGCGAGCGCGTGCTCCGGCCGCCGCATGCCGTCGTCGTAGCGGTCAACTCCGACAACCTCAGCTAGCGTGGGTGGCACCGTAGAGCCCAAGAACGCCCTCAGCCGTGCCCCGTAGCGCCGAAACCACCTTCGCACAAAGTCCGGCGCCGCCCGCGGTGGTCGCCGTCGACGTTCCCGGTCGCCTTAGCCGCTCCCGCCGATGCCGTTCGACGCGGCTTCGTCTCCGCGTTCGAACGCGACCGACCTCGTTCGTTTTGGTGGTACGTGGACGAATCCCGCATGTCGCCGCCGTCTCCTGTGGTCGCCTACGTTGCTCTGGCCGCCGTGCTGACCTGGCGCCGACGTGGCCCTATGGGGCCCACCCCAGTGAGGCTGCCAGAGGGCCCCAGCGCCTTAGTTGACCTCGTTTACTACGGTCAACGCGGGCACTGTTCACCCCTGCCACTGACTTGTGGGCCCCTGGGCTTAATTAAGATAATTAAGTTTTCAAACAATTCTGCTAATTAGAATACTCAATGACACATGGGGCCCACCCCCTAATTAACCCTGTGAGATTAATTAATCCACTGTTAACCCACAGAGGCTGACGTGTGGGTCCCAGTGGCCCCACTGGTCAGGTTTGACCTGGTCAGCCGCTCTGTTGACTGCTGACATCATCAACACGTCGTGCTGACATCATATTTCATTTCTGTTAATTCAAATAATTCCAGAAATGCTAAAATCTTTGAAAATTCATAGAAAATAATCCGTAGCTAGGATGGAAAAACTTTATACATGAAAGTTGCTCAGAACGACGAGACGAATCCGACCGCGCAGTCCGTTCGTTCACCACATGCCCCTAGCATGCTGAACATGGAACCGTCCCCTGTCTTTCATCTGTCCAAAAATTGCTAAACGCCGGGAAAACCCCTGCGGACGTTTTCCCTCTCCGTCTGCAACGTGTAGCACTGCGTTAGGTCACCCCTAGCATAGCTTACTGTCTTGTCGTGCTTTCTGTTGCATTTGTATGCTTGCTATTTATTGTTCCTTCCCGCCTCTTCTCTTCGGTAGACCCCGAGACCGATGCCGATGCCGATGCCCCTGTGATCGACTACGTCGACTATGTCGACAACGACCCCTCCTTGCCAGAGCAACCAGGCAAGCCCCCCCCCCCCCCCGCCTTGATCACTCCGATATCGCCTATTCTTTCTCTCTTATGCTTGCATTAGAAATTGCTGCTGCTACTGCTTATCCTATTTCTGATGCATAGCCTGTTTTTGTAACGACTATTGATACCTACCTGCTTATCCTAAACAGCTTAGTATAGGATGGATAGAGACCCACTAGAGACCCCACCTTGACCCAGTTGCCCCCGCTTGATGACCGATGACTCGATCAACGTGATCGATGTCCAGAGCCCGACACCGCACATCACCCCCCTTAATTTTACGACTCTGAAGAGTTACTATCAAGTGCCGAGGGTGATACCTCGTCAGCACTTCTAATGTTGACCTTGTACTGTAGTTATTCGGTCGTGGTCATCGAGGGTGATTCCTGCTTCACCACTCCCGATAACGACTCTGTCGTGGAAACCTTCAAGTGTGGACCATCGAGGGTGATTCCTCCAAGTCCACCTTGACGGTAACATCGAATGGGAGTCCATCGAGGGTGATTCCTCGGGATTTCCCCATGCTGTTATGGCCGCGCCTCGTATTTATCTCTCGGGTACCTTCCAGGTCAACCCAACTTCACATCACTCGCGGGTACCCCTCGGGGCCGACCCGATGTCATCATGGTCCTGTGGTAAAGTCAAAGTAACCGTGTGTCCAGTTATATAAGAAGAGCATTTGGATTAACATAGTATTTCCCGTTTCATGCGGATAGGCAAAAGTGTTTTTAGCCCCAAAAGACGTAGTAAAGGATCCTATCCTATTTCTTGTATTACCTTGAATTTTTGGTATATTCTGTGAAAAAAAAGAAACTCCACTCTTCGTTGTTGATAAAACAAAATCCCTATTCACTCCTTTGGGTATCCTTTTTCCCCATAAGGATATTGAATACAAGGAACTCTCTTTAGTGCTACTGTAATTTTGAAAATGAACACGCAAATACCAATCAAATGTAAGTAAATATATCCGAAACATATAAAAGGCAGTTAATCCTGCAGTAAAGGAGGCTATTATTCCAAAAAAGGGCGAATACAAACAACTATTACTAAGGATTTCATCTTTGGACCAGAAGCAAGCAAGAGGTGGAATACCACAAAGAGAAAGTGTACGCCATAAAAAAGTAGTTCTTGTGATTGGAATGTATTTTCTTAAACCGCCCATAAGAACCATATTTTGACTTTTATCTGGTGAATATCCAACAAGAGGTTCCATTGAATGAATAACGGATCCGGATCCCAAGAACAATAAAGCTTTTGAATAAGCATGAGTGATCAAATGGAATAAAGCAGCTTGATAAGAACCTATACCTAGAGCTAACATCATATAACCCAATTGAGACATTGTAGAATAGGCTAAGCTTCTTTTAATATCTCTCTGAGCAAGAGCTAAAGTAGCTCCTAAGAATAGTGTTATTGTACCTACTAAAGAAATAAAACTCATTATCAAAGGTAAAGATATGAAAAGAGGAAGAAGTAGAGCTAGAAGAAAAATTCCCGCAGCAACCATAGTTGCTGCGTGTATAAGAGCCGAAATAGGAGTGGGTCCTTCCATAGCATCGGGTAACCATACGTGAAGAGGGAATTGTGCGGATTTCGCAACTGCACCAAGGAATAATAAAAAAGCACACAAAGTAGTAAGTAAAGAGTTAATTCCATTATTAGGAATCCAGTTATTAGCTATTTTGAACAAATCCCTAAACTCTAAACTACCTGTTATCCAAAAAAAACCTAAAATTCCTAATAATAGACCAAAATCCCCTACACGATTAGTTACAAAAGCTTTTTGACAAGCACTCGCTGCGATTGGTCGTGTAAACCAAAACCCTATCAATAAATAAGAACACATTCCCACGAGTTCCCAAAAAAAAAATTTGTATCAAATTGGAGCTAGTAACCAATCCCAACATGGAAGTATTGAAAAAACTTATATAAACAAAAAATCTCAAATATCCTTCATCGTGAGACATATAACCATCACTATAAATAAGAACGAGGATTCCTACAGTAGTAATTAGTATTAACATAATAGAAGTAAGTGGGTCAATCAAGTATCCAAATTCTAAAGAAAAATCATTATTGACGGTCCAAGACCATAGATATTGATAGATCGAACTTCCATTTATTTGTTGAATAGATAGTTGAACTGAGAATACCATAGCTATACTTAAGAGTAAAACACTAGGAAAAGCCCATATGCGACGAAGATTTTTTGTTGCTGTCAGAATAAGAAAAAGGCCAAATCCCATTGACATAATAACTGGAAGTGGGAGAAGAGGGATTACCCATGCATATTGATATGTATGTTCCATAAGAAAAGAAATTGCAATTTTTACTTGCAATTTTTACTTCAATATTTCTATAAAATTGTTTCCGATTCACCAAACCAATTCTTATCTCTTTCTGAAAGAATAAATAAAAAGAATAAGAAAAAATACTGAAATTCTTAGTTTTTCCTAAATTTATCTCATTGAAATAATCAAAAATTAAGAATGGGTTTAGTTGGTTAAATTCAAAAAGTTATAAAAAACTTCGTTACCTAGTTATTTTATTACCTAAATAAAGATATTTATCAAAAAAAAAAGTGGAATCATTTTACTTTTATCATATTCATTTTTTATTTTTTAAACAAAGATGAAACAGCTCTCTGTTCCATAATTAACTGATTGAGTGAATTCCAATGAAAACCTATGTTATAAGAAATTATCGAATAGTCCACTTCATATAGAACTAAAATCCTAATGACTATAAATTACCTAAGTTTTAGAATGTCTTGTTTAAGAGACTCAGTATTTTTTGTTTTGATTGGAATCTTTTCCTTTATGGAATACCATTTGAACTTAATTAACTATTTGATTTCCCTTCTTTTTATCCCCCTGTCTTATCTTATATGGGGGATAGGCTTCCATACCATATACTATATATGGAGTATACTTGATATAAAATAGTATTAAATAGATTTAAATGGGAAACCCTTCTATATATCTTATATTATTAAAAAAAGTCTAAAATATATACATAAAAAAAGTTTAAAAAATTCTTGTCTTATCCGCATTAGACAAAATGAAGTAAAAAATAATTCAAAATTTCAGTATTTTTAGTATCTAAGTATAAATACTAATAAAAAGAAGAAAGAAGGATTGATTTGCAGCAATAGATGTCTTTATATACAACTAAAAAAAAGTAATTCTTTTGAATGGCAGTTCCAAAAAAACGTACTTCAATGTCAAAAAAGCGTATTCGTAAAAATATTTGGAAGAAAAAGACTTATTTTTCCATGTACAATCTTATTCTTTAGTAAAATCAAGATCATTTTCAGCGGTAATGAGCATCCAAAACCAAAGGGTTTTTCTGGGCAACAAACAAATAATAAGATTTGGAATAATATGAATGACTATTCAAAAAAGAATTCCAATTATTTAATAATTTGGATTCTTCTTTGAATGTCTTTTATGTGTCGAATTACTCGGTACAATATTCTAGAACAAACCCCTCTTATATATACAAGAAAAAAAAGTTTTGTTTGGTATACTGTGTGCTAAGTATTCTTTTCCTATCAATGAACTTTCATAATTTCATAATAGAATCCTCATATTTTATTATGAAAATTATGAAAAGGTGGAGTATTCTTACTATAGGACTTACAAACTTCCACCTATCTTCTCCAAAATCATAAGGTTAGTAAATCTATAATAAGAGCATAAAGACTTTCATTCTAGAAATTTTTAAAAAATCCAAAAAGCCTTTTCTATTTATCCATTTTAATTTCATCATTAAATAGAAACCCTTTTGGATTTTTTTCATTGTATTGAAAGAATTTTCAAAATTTAAACGAAAAATTCATTAGAAAAAATTAGTTCTATAATTGCAAGTTAGAAAAAAGAAGTTCAAACTCTTTCAAGCAGTGTTTCTATTGGGCAAAGCAAGAGTTTATTGTAAAAAAAATATGGAAACGATACTACCAAACGAAGTCTATTTTAATGAAAACTCTAATGTTCCTAAATTTTATGGACTTTACCAATATCGACGATTCCCGAGATAGTAGCTATTATTATTTTAAGTTACCTACTATTTGAAGTTAGCCGCCATGGTGAAATTGGTAGACACGCTGCTCTTAGGAAGCAGTGCTCAAGCATCTCGGTTCGAATCCGAGTGGCGGCATTCTTGAAAAAGAATACAATAGATTAGAAATCAAATCGAAATTTACAATTTTGTAATGGGACCTTCCCCTTATGCTATTTGCAACTTTAGAACATATACTAACTCATATCTCTTTCTCAACGATTTCAATTGTGATTACGATTCATTTGATAACCTTATTAGTTCGTGAACTTGGGGGATTACGTGATTCGTCAGAAAAAGGAATGATAGTTACTTTTTTCTCTATAACAGGATTCTTAGTTTCTCGTTGGGCTTCTTCGGGACATTTTCCATTAAGTAATTTATATGAGTCATTGATCTTCCTTTCATGGGCTCTGTATATTCTTCATACCATTCCTAAAATACAGAACTCTAAAAATGATTTAAGCACAATAACTACGCCAAGTACTATTTTAACACAAGGCTTTGCCACGTCGGGTCTTTTAACTGAAATGCATCAATCCACGATACTAGTACCTGCTCTACAATCTCAGTGGTTAATGATGCATGTCAGTATGATGTTATTAAGCTATGCAACTCTTTTGTGCGGATCCTTATTATCTGCCGCTATTCTAATCATTAGATTTCGAAATAATTTCCATTTCTTTTCTAAAAAGAAAAAAAATGTTTTAAATAAAACATTTTTCTTTAGTGATATTGAATATTTTTATGCAAAAAGAAGTGCTTTAAAAAGCACCTCTGTCCCTTCATTTCCAAATTAATACAAATATCAATTAACGGAGCGTTTGGATTCTTGGAGTTATCGTGTCATTAGCCTTTTTCGCACTGACCACCACGCGGGAATAAGTATGGGTACTCTGCGTCGTATGCATCAGCCGAAAGCTCAACGGACGTCAGCGATTTGGCGGCGCACGCCGGGTTGGACTGGAACGCCTGCTCTTGTATAAGGGAGGCTAGGTCTGCTCACCGGCCGCCCACGCAACATGCAGGAGTGCAAAGGGCGATGGGCCCAAGACCCCTGTGCGCTTAGGATTTAGACGAGCGTGCTGGCCTCTCTGTTGAGCCTAGGTAGGGCTGCGGCGTGTTGATCGGCCGAGGCCGGTCATGACCTGATGGTGTGTCCGGCCGGAGTTGATTGAGCGTGTTGGGTAAGTTTGTGCACACCTGCAGGGAAGTATTCTATCTATTCGAATAGCCGAGTCCACGGTAACGGACGCTCGGAGTTGTATCCCGATCGATACAACTAGAACTTGATGCTGAGGCATGTAATGGAAATGATGGCTCTGGGATTGTTTTCTCGCAGGGAGTCGAGGAAGTGATCTCTGGGCGTTAAGCTACAACATACTTGTTAATTTTAATATGCCACTCTTATCTCTTCTCCTGCTGCAAGATGCTTGAAGATGCTAGTCTTCGATAGGCTAGGTTTTCCCCTTCTATTCTGGTATTCTGCAGTTCAGTCCACATATACTACCCATTTCATTGATACCGATGCATATGTAGTGTAGATCCTTGCTTGCGAGTACATAGGATGAGTACTCACGGTTGCTTTGCTTCCCCTTTTCCCCTTTTCCTTTCTTCTCGGTTGTCGCAACCAGATGGTGGAGCCCAGGATCTAGATGCCACCGCCGACGACTACTACTACCCCAGGGTGCCTACTACTACGTGACGGACGCCGGCGACCAGGAGTAGTTAGGAGGCTCCCAGGCAGGAGGCCTTGCCTTTTCGATCGTTGATACTTTCGTGCTAGTCTTCTTAAGGCAAACTTGTTTAACTCATGTCTGTACTCAGATAATTTTGCTTTCGCTGACACGTTTGTATTCGACCTTATGCATTCGAGCCCTCGAGGTCCCTGACTTGTAATATAAAGTTTGTATTATTTTAATTTGTATCTAGAATTGTGTTGTGATATCTTCCCATGAGTCTCTGATCTTGACCATACACATTTACGTTTATGATTAGTGTACGATTAAATCGGGGGCGTCACATCGGTCGTAGCCTTTTCATGCCAGTCACAGGTCGCAGCTTCCGAGCTCACTGGCCCCAATATTGCACGGCTGCGGTAGCTCTGTATTGCATGGTTGCGGCGAGGAAATTCATCGGTCCCAGTAAAAACAAATCGTCAGTTCCAACAAAAATCATGTATCACTGGCGACGGTCACAACGGAAAACTCGCTAGATCCAGCAAAACATGTTGCTGGTTGTGGCAAAAACAAAGTTGACACCCACCAAAACTACTCAACAGTCTTCGGTTCCAGCACTGATTAGTGTCGTTGCAGCTTTTTCGCCAGCCGGTTTCAACTTCTCCGTCGTTCAGTCCAACAAGGCCCACTAGGAGTCACAGCTTTCTGAGGGTACGTACACAGCCTAGGATTTCTTTTACAGCATACTTAATACGTTTCCAAGTGGTGATTAGATGATTTAAAAAAAGTGGTGGTTAAACCTTGGTTTTTAATATAGTAATATAGTAAAATAATAGTACTAAATTGTGCCGGACTGGCCCAAGAAAGATTGACACCTAATATCTTCTTTCTTTATCTATCTTTGTTGGGCCGCCCAATCGTATCAATCGATAATTACCGGTCCCGTCGCAAGCAAGGTAAGCCGTAGTATTTCTCAAAAAAAAAAGTAAGGTAAGACGTGCTCCTCGCTCACAAAAAAAGTAAGACGTGCTCCACTCGAACTCCAAACCGATCGAGCACAGGAGCGGAGATAATATAGATACGCGAGCCACCGGCAACTCCAACACAACTCACCGGAGAGCAGATCCAGCTGTGGTGGGCGAAAAGAAGCAGTTTTCCACGGCGATGGATGGGAATCCCTTCACTGCAACCCATACCCAGCCGGAGGAAGAGGCGGCGTTCACCGTCAAGGCCAAGTCGGAGGAGCAGGAGAAGGAGGAGGCGTTCCTCAAGGCCAAGGCAAAGGTGGGAGAGGAGGGGGAAGATGCGTTCGTCAAGGCTCAGGCGTTGGTGGAGGCGTTCATCAAGTACGACAAGCTGGTGAACAAGGTGGTGGACGACGATGCGATGACGGATGAGGACTCCGACTGTCCCTACGACTCGGATGATGACACGGACACCGCCTGCGCCAAGATCGCCGCGTGGTTCGAGCAGAGCGTCCGGGAGCGGCATGCTCGCAATCACTGGTTATAGTACGATTCGGATGCTGTTATCCTGGAGAGACACGGGGAGGATTCTGGTTTCTACAACAACAGGCAGCTGGAGAAGGATCCCTGTGCCGGCGCCACCACCGTGGCTGATGACGGGGTTGCTGCGGTGGTGGGCTGGTGGCACCCATGGACGGCTCCTATGAAAATCAATTAATTCTAGTGAAGAAAATGCACCGATCTCTGCTATCGTACAGCAACCTATTTGGGGTTTAATTCTTCTGCTCAGGTAGTTTCAGCCATGCACGATCAGTGTTTGGCCATGTATGTTTGTCTTTCCCCATCAGTTACGAATAGAGGTCTGAGTCTTTGACGGAAGAAAATTGTATGTGTCTCACACACTGTCCTACCTTGGCCCCTTCTCAGATTTTGAAACATCATACTTTGCGCACATATTAAAGCGGACTTAGATCCCTAAGCACTTTGGTACGTATTTGGAAAGGTTTCAGCAGCATCCATACGATACGCTATCAGTGAGGTCTATACTTTCCATCTAACAGAACATAGCGATCATCTCGCAGGTCGCAGTATCGTAGTCTCGGCGCTGCCACCACCTCTCCCATGGCGACCTCTCCCTTAAGGACAATGTGCTCGTACCAATCTTCGGAATGTTAAAATATATTGCCCGCCACCCTCCATCTCAAATTCGTGGCCCTGGTCTTTATTGCTACCATGATGGCAGCAAGCCTGCTCCCGAGCCTACCATCTCCTCCACCGACAAAGATGAAAAAACGGTGACTGTGCCGAATCCTCACCACACCACATGGGTTGGGGTCGATCAGCAGATCCTCTCCTATATATCTTCTCAACTCCCTCTCGAAGGAGGTCCTCATTCATGTCCTTCATCTCGAGACATCCGAAGCCGTGTGGAGTGCCCTCACCACCGTGTTCGCATCGAACTCCCGATCTCGCATCAATAACCTCCGCATATCCCTCTCCAACGCCCAGAAGGGCAATCAATCTGTCCCGGCGCATTTCTCTCGCATGAAGGGCTTGGCTGATGAACTTGCAGCCACTGAGAAACCCGTCGGCGAGGATGAGCTTGTCTCCTTTATCCTAGCCGGTCTTGCCATGGAGTACAACCCTCTCGTTTCTGCTCTAGATGCCCGTCCTGAACCAGTTTCTCTTGATGCACTCTATGGTCAGATGGCCAACTTCGACAACGGGTTGAGCTCCGTCAGAACGCTGGGGTTGACTTCAAATCCTCGGCCAATTCTGCATCTCTTGGATGTGGTAGAAATCGCTGGCGGGGTGCTCCTTGTGGGTGCGATGGAGGGCGCGGCGGCAGCAGCTACGGTGGTGGTAAAAGCGGCGGGAATGGTGGTGGTGCTCATCGCTCCTACAACAACAATAGGGGTGGGCGTGGTGGCAACAATGGTGCTTCCCGTGCTCCCGTGTGCCAGATCTGTGGCATACCGGGGCACATCGCCATCAATTGTTGGTATCTCTAGACCGACAACTACCTTCCAGAAGATAAAACAGCAGGCTCCATCAAGACCTCCAACTACGGCATAGATACAAATTGGTATGCCGATAGTGGTGCTACTGACCACATCTCTGGCGAACTCTAGAAGCTTACAGTTCGTGACAACTACCGCGGTGGTGATCAAGTCTACACCGCAGATGGGTCCGGTATGCACATCAGTCACATTGGGCATTCGGTTATTAAAACCTCCTATGATAAAATTCATCTACGAAATATATTGCATGTCCCATCTGCCTCTAAAAATCTCCTTTCAGTTCACCGCAGAGGAGGTCTTTACCCTTTGATCCCGCATAGGACATCCAATAAACAAGCGTTCGGTGCCATCAAGCTACCACCTTCACGTTGGCACGATCGACTCGGGCATCCATCTTTTTCTACCGTTCAACGTGTGCTTAGGAATAATAAGTTACCGTGTCATGGCATGCTAGACATTGGGTCTGTTTGTGACTCCTACCAAAGAGCAAAGAGCCATCAATTAGCTTATCCAGTTTGAGAATAGTGTGTCTACTCTTCCTCATGAATTATTATTTTTGGATGTATGGGGAGATGCTCCTCTTTCTGTTGGTATAGATACAAATATTACGCCAGTTTCATCGCTCATTGCAGTAAACTTTCTTGGATCTACCTTACCAAAAAGAAATCTGATGTATTCGAAGTATTCAAATTTTTCCAACCACATGTTGAATGTCAATTTTGTAGAAAAATTCTCGCCGTCCAATCCGATTGGGGAGGCGAATACCAAAAACTAAATCCGTTCTTTCAACAACTAGGCATCTCGCATCATGTCTCCTGCCCACACGCCCATCAACATAATGGGTCAGTAGAATGAAAACACCATCATATCGTTGAAGTTGGTCTTGCTCTCATTGCCAACGCATCCGTGCCATTAAAGTTTTGGGATGAAGCATTCCTACGACCACCTATCTCATCACTACTCTTGCCAGTAGCATCATCAATTTTGACACTCCCTTTGAGCGCCTCTTTCATAGTAAGCCTAATTGTGCATACCTTCGGGTGTTTGGTTGTGCCTGTTGGCCAAACCTCCGTCCATACAACACTAAAAACTATCTTCCGGATCGAAAGAGTGTGTTTTCATAGACTATAGTCCTCGCCACAAAGGGGTTAAGTCTCCCTACCTGTACACTGGCCGTGTTTATATTTCTCGAGATGTTGTCTTCGATGAGACTCTTTTCCCCTTTGCATCACTCCATCCCAATGCAGGAGCTCTCCTTCGAAAAGAAATCTTGCTTCTCCCCGATTATCTAAAAAAATCCATCTTTTGATTATCGGGCAATAATAACTATGATGCTCAAAATATGGCATGTGCTACTGACAAAATTTCTTGAGAG
Organism: Thinopyrum elongatum; assembly: GCA_011799875.1. Lineage (NCBI taxonomy): Eukaryota > Viridiplantae > Streptophyta > Magnoliopsida > Poales > Poaceae > Thinopyrum > Thinopyrum elongatum. The sequence goes on from CM022303.1 coordinate 729,192,810, forward strand.
AATGGTGTGCAGGATACATGAGATGTAGAAAAAAAAATTGGGTGAAAATCTCGCTGAAAACAGGTTAAATTTGGAGAGAAATGATCCCTTGTTTTATGTTGTACAAGAAGACAGAAGGACGGGACACGGAGCAGATTCTGGCGCGTGATCCTGTGCTCATCAGGGCGCCCAATCAGAGGCCGGATCCAGCGCGCCAGGGTCGGCCCAACTGAGCCGAGAACCAGCTGGCACCGCGTGTTTGCCCGCCTCCCACATGCAGTCGTGAGCCAACCAGTCTCCTGCATGCAGTCCAGCTTGTGGGCCCGTAGAAACGGCGCGCCCCACTGATTCCGCACCACGCACGCCTCCACCAGCGGCAAAATTTCGTGTTTTGACCCTTTTAGCGAAGATAATCGAGATTTGACCCTAGTTGTGAATTTTTTTTAGATCTGACGCCTTTTCTTACCGCCAGGGGCCACGGCGGTCACCCTAAATAGCCTACCGCCAGGCACCCTGGCGGTAAGGTGCTAATCCATGTCAACAACCATAGACGGCAGCCGCCCCCCTCCGTCCCCCCTACCGCCACCGTCCCTAGCGGTAGGCTGTATAACCCTACCGTCGTCGACCCTGGTGGTAGGGTGCGAGCAGTTATACGGGCTGACACCCCTGCCCCAACCCCATCTCCCTCATTCCCCTCTCGTCCAGCCGCCAAGAACAGAGGGAGTTCCTCTCTCGCGCCCTCTCTACTCCTCCCCTTGGATCTTCACCGTTTCTACACCGTTTTTGCGGATCGAGATTGCTCCAAAAAAAGAAAAGTAAGCTCCTCCGATCCCTCCAATTACTTTTAGTCAAAAAGCTTCCGATTCGACACACTATTTGCATCAAATCACCCCTATTTTTGACCTAGGATTGATTTTTTTACCTAGGATTGTTTTAGGTTGCTTTTAGATGGTCTCTAATCACTAGTGGTGTTGAATATGACCCCTGCTCACTAGTTCGAATGATATTGTGAAGATGAACCCTAGTTCATAACTTTTTTTGTTTAAAAAAATGATGATATGATATGATGCATGTTGGAGGAATTTGTTTTGATATATGATGCATGTGGATGTTATATGATGCAAGTAGTGGATGTTGTTGGAGAAAAATGGTGAACCCTCAAGATGAACCATAGTTCATATTTTTTTTGTTAAACAAAATTATGATATGATGCATTGTTGAATGTTGTTGAATGAAAGATGTTGGTTGAATATGATTCAGTCGCATTGATGAATGTTGGTTGAATAAGTGATAAATGATGAAAATGATATGATTCATGTCGGCTGAATATGATTCATTTATACTTGGACTTGATATGTTTCATGTTTGCTCAAAATGATGAAAATGATATGGTTCACGTCGGTTGAATATGATTCGTTCATTTCTTGAATTGATATGTTTCATATTTGCTCAAAATGATGAAAATGATATGATTCACGTCGGTTGAATACGATCCATTTATTTCTTGACTTGATATGTTTCATGTTTGCTCAAAATGATTCAAGTTGGTTGAAAATGACATCATTTCCAATTGTTATTGGCGGCCCCCCTTGCGCTTGAAATCGGCGTGAAGTACACCATGCTTGATCATGCTTTCGACAACGGTCACCACGCCCGCTTTATGGAGACCGGAGTGGTAGTGTCTATCATCAATTTGTTGTATTGTTTTTTATGCCAAAATAAGTCACTAACAATTCCGTTTACATTTTGACAGATGCTCCCCCCATTGCGGATGAGGGGACACATGAAGGCCGTGCAGATGCAGTACGACGAGCGCTACACTCCGTACTTCAGGAGAGCACGGATGTTGGGTTTTGTTCTTCAGTTCAAAAGACATCCGCCGACGCTCGTCCACTCGGCGCTGATGGCATTGATCGACCGGTGGCACCCCGAGACGCACAGTTTGCATCTCCCCTGTGGTGAGATGACAGTGACTCTCGAGGACTTCGGCATGATCACGGCCCTGCTCATCCAGGGCCATGCTATAACTGGGCTAGTGGAGAGGACCAACTGGCAGGAGAGGGTGATCGCCCTCATCGGCGACTGCCCTCCCATGAAGGGGAACAGAACCTCCAGTGTGCGACTCAAGTGGCTCCTCGAGAACTGGTCCGTATGCCCGCAGGATGCCCATGGGCGGACCGTGGAGCAGTACGCGAGGGCCTATTTGTGGTACCTTTTGACGGAGGTCGTCTTTCCAGACTGCTCGGGGGATAGCGCCCTATGGATGTATCTCGTCTTCCTGGAGGACTGGGATGCGCAGTACAGCTGGGGGTCCGCCGGCCTAGCTTACCTATACCGCTCGGTAAGATAAATATCTCAATATGTGGTTTTTCGACTTATGTATGCTGTTTGAGATTGTGTTATCTGATCAACATCACTTCATGTTTGCAGCTGGATGACGCAATGCAGAGGACCGAAGAGACCTCGAGCGTGTGTGGATTTGTTTGGGCCCTTTCAATTTGGATGTGGGAGCGGTTGCCGGTCGGCCGTCCTGAGAGAGTTCGCTCGCGTGCCTGGACGGATTATGGCGAAGAAGGGGATAGTAATCGGTACCCGACCGTCGCGTACGCCTGGGACAAGGTGAAGGTCTATACGGGCAAGGCCAATACGCTGTACAAGCTCTTCACCAACCAGTTGGAGAACCTTACAGAATTTTAGGTATACCAAGTAGCTTATCAATCATTTCGTAGCAACTTTCATTGTTCTTAATAGTCCTTCTTTAGGTTAACTGGAGGCCGTACCACAACCGAGAATGGGGGTTCAAACTCAACTCGATGTGCGAGGAGGATCGGCTTGCCTGGCGGTGCATTGTGCCCTTGATATGTGTGTACGCCGTGGAGTGGCACTTACCATAGCGTGTGGCCACACAGTTTGGGATCTTCCAACACACCCCACTGGGTAAACCCACCGACACCGGCGGCTCCGCCCTTCACTGGTGAGGACATTGTTCTTTAATTACTGTGTTTTCGTTTGTGCTTGATATTGTCATGACGTCCGTTGCTTTCTATGCCTAGCAGGCAGAGTAGAAAGAATTGTCAGTCCATCACAGACTGGGGGCATGAGCACAAGGACCACGTGCAAGCATGGAATGAGAGGAGGTATCGCAAAGACGATGAGAGGAGAGTGGCTGACTTGATCGCGTACCATGAAGACCACATGAAGTGGTATGACGATGGTGTCAAGTACTGTATACGCCTAAGGCCGCAGTGGACGGAAGACGATATCACCGAATTGGAGGAGGATGACAGCGAGGACGAAGAATACCATTGCCGGCTCAGAGATCTCGAAGGTGATTTCAGGGAGTACGCGCCCCTAATGAACAGAGTGGTAAGTGGTGTTCTCATTTAATTTTAGCTATGAGCGGTTGAGTGAAAACTTGGCCTTTAACATAATGCTTACATGTGCAGGATTCGGAGCTCAACCGAAGCATTATTGATGGCTTGAACGCGCTTTCGTATATAGCAGGAACTGTGGAATCCAACACCAAGATGAGGGATACGATGAAGGTAACATCAAGCTTCCTTAGCCATGTTATACTATTGTAGAAGCTTACCGCTGTGAACCGTGGGCATGCTTGAGTTGATCCTTATTACGTTTTTGGTTGTTTACATTTGCAGTAAGGAGTGCCATGCGCGTGACTCTACCGCCGAGCCCTCTGGCGGTAGGCTGTCAAACCCTACCACCATGGGAAACGGATTCCTCTGCGTGACCCTACCACCACGGACCGTGGCGGTAGCCTGAGCTGTCCTACCGCCACGAACCGAGGCGGTAGGACCGTTATGCCACGTGGACTCGTAGCAGTTGGCTGACGGCGTCCGCCATTAACCTACCGCCGGTCCTGACGGCGGTAGCCTATATATACCTACCGCCAGGAGCCATGGTGGTAGCAAAAGGGTCAGATTTCAAAAAATTTGTGAACTAGGGTCAGATCTTGATTTTCTTCGCTAAAAGGGTCAAAACACGAAATTTTGCCTCCACCAACGAGATCTCGCTCTCCCGCGCCCTACAGATCGGGAGGATCTGGCGGGTCGGTCTCGCCTTCTGAGCCTGTGAGATCTTCTGTGGCAGGTGGCAATCAATCTACGGCGATGCTGCTGTGGCCGGATCTTCTACACACTACTAGGGAAAAGCCTAGCAGTAGCGCTGGTTTTTGGCCTAGCAGTAGCGCGGGGTGCCGCGCTACTGATAAGGCGCTACAACTAAAGGTTAGCAGTAGCGTTGGTCAACACACGCTACTGCTATACGTACTTAGTAGTAGCGCTTTATTCATAACGCGCTACTGGTAAGTACTAGCAGCACGCCTCTGCGCCCGCGCTACTACTATTAATGCGTATTCTATTTCTTTTTCATTTTATGTCGTATTCATACACCATTATACAAGTTTTCATACAGTAGCAATAGAGAGATTGTTTTTACATCATAATGAGTTATTACATCACTGGGTGAAAGAACCGTGGATTAGTTTCAAGTGGATGGATCATGAGACATCATATAGCAAGTTGGTCACTAGTCATAATCACAACTCCTCATCATCATCATCAAATCTAACACATTGTACCACATAATAACACATTGTACCCAGGACCTACTCCTCTCTCATAGCACCTACTACCGTCTCTTAGGTAAAATAGCATAAAACAAGAGAGGCCCTGACTCTCCATTATGGAGAATGGAGATTATCCTGTCTCCAATTCTTGCGCTTCGCACAATGTTGCTTCCAAGTAGCTCCCTACGATTGACCATACATTTTTTCCAATCTTTGATTGTCATGTGTTCATCGGTTTTAGAAATCCGGTATGAACAGCAGTGATGCGTAGGATGACCTGGCCGTAAGTTCATAGCATCAAGGCGACCTTTCGGAAACATCAGATGAGACACACAATCATTCGGAATTTTTTGTTGAAAAACATAGCAATAACTTCATAGTTAGCAATGTAGTTGAGTTTTAGAAGAATTTATGCAAAAGATGCACGGATGTCGTAATAGTAAAAAATCTTACCATGACATCTCCATGGATGTTAACATAGTTCAACACATGCACTAGTGGCACGTATTGACCATAATGTGCAGGAGTTTGATAATAGATATTGTAATTCTCAAGATCATTAACAAATGAGATCAGATGATGTTTCTCCCGATAAGTTAATTCCGCGCCATCGGTGTAGTAGGTTCTGTCTACCATCTTCCGCACATTCTTTGAAGAATGAAAATAAGCTATCGATGAAAATAAGCTGTCAACTATTTTGAAATAAACAATATAAATTACTTAATAACTATGTTTGAGAAACTCACATAGCGGTAGAATTGGAAGCGTATTGACAAGGACCCAAATGTCCATATTGTCTTCGTCGATGTCAGGATCACCAAGATCCATGGTGACAAGCATACCCTCATGAAAATCATACGTCTTGCAAAGTGCTTCCCAATTCGGGCAACCAAAATGGGATACGCTCTCAGAATTGTATAGATTTACAGGAAAATCTTATCCATGATGGGTCCTTAGCTGAACTATCTTTGTTTCCATACTTTCATGATCTTCAAAATCCATCCTCTCCAAGACATAGCGTCTTGCATGGCGTGGGATAAGCTATAGTCAAATTGTAAAACATGAAAATTATACGTTGAAGAAGCAGAAGTCGTGCTTAATTACGAAAAAACACTTGTCGTCGTTGTGTACCGTTTCAACATCGAAGGTCTCCTGGAGCTTAATGCCGAAGCGCCGACCTTCTACAAGGTGAGGCCTGTCGCACAGACCCCGGTCGTCGCCGCACCAGTCGCACTCCGCCGGGAGACTTTCGTCGTCCGACGACGACATCGACGACATTTTCTATGTTCATAATTCAATGATTAAACTTGTTCAATTAAATATATGTACTACAAAAACTAAATTAGATAATTATTATTCATCCCGAAATGTCGTTTAATTATCTTTCTAGAAAATCCAGGCCACTCGATATTTCCTACATATTCTAGCACAAGTCATGCCAAAATTCACGGAAAAATCCGGCATGACCTTTGCTAAAAAAGGACATATCGAGCGCCTGAAATTTGCCGGAACGGAAATCAATCAACACTTCGGCAAAACATAGGCCACTCGGAGGTGTTACCTGCAAACATGGCCGGCCACTTGGGCAAGCACATATCCAATTTGAGCAACACAAGATATACATGTTTATATCTACATCATATGAGCATTCAAACTTGATGGTCATTGCATTTCAGTGGTTGAAAATGGCGGGGATGGAGATTTGGCTGGTCTCACCTCGAGTTCGGAGGGGGTCGGTGATGGGGACGACGGCGGGGATGATGGAGGGGCTCCTTGATTTCTGCAAAAACAAAAACCCTATAAGCTATCAACTAATCAAATGCATACGCCTTGCATAGTGCTCTCCAATTTGAGCATTCAAAATAGGAGTAGTTCTCTAATTTGAGCATTCAATAAGCAAAACTAAATCATAAAATAAATTAGTATTCAAATTAGCATGCATTCAATAAGCAATACTAAATCATCTCTTGCTTCCGTACATCGTCGAATATTATCACTAATACATCTCGAATAGTATCATACATATAACATCACTAATACAGCTAAAACTCTAGCGAACAACGGGTATCGGCGCGGGCGGTGGACACTCAAAGAGAAGGAACCATCACAGGATCATAGCTCCAGTGAGATCCCTGAAGAACCTGCCAGGTATTGTTAAACCTGCCCTCCAACGCAACCATGTAGCGACGGACGTGCTCGTCCTCCTCGCTGACACGATGACGTATCACCTCTGCGGGGGACAAAAGCCTTTGCAACGTCACTGGCCCAGGCGACCACCACCAAAGAAGGTTCGGGTCAACGACGGGCTGGCTCCTCACCAAGCTGCGCCCCCGGAAGGTAGCACCTCCAAGTAGCAGCCCGGCGGAGCCCAGTCCCGGACATGGGCCCTCTGATCAAGCAGGCCTCCTCCACCGAGTCGACGACGAGGATGCGGGATATGCATCGTCGACGTCGATGCGGGAATAATTGCTTTAACTAAAAAAATAAAAACAAATGTGACATGTTCAAAATATGGCATGTCCACTTCAAAACGAATCAACCTAGAATTCTGTTAAATACACCTAAAAAAACTAGTTCTATTAATTTTCATACTAAAAATAAACTAGTTCTATAGTAAAATTTTAATTAGATCATCAAATCTCATATACCTAAATTTTCTTACTAAAAATAAACTAGGTCTATTAATTCAACTAGTTCAACTAAGCACTTACTCTAAATAAAAATAAACTAGTTCTTACTAAAAATAAACTAGTTCAACTAGTTCTATTAATTTTCTTACTAATTCTATTAAACACTTACTAAAAACAGTAAAAAACTACATTATACAATAGTAAAAAAACTACAGTAAAAAACAGATAAAAATAGAGATGGAGGGAGGAGGGGTGGGAGGAGGGAGGAGAGAGGAGAGGCGGGAGGAGGGAACGTTGGCTCATCCGACGCAGGCGGAGGAGGAGGGGAAGGGAGGAGGGGGTGCGGAGGAGGGAGCGAGAGCATCGTAGTAGGGAACCCTGCAGGAGCGGCCTCCCGATGGAGGGAGGAGGGACCCCGGGGCAGGCATAGGCACGAGGAGCGGAAAAGGTAGGAGGGAGGGGGACGTGAAACGGAGCGCACGGAGGCGGGACCCGGGGGGAGGAAAGAGGAGGAAGGCGATGGAGGTGGAGGTAAAGAAAGTTAGGAGGACGGGGTACCGTTAGGGAAGCTGTGTTATAAGCCCCATCTGCTCGGATCAGGTGGACGGAGAGAGAGGGGGCGAGGGGAGGAGGGAGGAGGGAGGGACTACCTTAGTTCCGAAGGAGCAGGTGCGTCCGCGGCGGCGGGCGACGGCGGCGGCGGCAGAGGACGGCGGGTGCCGGGGGGAGTGAATGAGAGGGAGAGTGAGAGGGTGGGCCGCGCGGGGACGATAAGTTAGGGTTAGCAGCAGCGCGGGTTGAAGAAACGCGCTACTCCTACGGAGAATAGCAGTAGCGTTGGGAAAGGATACGCGCTGCTGCTAAGTGGGTCTAGCCATGTGCGCCCAGTTCAAACTTAGCAGCAGCGCGTTTTTCTAACAGGCGCTACTGCTAACAGGATAGCAGTAGCGCATGCTAACATGATAGTAGTAGCGCCTTTTACAGCCACACGCTACTACTAAGTAGCGGTAGCGCTTTATTTTGTCCAGCGCTACTGCTAAGATTCTGTGTATAAGGTTTTCCCTAGCAGTGACGGCTGAATCGGCTGGAGCAGCGCCCGGATCTTCTGCAGCACCGACTGGACCCCTTGTGCGCGCGTACACGATCCCAAACTGGGATACACAAGTCTCAACAACATAAAGATGGTACAATACAGTATGAAAAAAAAGAATTAAATTTGGATAATTTTGTTCCACAAGTGAGCCCACAAAGTGAGCCACAAAGTGTACAAGAAGCATTAGAGAGTACGAACTGGAGAAAGGCAATGGACACCGAATACTCAGCATCAATGAATAACAAAACATGGCATCTAGTTCCAGCTTGTCAAGGTATAATTGATTGTAAATGGGTGTATCGAGTTAAAAAGAAAGTAGATGGTTGCATAGATAGATAGAAGGCTAGATTAGTTGAAAAAGGTTTTAAACAAAGGTATGAGTTATATTATGAGGATACCTTTAGTCCAGTCGTTAAAGGAGCTACTATCAAACTTGTTTCGTCTAGTGTTGTGTCCAGGAGATGGAGACTAAGACAGCTAGATGTGAAGAACGCGTTCCTTCATGGTGTTCTGAAAGAAGAGGTCTAGATGAAGCAACCACCTGGCTATGAGGACAAAAATTCTCCCTTTCATGTGTGCAAGCTAGACAAGGTCCTATATGGGCTCAAGCAAGAACCAAGAGCATGGTACTCTCGGTTAAGCTCAAGATTAAAAGAATTGGGTTTTACCCCTTCAAAGGGTGACACCTCTCTATTTAATTTTAATAAATCTAGAGTAACAATCTCTCTGCTCATATATGTTGATGACAATATTGTTACATGCTCCTCTCAGGAAGCAGTGTAAGCACTACTATCGGATTTAGGCTCCAACTTTGCACTCAAGGACTTGGAAGATTTACACTTCTTGGGGAAGTGGTCTAGAAAACTGGAGATGGCATTTTGTTAACACAGGAGAAGTATGCCTCCGAAATCTTCACCAGAGTTGGCATGAAAGACTGCAAATCTCCACCCACACCTCTATCAAGCACAGAGAAACTTTCAGCCTTCGATGGTGAGCTTCTTGAACCAGAAGATAGTACAAGGTATAGACGCATTGTTGGGTCATTACAATATTTCATTCTCATAAGGCCACGTATTTCTTTCTCGGTCAATAAAGTATGTTAGTATTTACATGCTCCAACTATAGTTCATTGGTCAGCAGTAAAGATAATTCTTAGATATGTCAAACATACCATTAACATAGGGCTTGCATTTAGAAAGTCGTCATCTACTTTGTTAAGTGCTTTCTAACATGCTGACTGGCAGGATGTATTGATGATAGAAAATCAACCGGTGGCTTTGCAGTATTATATGGTGCAAGTCTAATTTCGTGGAGTGCCAGGAAACAAGCTACAGTATCTCGCGTGAGCACTAAGGCTGAGTATAAGTCCTTGTCAAATGCAACAGCATAAGTCATTTGGGTGCAGTCACTATTGAGAGAATTGGGTATGCCCACGAGACATACTCCATGTCTATGGTTTGATAATCTTGGGGCAACCTATTTGTCAGCTAATCTTGTCTTTAATGCACGTATCAAGCACATCAAACTTGTCTATCATTTTGTCAGAGAAAGGGTGGCAAGAAAACTACCTGTTGTTTGTTTTGTGTCTTCAAAGGACCAGCAGGCGGATGGATTCACTAATGCTCTACCAGTTCGAAACCTAGAAGACTTCAGACGCTATCTCACTTTAACCAAGGTGTGATTCAGGTGGGCTGTTCAAATATCTTAGTTTTTTCTGGATGATGTACGGTTGGTAGAGATAAGATCCCGTTGAGATTATTTCATACGTTTCAAGTATGTAACAATTTTCTTGTGCGCCACAGATGGGGCTATTCCATCCCTATATTAGCACGTAACCGTGGCTTGCTACGACAGGTTGAAACGCTTCTGAACTTTTCTGAGTTCATGGCCCTGCCAACGCAGTATTATATGAAAAGAACGATTCCGTGGCCTACATATCAATCCCACCTCTAAGGACTAAATAAGACTAGACGTGATGAAATATATTTCCTGCCTCCCTCCATAAGTTCGGACTTTTGGATGAATTGGCAGGAGCATGAATTCAATACGCAAATACTCGGAGGCAGGCACCAGTTCTAGTACTGCAGTACCAATGTTCGCAAATACTAATATGCTTAAAGCGGATACTTCTACCATGTTTATTCCATTGATCCCTAGAGGATATATAGAAATTTTGCTTCAAGCTGGTCAAGCTTGAGAACTGTCGCACACTCCCGGAAACAGGCTTTTGCCCAGCTTTATGTATAAAGCAACACTCAAAGAAGTACACGGCGAATGATACAAGATGGTGGCGTAGCCCTCTTAAAAAGCCGATCCTAAGATATACGGCAGACGCAGAATGCACGCGACTACAATACCAGCAATGAGCACTGGAAGAACTAAACACCCACATGCTAGACCTAGCATACCTAAGCTACATGACAACGCCCTCAAGAGTGAGAACGGTGCAGAGCGTCGCCACTGCCGATTCTACACCAGACAAACATCTTCACCTGGAGCCCTGGCACGGAGAAAAGAACCACAACGACGTCTTCAAGAAGAATGCGGCACCCACGGGTATCACCGTCGTCGGCGCCAAGGCCTGAAGCTTTCGCTCTGCAACTCGCTTATGCCACCACGAGGACTAGAGGAGGAGCGCGATGATGTCAGATCCCCAGATCTGGATCAGACGCCGCCCATCCGAGAGAGAGGGAACGGGAACATCTGAGCTTCCTGCCGCAACTCCTCTTGTTGCCCACACAACCCGGTAGGAGGGCCACCACCACAATAATGCCCGATAAAGAGCAACCATGTTGGCCGCCATGCGGGGCCGCCGCCCCGACATCCCTATCACGAGATACGGTATGCCGCTCACATCTCAACCCACTCAACCATGGTAGGAAGAACGACGACACTCCATCTACTCCTAGCCTGGAATCATTCCCCGAGTATGTATAGGCAGCTTTATCTTAGGAGGCACCGACACGTGCGTCCCTAGCCAATGTCTTGTGGACTGATGGGACACGACTCCGAAACTGCCACCGGCCGCCAGCAAGCTAGCCCGAGCCTTTAGCTAGTCGAGCTCACACGACGTCATTTCCGTGGTCACCGGAGCCGAGCCACGCACCGAAACAACGCTAACATGACCACCACCACCGTGCTCCATACTCGCGAGGGGAGCCGAGCACCACCTCCTAGCAATCCCGGGCCAAGCCCGAGCTCACCTACCTGAAGCACAAGCTCCAATCCACCCCGGGGCCCAATGTAGCCCGTCCCAGCCCATCCCATCAACACAGACACCGGAGAACCGCCACCACCCCGCGCCGCCTGCAGAGCTACAACAGTCGTGTTGCTACAACTCACCCAACCGCGCACCGCTGCCCTGGCCAGCCGAGGCCCAGATTCCCGGACAGGGCAGAACTTCACCAACGCGCACAACCACTGCCACCAAAGGGCGGAGCAGTAGGCGCCATCCAGAGCCACCGTGGCCCGTGCAGCCTGCAGGCAAGAGGACCCCGCGCCCAGGGGCGCTGCACCCACCACGCCGCCCTCGATCTACGCTATGAGAAGCAGCAGCAGTGAAGACCTGATGGTTGGCAACCCACACCATGCCGAAGGGCGGCCCAGCTGAGCCTGAGACCTTCCCCGGCCCGCGCCACCGCAGCCCTCGACCCCTGTAGCTGGGAACGAACGGGCGAGCACTACCGCGGCCTTGCAACACCGCCGTCCCAACACACTGGCCTGCTCCACCATAACTCCCACGCAGCCACCGCCACTCTGCGGGACCACCGCACCAGCAGCGCTCCGCCCAGGTCGTTGCCGCGTCAATGACGCGCTCCTCCCCAGGGTGCCACACACCACATCAATAGGGGCTTCTCCCTGTGGTGGTGCGGATGAGGGGGGGTGGGGAGGGATGCTGCCCGGCGGCATCTAGGGTTCGGCCTGCCGTCCGCAGGACCGGCACGGGTGAGCGAGGGGAATGGGGTCAGAGTATAGTAGAATTAGCCATTGCACCCGTCAACTATCGCACATTCCAGGAAGATTGGATTTTTGATCAAGTGAACCCTTCCTTATGCATCAAAGTAGTTTTCGGTATATCATAATGCTTGAATGAGTAATTCCACACGGCTGTAATCCTAGAATACCCCGTCTGATAGGAGCTGGGATCCTACCAGGTCTAGCCCTTAGGTTGGAAGGGAGGGTGGCGAGGAGCTGGGCGCGAGCAGCGCGGCGATGGCGCCTTGGTCACGCGGCGGAGAAGGAGGAGATGGCGCAAGAGGCGGCTAGGGTTAGGGTTTCGGCTCCTGAAGGGAGCCATGCAATAGTTATGACTTATTGCTTAATTCCAAAACGTGGCCTTACAAGTGTTTATATAATCCTCGATGAGCTAACAAAAATAAAGATAAGTTGGGCCAAGCCCCTAAGTAGAAGCGCCATTGGGCCTCCTCTAGCTATACGTGATGCCGGTCATAACATCTCTCCCTGCCTGTGCAAACAGCTCATCCTCGAGCTAGAAGTCTGGAAAATGCTGGTGGAACTCCTCAAGCTGCTCCCAAGTGGCGTCCTCCTCCGGAAGGCCTTGCCACAGGATCAACAAATGCCACTGAAAGCACAAGTGCTCACTGGGTGATTTTGGTAATTAATGTCAACATATCTTTTGTTGGACTAATACTTTTATCTAGTATATTTCAGATAAGTTCAACAGCGTAGTGGCAGGACAAGAGGAAGTGGAACCCCATTCAAGATGCTAAGGACACATATTGGCTCAAGCTCAAGACTCTACTCTTTTCATTTTAGTGATCCAAGATCACATTGAGTCCATAGGAAAGCCAATACTACTAAAAGGGGATGAGGTGTTGCTTAATGGCTTGCTTGCTCAAAGTGCTTAGTGATATGCTCCTAAAGCCCTCAACCACTTTCTCATTTCCAAATATGTCCTAAACCTAAAGTCAAACTCGGCCCCACCGATTTGATCTATCCGGTGCCACCGATTTCACTTGACATAGCCACTGCCAGAAACCCTAATCAGTTTGGTCTCACCGATGGGATCTCGGTCTCACCGAGATGGGTTTGCAAACTCTCTGTTGCGTACTGCAATTATTTCGGTCTCACCGAAATAGGTAGTCGGCCCCACCGAGTTTGCTTGGCCAACTCTCTGTTTGCTTATTACTAAAATCGGTCTCACCGAGTTTATGTAATCGGTCAAACCGAGATGAGGTTTTACCCTAACCCTAGCACATCGGTCCCACCGAGTTGATCATATCGGTCCCACCGCAAATCCTAACGTTCACATTTTGAACTAAATCGGTCTGACCGAGTTTCACTATTCGGTCCCACCAAGTTTTGTAAATTGTGTGTAACGGTTTGATTTTGTGTGGAGGCTATACATACCCCTCCACCCTTCCTCCATTCGTGAGGAAAGCCATCAGAACATGCCTACACTTCCAGCATTCATTTTCTGAGAGAGAACCACCTACTCATGTGTTGAGACCAAGACATTCCAATCCAACCATAAGAATCTTGATCTCTAGCCTTCCCCAAGTTGCTTTCCACTCATATCATCTTTCCACCAAATCCAAATCTGTGAGAGAGAGTTGAGTGTTGGGGAGACTATCATTTGAAGCACAAGAGCAAGGAGTTCATCATCAACACACCATCTATTACCTTTTGGAGAGTTGTGTCTCCTAGATTGGTTAGGTGTCACTTGGGAGCCTCCGTCAAGATTGTGGAGTTGAACCAAGGAGTTTGTAAGGGCAAGGAGATCACCTACTTCGTGAAGATCTATCCTAGTGAGGCAAGTCCTTCGTGGGCGATGGCCATGGTGGGATAGACAAGGTTGCTTCTTTGTCGACCCTTCGTTGGTGGAGCCCTCCATGGACTCGCGCAACCCTTACCCTTCGTGGGTTGAAGTCTCCATCAAAGTGGATGTACGATAGCACCACCTATCAGAACCACGTCAAAAATCTCCGTGTCTCCAATTTCGTTTGCACACTCCAATCCCATCCCTTTACATTCTTGCAAGTTGCATGCTTTACTTTCCACTGCTCATATACTCTTGTCATGCTTCCTTGATATGTATTGTGAATGTTTAAACTTGTGCTAAAACTCCACCTTAACTTGAAGAACTTAAAAATTGCCACCTTTATTTGTTGAGGGTCTAATCACCCCCCCTCTAGACACCTCTTCTCGATCCTTTCAATTGGTATCAGAGCATTGGTCTCCATTTCTTTGGTTTAATCACCATTGGAGGAAGATGGATGAGTCTACAATGGGGAGTTTTAGACGTAGAGTGCCTATGCTTGATGGGGAGTTCTTTCATGCTTGGAAAAATGAGATGCTTGAGATTTTCAATGAATATCATTTGAACAAGTATATTGCTAGCCCGTGTGCACCCCTTGTTGACCCCTTGCATCCTACCCATGATGAGTCTATTGACATGATCCGCAATCTTAGAACTATCAATCTTATCATTAGAGGACTGCCTAGAAATCTGATTGTTTGCTTGCCTGCTCTTGATTGTGCTTATACTATATGGATATTTCTTGAGGAACGATTTCCAAACTACTCCTTGAAAAACCTAGATGAGATTCTTCTTAAGTCCATTGCTTTAAATAAGATGAATCCTAATGATCCTAAGTTTGGTGATTGTCTATTTGAGCATCGGGACCTTATGCGTGGCAAAGGAGATGTTGGAATCATTAGCAATATCATTTCCGAAGTCATTAGAATTCATAAAGATGCACATTGTCATGGTCATAAAACTAATCAATCACTCTCTCTAGGTAATGATCAATCACAAGACGATGTTGAACATGGATACTATGATAAGGATGATGATAGTGACTTTGATCTCGATGAGTCTATGAGACACTTTGGTCTTATGGCTAATCTTCGCGGCTACAAGGCTGGAAGAAAGGAATGGGTTCTTGATAGTGGATGTACCGATCACATGACCGGAGACAAGGATATGTTTGATGAGCTTGCTGAAAACAACGGCCCTCGAAAATATGTCACTTTTGGTGATAACTCAAAGGGTAAGGTGGTTGGCCTTGGTAAGGTGGCCATCTCACATGACAGCTCCATCCAAAATGTTATGCTCGTTGAATCTATTGGATACAATTTACTTTCTGTATCTAGACTAGCCGAATTCGGTTTCAACGTCCTATTTACTGAAGTAGATTGCCAAGTGTTTCGAAGAGATAATCACAATATGGTCTTTATTGGTATACGTAGAGGTGATCTATACATTGTTGATTTCACTAAAAAGGCTCAAACTAGAACTTGCTTAATTGCTAAATCTTCTAAAGGTTGGTTATGGCATAGAAGGTTATGTCATGTGGGCATGCGAAATCTTGATAAGCTTATTAAAGGTTATCATATCCTTGGTGTTAAAGATGTTATATTTGATGAGGATAGACTTTGTAGTGCTTGTCATGCAGGAAAACAGGTTGGAGGAAGTCGTCCCGTGAAAAACATCATGACCACGAGAAGACCGCTCGAGCTACTTCATATGGATCTTTTTGGTCCCAATGCCTACAAGAGTCTCGGTGGTAACTCGTTCGGTTTAGTCATTGTCGATGATTTTTCAAGATTTACGTGGGTGTTCTTTCTTGATGATAAATCGCAGGTCCAAAAGATCTTCAAGAACTTCGCTAGGAAGGCCCAAAATCAATTTGAAGTGAAGATCAAGAAGGTTCGCAGCGACAACGGAACGGAGTTCAAGAACGCAAATGTGGACACCTTTCTTGACGAAGAAGGGATTTCACATGAGTTCTTGGCTACGTACATGCCTCAACAAAATGGAGTTGTTGAGAGGAAGAACCGAACTATTATTGAGATGGCGAGAACGATGCTTGATGAGTACAAGACACCAAAACACTTTTGGGCGGAAGCGGTTGAGACAGCCTGTCATGCCACAAATCGATTGTATCTTCACAAGCTTCTCGGCAAGACGGCATACGAGCTTCTCACGAGTAACAAACCCCAAGTTGGTACTTTCGAGTATTCGGCTCAAAGTGCTATATTCTTGATAAGCATCGTCGTTCGAAATTTGCTCCTAAATCTCATGAAGGTTTCCTACTCGGTTATGGCTCAAACTCTCACACTTACCGTGTCTACAACAACTTCACCCGAAAGGTTGAAGAGACGGTAGATGTGAAGTTTGATGAATCTAACGGCTCGCAAGTAGAGCAATTGCCAATTGATGTAGGAGACAAAGACCCTTCGGAAGCAATCCAAGACTTGTCTATTGGCAAGATTCGTCCAATGTAGGTGAAGGATAGTACCTCGTCCGTCCAAGTGGAAGCTTCTACCTCACGACAAGGTGAACTACGAGTTAACTCGGAAGCATCCACAAGTGGGACACGCCAAGATGATGAAAACGAGGATGTACACCAAGATGAACCTCATCAACCTCCTTCTCCACCTCCACAAGAGAACAACAACACCAACAACGAAGAAGGCCAAGAGGAAGAACAAGATGATGAAGAAGATGTTCCACCCCGACCAAAACAAAAGCTCTCATGAGTTAGAGCAAGAGTCTCAGGAGATCATCCCGTCGAACAAATCTTTGATGATATTCAAACCGGGAGAATCACTCGCTCTAAAACTCATTTGGCTAATTTTTGTGAACACTATTCATTCATCTCTAGCATTGAACCTATGAAGGTGGAAGAAGCGCTTGATGATCCGGACTGGGTGAACGCTATGCATGAAGAGCTACACAATTTCAAGAGGAACCAAGTGTGGACGTTGATTGAAAAGCCCGATGAGAAGCACAATGTCATTGGTACCAAATGGGTGTTCGGAATAAGCAAGATGAAGATGAACAAGTTGTACGCAATAAGGCCCGTCTCGTCGCTCAAGGCTACACTCAAGTCGAAGGTATGGACTATGGTGAGATATATGCCCCCGTTGCTAGACTTGAGTCCATACGCATCTTACTTGCTTATGCCAATCATCATGATATCACATTATATCAAATGGACATTAAAAGTGCTTTTCTAAATGGTGAAATTGAGGAGGAAGTTTATGTTAAACAACCTCCCGGCTTTGTTAATCCTAAGAAACCCAACCATGTTTACAAACTTCACAAAGCTCTTTATGGTCTTAAACAAGCTCTTAGAGCGAGGTATAAATGCTTGACTAAATTCCTTATTGAAAAAGGCTTTGATATTGGAAAAATTGATTCTACTCTTTTTACTAAAAGGGTTAATGGTGAATTATTTGTGTGCCAAATTTATGTGGATGATATCATATTTGGTTTGACTAACCCTTATTTTAGTGAAAAGTTTGGAAGGCTAATGTCAGAGAAGTTTGAGATGTCTATGATGAGTGAACTCAAGTTCTTTCTTGGTTTGCAAATCAAGCAAACTAAGGAGGGTACCTTTGTTTCCCAAACAAAGTATACCAAGGACCTATTCAAGAAGTTCAACATGCAAGAAAGCAAAGGTATGAATACACCCATGCCTACTAGTGGACATCTTGACTTGACTAAGGATGGCAAACGGGATGACCAAAAGGTTTACCGCTCTATGATTGGTTCATTGTTATATCTATGTGACTCCCATCCCGATATTATGCTAAGTGTGTGCATGTGTGCATAATATCAAGCGGCCCCCAAAGAATGTCATCTTAAGGCTGTGAAAAGGATAGTGAGATACTTAATTCACACACCAAACTTTGGCATTTGGTATCCTAAGAGGTCTTCTTTTGATCTTGTTGGCTACTCCAATTCGGACTATGCCGGAGACAAGGATGATAGAAAGTCCACTTCGGGTACTTGTTTATTTCTTGGTAGATCACTTGTGTCTTGGTCCTCCAAAAAACAAAACTCGGTATCCTTATCCACCGCCGAAGCGGAATACATTGCCGCCGGTTCATATTGTGCTCAATTACTTTGGATGACCCAAACTCTTAAAGATTACGGGATATATGTGAAACATGTTCCATTGCTTTGTGATAATGAAAGTGCTATTAAGATTGCTCGCAATCCCGTGCAACATTCTCGAACTAAGCATATTGAAGTTCATCATCATTTCATTCGAGATCATGTTGCTATAGGCGACATTGATCTTAAGCATGTTCGTACCGATAAGTAATTGGCGGATATATTCACCAAACCGCTTGATGAGAAAGTATTTTGCCGGTTGAGAGGTGAATTGAACATCATTGATGCTTCAAACTTGGAGTAGAAACTCCATTTGGATACATGCAAGGCATGAGTTTTGACTAATCCTTGATGTTTCTCTTATGAAGATGATCATATGTCTTGGATCTATATTTGTACTCTTGCATGTCATCTAACCCTTGTAGGTACTTGGATAAGCCAAAGTCTATGAGATTGCAACTCACTCACATCTTGATCAATCTCTACATCACCAAGTCTCTACAATATGGTGGTTGAAGACAAGGAAGCATGAATCCTTTCAATATATCCTTTGACAACTTCTTTATATCAAATTTCATTTGGTATCAATATCATGTTTGTCATTTTGGATACACAAGTGCTTTTCCTTTCAAGACTAACCCATGTAGGAAGATGAACTCAAACTACAAGTAGTGCTCCCAACTCTTGATGAACTACATCAACCTTGAGCATCCCACACAAGTTCAACTACATGATCAAGATCAACACCACGACCCAGGGTATGATATTCCATCTTAGAAAAGCTTTACCCCAAGACATGGGTTAAAGCAGCTCAACAAGATGAGAATACATCAAAATGCTTGAACAAAAAATGGTAACCCCATTTTGAGCTTAAACGACGAGTATGACCTATGATCAAGTGTCTTCACTTGACTCCCAAGTCAATATACTCTAACATAGGTGACTTTGTCACCGACCAATTCTAGATGAAGCTCTCTTGTGTTTTTCTGTGTTTTTTGCATTTGTTTCTTGCATACAAATTCCCCTTTCAAAAAAAAACTTCATCTAGATTTCTTTTCTTTTCTCTGATTATTTTTTGCATTCCATGCATCCAATTCATTGCAAATCTTTTAGTTAATTCCTTGCAAATCCTTGTGAGATCTTATTTGCCTAAGTGAGCTGAGATGACAATTAGTTTCTCTCTGTGTTGAAATCAGCCTCACCGATTTGTTCTTCTCGGCCAAACCGAAACGACTCGGTGCCACCAAAGCAAACAACTCGGAGTAACCGAATTCAATACTGAGAAAACACTTTGCCATTTGCATCCTGCATATTTGTTCCAGCTCCACTCGATGATTCTTGTCCTCTACCAGCATCTTATATTACATGTTGCTTTGTACTGTGACTCAAGGACCAAACCTACTTGACTCATGCTCCAGAAGATCCCTTCTTGGAGATTTATGTCAAAGGGGGAGATAGAGCACATCAAAGCTTATCACATAAGAGAGAATGCACACCTTAAGCTTCTCCAGATGCTTATTTTCCATAGAGGAGAGAAGTCACATGTCTTCAAGAGGGGAAAGACATGTTAGTATGTGTTATGTTTGTTATGATTGTTTTACTCTGATTTTGTTTTTGCTCTGATTTTCTTTTCCCTATCTTCTCCCATTATCTAATATATAAGATTCAGGGGGAGAGAGAGCTCATTTCTAAGGGAAGAAAATCTTTGGAATTCATTGCATATCTTTACTCTTTGGGGACATGTCAATATCCAAATAGAGTACTAAGTACTCACTCACTACATGTCATCCCAATCTTGGTACTCTTGTGGTTTCCTGTTCTTGCTCTGCTTAGTACATATTCCTGTGTTATCTAACCTTGTTTACTCAGATTCATCTCTTCCAAAGCCAGCTCATGACCGCAAGGTAAGTATATGCATCACACTCATGTGCATGATGATCTCTTGCTGATGTACATATTGTTTGCAAGAACGAATCATGAACATTGATGTACACTTCCTATATTCACACCATTTTCTCTGATGCATATAGCCAAGATACATGTAACTCATTGCCTGCTCTGTCATGCTTATGCCTTCACATGGTATTATATTCTATCTTCACATTACTGCATACATGTAGGGGGAGCCTATTCATGTTACATGTCTTTCCAAAGCTTTACTTGCTATTCCTTGTATCTTTATCTAAAGCTTTGATGTATGTTGTCATCAATTACCAAAAAGAGGGTGATTGAAAGCACAAGTGATCCCTGGGTGATTTTGGTAATTAATGTCAACATATCTCTTGTTGGACTAATACTTTTATCTAGTATATTTCAGATAAGTTCAACAGCGGAGTGGCAGGACAAGAGGATGTGGAACCCCTTTCAAGATGCTAAGGACACATATTGGCTCAAGCTCAAGACTCTACTCTTTTCATTTTAGTGATCCAAGATCACATTGAGTCCATAGGAAAGCCAATACTATTAAAAGAGGATGAGGTGTTGCTTAATGGCTTGCGTGCTCAAAGTGCTTAGTGATATGCTCCTAAAGCCCTCAACCACTTTCTCATTTCCAAATATGTCCTAAACCTAAAGTCAAACTCGGCCCCACCGATTTGATCTATCCAGCGCCACCGAGTTCACTTTATATAGCCACTGCCAGAAACCCTAATCAGTTTGGTCTCACCGATGGGATCTCGGTCTCACCGAGATGGGCTTGCAAACTCTCTGTTGCCTACTGCAATTATTTCGGTCTCACCGAAATAGGTAGTCGGCCCCACCGAGTTTGCTTGGCCAACTCTCTGTTTGCTTATTATTAAAATTGGTCTCACCGAGTTTGTTTAATCGGTCAAACCGAGATGAGGTTCTACCCTAACCCTAGCACATCGGTCCCACCGAGTTGATCATATCGGTCCCACCGAAAATCCTAACGTTCACATTTTGAACCAAATCGGTCTGACCGAGTTTCACTATTCGGTCCCACCGAGTATGGTAAATTGTGTGTAACGGTTAGATTTTGTGTGGAGGCTATATATACCCCTCCACCCTTCCTCCATTCGTGAGGAAAGCCATCAGAACGTGCCTACACTTCCAGCATTCATTTTCTGAGAGAGAACCACCTACTCATGTGTTGAGACCAAGGCATTCCAATCCAACCATAAGAATCTTGATCTCTAGCCTTCCCCAAGTTGCTTTCCACTCATATCATCTTTCCACCAAATCCAAATCTGTGAGAGAGAGTTGAGTGTTGGGGAGACTATCATTTGAAGCACAAGAGCAAGGAGTTCATCATCAACACACCATCTATTACCTTTTGGAGAGTGGTGTCTCCTAGATTGGTTAGGTGTCACTTGGGAGCCTCCGTCAAGATTGTGGAGTTGAACCAAGGAGTTTGTAAGGGCAAGGAGATCGCCTACTTCGTGAAGATCTACCCTAGTGAGGCAAGTCCTTCGTGGGCGATGGCCGTGGTGGGATAGACAAGGTTGCTTCTTCGTGGACCCTTCGTGGGTGGAGCCCTCCATGGACTCGCGCATCCGTTACCCTTCGTGGGTTGAAGTCTCCATCAACGTGGACGTACGATAGCACCACCTATCGG
Organism: Thinopyrum elongatum; assembly: GCA_011799875.1. Taxonomy (NCBI): domain Eukaryota; kingdom Viridiplantae; phylum Streptophyta; class Magnoliopsida; order Poales; family Poaceae; genus Thinopyrum; species Thinopyrum elongatum. The sequence continues at coordinate 729,214,539 of CM022303.1, forward strand.
AACCACGCCAAAAATCTCCGTGTCTCCAATTGCGTTTGCACACTCCAATCCCATCCCTTTACATTCCTGCAAGTTGCATGCTTTACTTTCCGCTACTCATATACTCTTGTCATGCTTGCTTGATATGTATTGTGAATATTTAAACTTGTGCTAAAAACTCCACCTTAACTTGGAGAACTTAAAAATTGCCACCTTGATTTGTTGAGGGTCTAATCACCCCCCTCTAGACACCTCTTCTCGATCCTTTCAGCCACAATCTGTGGCACTGCTGGACCTTCAGTACCTTCGCTGGACCTCGAAGAAGACATCCATCGGAGGTTGGAGGAAGCGCCGGCGTGGCTGCCGGCGGATCCCCGCGGAAAGGCTTCAGCAAGCCCACATGGAAGACGTCATTGATGTGAGCGTCGGGCGGAAGCTGAAGGTCGTAGGTGACCTTGCCGATGCGTTCCAACATGGAAAACGGTCCCGCGTAGCGAGGGCCCAGCTTGCGCTTATCGCGCGGATCCAGTGACTGCATGGAGCGGTGACGGAGTCGCCGCCACACCCAGTCGCCCACTGCAAACTCCGCCTCGCGGTGGTGGACGTCATAGTACTTCTTGGACAGCTACTGGGACTGAAGAAGACACTGGCGCACCTTGGCATGGATATCGTCCCTACTGCGGAGAAGGTCGCCAGCCGCCTCTGTCCGGGTCGTCCCGGGGTCAACCGGCAGGATGGGCGGTGGCGGACGGCCGTAGACCACCTCAAAAGGTGTGGCGCGCAGGGCGGAGTGGTAGGAGGTGTTGTAGGAGTACTCCGCCAACGCGAGCCAGTCCACCCAAGCACGTGGACGATCACCTGTAACACAACGCAAATACATAGCAATCACCTTGTTGACCACCTTAGATTGGCCATCCATCTGGGTGTGGAAGGCCGTACTCAGGCGCAGTTTCACGCCCGCCATCTGGAAGAGATCGTGCCAGACATGACCATTGAACACCGGGTCATGGTCGCTGATGATCGAAGAGGGGAACCTGTTGGGCATGTAACTACTGGGTATGACCCGCCTAGGAGGGGCCGGGTCATGCCACTGGCGGCTTAAGGATGAAGAGGACCGATAAGGTCCAAGAAGATGCCGGTTCATCGAGCAAGCCAGTTGAAGGCCCAAGACCAGGAGCCGCTTGAGGCCCACGGGTACGAGCCGTCATATGTTTAACTTGTTCTGTAAGGCAAGTGTAGTTAGAAACTAAGCCGGTCATGTTTGTGTAAGCCGGCCGGGACTTTGTAAGCTGTCGGGCATCAACCTGTATATAAAGGGGTGACCCAACGGTGGGCCAACTCAAGAAACAAATAATTGAGAACTAGGTCAAGCGTATTCACTCCCTTGTAATCGAAACCCAAGCAATACAACTCGAAGCAGGACGTAGGCTTTTACCTCATCGAGAGGGGCCGAACCTGGGTAAACTCTCTGTGTCCTTTGTCCCGTTCAACCCCTTCAAGCTAACCTAGTATGATGGCTCCACACCTAAGTCCTTTTGCTAGGGCATCTGCCGTGACAATTCCACGACAGTTGGTGCCCGCCGTGGGGCTATCGCATGGTGGTTTCGAGTTCTTGAAGGGCAACTTCACAGGGATCAAGGGATACACCGTGGGCCGGATGACCAAGAGTCACCGCGGGAAGATCTACATCGACGATGCTGGGTAGGGTCCGGAGGCCGATTCAATCGAATACGGATACCGGGTCCCCTTTGGTGGAATCCATGTCTTCATCGGCAAGGTTGGTGAGTTGAAGCCTGAGCAGGACGCCTGCACCGACATTGTCGAGACGGCTCAGCGCACACGACCCGCCAAGTCTCAGTCCGCCCAAAAAAATGTCTTCGTTGGCTTTGTTCATGGGGCGGATCTGGAGGAAGGTTCAATGTCAGGTGGAGAGACGGCCATCTATTTAGGTGATGAGTCCTCAACCGGCGAAACCGAATTGATCTATCAATTGCAAGACGGCGGGCTTGGGGGCTGTTTTGATGGCGACAGTATTCCAGACCCCTATGAGCCGCCGAGCAGGGTTGCTATCTTCATGGCTGGTACACAGCCAGCTCTAAATAATTCAACTGCGGCGGCTATGACCTCCGGTTCAACTGCCGCCGTGACGGCTGGGGCGAGCTGCTCTGCGCGCCCGCTGGCTCAAGTCTTGTCGGAGCTCTTGGACACTATGGCAACTCTGCTGGCCGTGGAGGTGACTCCAGCGAATCAAGTACAACATAATGTGGATGTCGCAAAACTGCGGGATGAGATAGCTCAAGCCAGTGAGGAGCTTAACACTGAAAACAATAGGATGGCAATAGAGCGAGCTGCCTTGGATGCACAGTCACAATGGATTCAAGCTGAGGCTTTCCAGTTAAGTTTGGATCAGACTGCGTCTAACTGTTGGGAACGTAGCATACAATTTCAACAAATTTCCTATGCACACGCAAGATCTATCAAGGAGATGCATAGCAATGAGAAGGGGAGAGTATGTCCACGTACCCTCGTAGACCGAAAGCGGAAGTGTTTGTTAACACGGTTGATGTAGTCGAACTTCTTCTTGTTCAGACCAATCAAGTACCGAACGTACGGCACCTCCGAGTCCTGCACACGTTCAGCTCCGGTGATGTTACACGCCCTCTTGATCCAGCAAGGCGTCGAGGAAGTAGTTGAGTTCCGTCAGCACGACGGCGTGGTGACGGTGATGGTGATGTGATCCGCACAGGGCTTCGCCTAAGCACTATGTGACTATGACCGGAGGAGTAAACCATGGAGAGGGACGCCGCACACGGCTTGGAACAATTGGTGTGTCTCCAAGGGGTGCCCTACCCACGTATATAAAGGAGAGAGAGGGGAGGAGGCCGGCCTAGGGCGCGCCAAGTGGGAGGAGTCCCACTTGGACTCCTTGTCCAATTCGGCCCCCCCTTTCCTTTTACCGGAATGGGAAAGGGGGAAGTAGAGGGAGGAGGAGAAGGAAAGGGGGGCTGCGCCCCCTCCCCTACTCCAATTCGGACTCCCCATGGGGGGAGGCACGCGCCACCCCTTGTGGGCTGCCTTGCCTCCCTCCTATGGCCCATATGGCCCATATCTTTCCCCCGGGGGTTCCGGTAACCCCCCCGGTACTCCGATACGTACCTGATACATTCCGAAACACTTCCGGTGTCGGAATACTGTCGTCCAATATATCAATCTTTACCTCTCGACCATTTCGAGACTCCTTGTCATGTCCGTGATCTCATCCGGGACTCCGAACAATCTTCGGTCACCAAAACACATAACTCATAATACAAATCGTCATCGAACGTTAAGCATGCGGACCCTACGGGTTCGAGAACTATGTAGACATGACTGAGACACCTTTCCGGTCAATAACCTGGATGCTCATATTGGCTCACACATATTCTACGAAGATCTTTATCGGTCGAACCGTTATGACAACATATGTTATTCCCTTTGTCATCGGTATGTTACTTGCCCGAGATTCGATCGTCGGTATCTTCATATCTAGTTCAATCTCGTTACTAGCAAGTCTCTTTACTCGTTCTGTAATACATCATCCCGCAACCAACTCAATGGTGACATTGCTGGCAAGGCTTATTATGATGTGCCACATTCAGATCCATATGTATTTTGCATATCTCTATGTCTCCCTCCTAGACTTGATCACGGATAAAGTTGAAGCGTCTCTTGATGTCTTTGGTTCTCTTGTGAAACCTAGATTCCTTCGCCAAGGCAATTGCTCCAGTGCTGTCACAAAAGATTTTCATTGGACCCGATGCACTAGGTATTACACCTAGATCGGATATGAACTCCTTCATCCAGACTCCTTCATTTGTTGCTTCTGAAGCAGCTATGTATTCCGCTTCACACGTAGATCCCGCCATGATGCTCTGCTGGGAACTGCACCAACTGACAGCTCCACCATTCAATATAAATACGTATCCGGTTTGTGACTTAGAGTCATCCAGATCAGTGTCAAAGCTAGCATCGACGTAACCATTTACGACGAGCTCTTTGTCACCTCCATAATCGAGAAACATCTCCTTAGTTCTTTTCAGGTACTTCAGGATGTTCTTGACTGCTCTCCAGTGATCCACTCCTGGATTACTTTGGTACCTCCCTGCTAAACTTATAGCAAGGCACACATCAGGTCTGGTACATAGCATTGCATACATGATAGAACCTATGGCTAAGGCATAGGGAATGACTTGCATTTTCTCTCTAGCTTCTGCAGTGGTCGGGCATTGAGTCTGACTCAATTTCACACCTTGTAATACAGGCAAGAACCCTTTCTTTGACTGATCCATTTTGAACTTCTTCAAAACTTTATCAAGGTATGTGCTTTGTGAAAGTCCAATTAAGCGTCTTGATCTATCTCTATAGATCTTGATGCCTAATATGTAAGCAGCTTCACCGAGGTCTTTCATTGAAAAACACTTATTCAAGTATCCTTTTATGCTATCCAGAAATTCTATATCATTTCCAATGAACAATATGTCATCCACATATAATATTAGAAATGCTACAGAGCTCCCACTCACTTTCTTGTAAATACAGGCTTCTCCAAAAGTCTGTATAAAACCATATGCTTTGATCACTTCATAAAAGCGTATATTCCAATTCCGAGATGCTTGCACTAGTCCATAAATGGATCGCTGGAGCTTGCACACTTTGTTAGCACCTTTAGGATCGACAAAACCTTCCGGTTGCATCATATACAACTCTTCTTTAAGAAATCCATTAAGGAATGCAGTTTTGACATCAATTTTCCAGATTTCATAATCATAAAATGCGGCAATTGCTAACATGATTCGGACAGACTTAAGCATTGATACGGGTGAGAAAGTCTCATCGTAGTCAACTCCTTGAGCTTGTCGAAAACCTTTTGCGACAAGTCGAGCTTTGTAGACAGTAATATTACCATCAGCGTTAGTCTTCTTCTTGAAGATCCACTTATTCTCTATGGGTCACCGATCATCGGGCAAATCCACCAAAGTCCACACTTTGTTCTGATACATGGATCCTATCTCGGATTTCATGGCCTCAAGCCATTTTTCGGAATCTGGGCTCATCATCGCTTCTTCATAGTTCGTAGGTTCCCCATGGTCTAGTAACATGACTTCCAGAATAGGATTACCGTACCACTCTCGAGCGGATCGTACTCTGGTTGATCTACGTGGTTCAGTAATAACTTGATCTGAAGTTTCATGATCATCATCATTAGCTTCCTCTCTAGTTGGTGTAGGCATCACGAGAACAGATCTCTCTGATGAACTACTTTCCAAATTGAGAGGAGGTACAATTACCTCGTCAAGTTCTACTTTCCTCCCACTCACTTCTTTTGAGAGAAACTCCTTCTCTAGAAAGGATCCATTCTTAGCAACAAATATCTTGCCTTCGGATCTGTGATAGAAGGTATACCCAACAATTTCTTTTGGGTATCCTATGAAGACGCACTTCTCCGATTTGGGTTCGAGCTTATCAGGCTGAAGCTTCTTCACATAAGCATTGCAACCCCAATCTTTAAGAAATGACAGCTTAGGTTTCTTGCCAAACCACAGTTCATACGGTGTCATCTCAACGGATTTAGATGGTGCCCTATTTAACGTGAATGCAGCTGTCTCTAGTGCATAACCCCAAAACGATAGTGGTAAATCGGTAAGAGACATCATAGATCGCACCATATCTAATAAAGTACGGTTACGACGTTCAGACACGCCATTACGCTGTGGTGTTCTAGGTGGCGTGAGTTGTGAAACTATTCCACATTGTTTTAAATGAAGGCCAAACTCGTAACTCAAAAATTCGCCTCCGATCAGATCGTAGAAACTTTATTTTCTTGTTACGATGATTCTCCACTTCACTCTGAAATTCTTTGAACTTTTCAAATGTTTCAGACTTGTGTTTCATCAAGTAGATATACCCATATCTGCTTAAATCATCTGTGAATGTCAGAAAATAACGATACCCGCCGCGAGCCACAATACTCATTGGACCGCATACATCGGTATGTATTATTTCCGGTAAGTCAGTGGCTCGCTCCATTGTTCCGGAGAACGGAGTCTTAGTCATCTTGCCCATGAGGCATGGTTCGCAAGCATCAAATGATTCATAATCAAGTGATTTCAAAAGTCCATCTGCATTGAGTTTCTTCATGTGCTTTACACCAATATGACCTAAACGGCAGTGCCACAAATATGTTGCACTATCATTATCAACTTTGCAGCTTTTAGCATCAAAATTATGAATATGTGTATCACCACAATCGAGATTCAACAAGAATAGACCACTCTTCAAGGGTGCACGACCATAAAAGGTATTACTCATATAAATAGAACAACCATTATTCTTTGATTTAAATGAATAACCGTCTCGCACTAAACAAGATCCAGATATAATGTTCATGCTCAACGCTGGCACCAAATAAAAATTATTCAGGTCTAAAACTAATCCCGAAGGTAGATGTAGAGCTAGCGTGCCGACGGCGATCACATCGACCTTGGAACCATTTCCGACGCGCATCGTCACCTCGTCCTTAGCCAATCTTCGTTTAATCTATAGCCCCTGTTTCGAGTTACAAAAATGAGCAACCGAACCAGTATCAAATACCCAGGCGCTACTACGAGCATTAGTAAGGTACACATCAATAACATGTATATCAAATATACCTTTGTTCACTTTGCCATCCTTCTTATCCGCCAAATAATTGGGGCAGTTCCGCTTCCAGTGACCAGTACCTATGCAGTAGAAGCACTCAGTTTCAGGCTTTGGTCCAGACTTGGGCTTCTTCTCAGGAGCAGCAACTTGTTTGCCGTTCTTCTTGAAGTTCCCCTTCTTTCCTTTGCCCTTTTTCTTGAAACTAGTGGTCTTGTTGACCATCAACACTTGATGCTCTTTCTTGATTTCTACCTCCACAGCTTTGAGCATTGCGAAGAGCTCGGGAATAGTCTTTTCCATCCCTTGCATATTATAGTTCATCACGAAGCCTTTGTAGCTTGGTGGCAGTGATTGGAGAACTCTGTCAATGACACAATCAATTGGAAGATTAACTCCCAGCTGAGTCAACTGATTGTAATACCCAGATATTTTGAGTATGTGTTCATTGACAGAACTGTTTTCCTCCATCTTGCAGCTATAGAACTTGTTGGGGATTTCATATCTCTCAACTCGGGCATTTGCTTGAAATATTAACTTCAACTCCTAGAACATCTCATATGGTCCATGACATTCAAAACGTCTTTGAAGTCCCGACTCTAAGCCGTAAAGCATGGCACACTGAACTATCGAGTAGTCATCATATCGAGCTTGCCAGACGTTCATAACATCAGCTTCTGCTCCTGCAGCAGGCCTTTCACCTAGCGGTGCATCAAGGACATAATTCTTCTGAGCAGCAATGAGGATAATCCTCAAGTTATGGACCCAGTCCGTGTAGTTGCTACCATCATCTTTCAACTTAGCTTTCTCTAGGAATGCATTAAAATTCAAGGGAACGGTAGCACGGGCCATTGATCTACAACATAGATATGCAAAAACTATCAGTACTAAGTTCATGATAAATTAAGTTCAATTAATCAAATTACTTAAGAACTCCCACTTAGATAGACATCCCTCAAGTCATCTAAATGATACGTGATCCAAATCAACTAAACCATGTCCGATCATCACGTGAGATGGAGTAGTTTTCAATGGTGAACATCTCTATGTTGATCATATCTACTATATGATTCACGTTCGACCTTTCGGTCTCCAGTGTTCCGAGGCCATGTCTGTACATGCTAGGTTTGTCAAGTTTACCCCGAGTATTCCGCGTGTGCAAAACTGTCTTGTACCCGTTGATGTGAACGTAGAGCTTATCACACACCGATCATCACGTGGTGTCTCAGCACGACGAACTGTCGCAATGGTGCATACTTAGGGAGAACACTTATACCTTGAAATTTTAGTAAGTGATCATCTTATAATGCTATCGCCGTACTAAGCAAAATAAGATGCATACAAAGATAAACATCACATGCAATCAAAATATGTGACATGATATGGCCATCATCATCTTGTGCCTTTGATCTCCATCTCCAAAGCACCGTCATGATCTCCATTGTCACCGGCTTGACACCTTGATCTCCATCGTAGCGTCGTTGTCGTCTCGGCAACTATTGCTTCTACAACTATCGCTAACGCATAGGGATAAAGTAAAGCAACTACATGGCATTTGCATTTCATACAATAAAGCGACAACCATAAGGCTCCTGCTAGTTGCCGATAACTTTTACAAAACATGATCATCTCATACAACAACGTATATCACATCATGTCTTGGCCATATCACATCACAACATGCCCTGCAAAAACAAGTTAGATGTCCCCTACTTTGTTGTTGCAAGTTTTACGTGGCTGCTACGGGCTTCTAGCAAGAACCATTCTTACCTACGCAACAAAAACCACAATGGTGTCTCGTCAAGTTTGCTGTTTTAACCTTCAACAAGGACCGGCCGCAGTCAAATTCGATTCAAATAAAGTTAGAGAAACAGACACCCGCCAGCCACCTTTATGCAAAACTAGTTGCATGTCTGTTGGTGGAACCGGTCTCATGAACGTGGTCATGTAAGGTTGGTCCGGGCCGGTTCATCCAACAATACCGCTGAATCAAAATAAGACGTTGGTGGTAAGCAGTATGACTATCACCGCCCACAACTCTTTTGTGTTCTACTCGTACATATCATCTACGCATAGACCTAGCTCTGATACCACTATTGGGAATGTAGCAAACAATTTCAAAAAAAAAATCCTACGCACACGCAAGATCTATCTAGGAGATGCATAGCAATGAGAAGGGGAGAGTATGTCCACGTACCCTCGTAGATCGAAAGCGGAAGCGTTTGTTAACGCGGTTGATGTAGTCGAAGTTCTTCTCATTCCGACCGATCAAGTACCGAACGTACGGCACCTCCGAGTTCTGCACACGTTCAGCTCCGGTGATGTTCCTCACCCTCTTGATCCAGCAAGGCGTCGAGGAAGTAGATGAGTTCCATCAGCACGTCGGCGTGGTGATGTTGATGGTGATGTGATCCGCGCAGGGCTTCGCCTAAGCACTACGTGAATATGACAGGAGGAGTAAACCGTGGAGAGGGACGCCGCACACGGCTTGGAATAATTGGTGTGTCTCCAAGGGGTGCCCTGCCCATGTATATAAAGGAGGGAGAGGGGAGGAGGCCGGCCTAGGGCGCGCCAAGTGGGAGGAGTTCCACTTGGACTCCTTGTCCTATTCGGGCCCCCCCCACATTCCTTTTACCGGAAGGGGAAAGGGGGAAGGAGAGGAAGGAGTAGAAGGAAAGGGGGGCCGCGCCCTGTCGCGGCCGGATTTCGGGGACACAACCTATCCCAGAAATGTAACCCCTCGTGTTACCACCAGCCCAGGATTTCTTTTACTGGTGGACACGTCCTTGTTACAGATTACCAAGCCATTACAAGAATTGGATACAAGACCATAAAGGTCAAAAGATACAACAATGATTCTGGTGGTGGATGACGGAAATGACTCGTGGTTCTCCAACGTCGATGGGGCTCCATTCCCACATGAACAGCTGACCCGGATATCTCCTATCCGCGTGGCCGCTAATCCTAGGCTCCGCACGGGTGTCGCGGTGGTACTCCTCGAAGAAATCTTGACATGGCCAAGTAAATAGCCAGGGACAAGCCTGTGAGTACGTTGGAATGTACTCGCAAACATGATGAACAAAAGATATACCGAATGCAGGAGACAAAATATATGATCATGATGAACTACACTATATGCGTATGCTCATGATGGACTTAAATGCATGCTGACAGGAATTAAATCATGGCATGATAAGATATTAGCATGTGCAAACAAATGTACATATAAAAAACATTACTTATAACAAGGAAAGATAAAGGAAAATAAAATAAAGGAAATGCCGGTCGGATGTCTAAAATGACACCACGGTAGGTCTTGAAGACAAATGCCAAACGGGTGTCTAAAAGAGAAATCGGACGAGACAGGACCATTCGAGAACTCAGGCGACGCCACGAGAGGTCTTGAAAAGAAATGCCAGTCGGGTGTCAAGTGACGCCACGGTCGGACTTGAAGAGAAATGCCAATCGGGTGTCCACAAGAGTAGTGGCGTGATAAACCGCCTGTTAATTCGAGGGACGCCACAAAAGGTCTTGACACTACTAGAAAAAAGGCTATAGCTAATATGGACATTAATGGCGCACCACGTATGTGGTGCGCCACTGCTATATAGCAGTGGCGCACCATGTATAGGTACGCCATTAGTGTCCATATCACTAATGGCGCACCACACCCACGGTGCGCCACTACTGACAATTTTTTTTTATTTTTTTTTTCAAAACTAGTAATGGCGCACCAGGGGATAGTGCGCCATTACTAGTTAAAACTAGTAATGGCGCACCACACACTCCGTGCGCCACTACTAACAAAATTTTTTTACTTTTTTTTTCAAAACTAGTAATGGCGTACCTGGGGATAGTGCGCCATTACTAGTTAAAACTATTAATGGCGCACCACAACCACGGTGCGCCACTACTAACAATTTTTTTTTTTCAAAACTAGTAATGGCGCACCACATACCAGGTGCGCCATTAGTAACCAGGGTTACTAATGGCGCATTCTTAGGAGGTGCGCCATTGGTAACCTGAGAGCAGCTAGATATTTTGGACAGCCACCTACCACACTCACTTTCCCCACTTCATTCTCTCCACCTCCTCCTCCAAGCTTGTCTTGGCTGCCTCCTCCTCCTCACCTCATTTGCACCATAGATTCACCCAAATTAAGTGGTTAAATTTCCTTTTTTTTATAGGTAAGTAAGGGGAATGCTTTCTTTATGTTCTAGATCTACTTTTTTCTCCCTCCAACAACGTGCACATGCACTTTTTATGGCCTAGATCTATGTATGTTTGTGGTGTTGCATATGTTTGTGTTTGCAGGTACCGGTATTTGAAATGCGATAGTTTCCAATATTTTGCCGGAAAGTTGATTCATTTCCGTTTCGGCGAGAATTTGGCACTATGCATTCTTTTTGGTCCAATTTTTAGGTAAAGTCATGCCAAATTTTTTTTTGCTTCTAAAATATCGATTTGCTCTACCCCGCAGGCGACCATGGTACGCACGATGACCGAAGGCATCGTGAATAGGTTTTTGAGCTCCGCGAAGGCCGAGATGCTTCAAAAGAACGAGACGGAGATAAGATGTCCGTGTCGAAGATGCAAGCCGAAGAGCCTTATGGACCCGGATTCCGCACAGGTGCGGGACCACCTGCTCTTGCGTGGTTTCATGGATGGCTATCGGTGGCAAGGTGATGAAGATGATTATGAAGTCGTCCATGGGGGCCGGGCAAGAAATGAGGAAGGGCAGCAAGACAGTCGCGGCGAGGGCGGGCGAGAAGACGAAGAATCTCCAGGACATGATCACGAAGTAGATGCAGTACACAGTCATCATGTAGAAGATGCCGGACATGACGGTGAGGAAGATCATGACGAAGGGCATGATCATGAAGATGAAGATGCCGGAGCAGACGACGATGGACCATCGATGGGATGGGTGCAGGATCCTCATATTCAAGAGCTGCTTCTCAAGCAGACGGATAACGCAAGAGCTGCCGCCCGAGAGAAAGCCAAGCTGGATCAACTGGAGATAGACGCGGTTACTCCATTGTATGAAGGATGCAGGCCCGAGGATATCCGCCTGAAAGTAACGCTCATGGCTCTGGAGATGAAGGTAAAACACAAAATGACCGATGCATGCTTCAACGAGAACATGTCATTCTGGCACGAACGTCTTCCCAAGGGGAACAAGTGCCCGATCAGTTTCGAGGAGGCGAAGAAAATCGTGTGTCCTCTCGATTTACCGAACGTGAAATACCATGTGTGCATGAACAATTGCATCATTTATCGGGACGAGCACGCGGAGTCTACCATATGTCCGGTGTGCGGCGTCACTAGATACAAGAAGAGGAAGAAAGATCCTCGAAAAGTGGTGTGGTACTTTCGGATCACTCCTCGTCTGCAACGGTATTTCGCGGACCCTAAGGTAGCAAAGCTCCTGCGTTGGCACGCGGATAGGCAGGAGAAGAAGCGAGAAGATGACGGAAATGATCCGGAGATAAATAAAAAATACAAGATGCTGAGTCACCCTAAGGATGCGAGCCAGTGGTAAGCGTTGAACTTCGAACACCCAGAATTTGGGAACGATCCAAGGAACATCGTGCTGGGCGCGAGCACCGATGGAGTCAATCCGTTTGGCAGCCAGAGAAGCACACATAGCACCTGGCCTGTGTTTGTGTGGATGTACAACCTTCCCCCCTGTTTGTGCATGAAGAGGAAGTACATTCACATGAGTATGCTAATTGAAGCGCCGAAACAACCTGGGAACGACATCAATCTGTATCTGGGGCTGCTGAAAGAGGAGCCAGACACGCTGTGGAAAACGCCAGCCAATACGTGGGATGCCGCAGAGAAAGAATATTTCCCTATGAGAGCCGCACTGCTCATGACGGTGCACGACTATCTCGGTTATGGATATGTCGCGGGGCAGGTGGTCCACGGATTTTCTGGATGCGTCACGTGCATGGACGACACAACGTATCGCCAGCTAGATAGAGATCATCGGTCTTCGAAAACCGTGTTCATGGGACATCGAAGGTGGCTTCACGACGATGACTCATGGAGAAAACGCAAGGATCTGTTCGATGGTGAAACCGAACCGCGAAGACGCCCGCGTACGAGGAGCGGCGAGGAAATAGACGAGCTGTTGAAAAATTGGAAAGAGTGCCCACCGCCGGGAAAGAAGCAAAAGGCGCCAGAGCCGGGAAAGAAGCGAAAGGAGCCAGAGCCACTGCTGAAGGTATGGAAAATGAGGTCTGTTTTCTGGGACTTGTCGTACTAGAAGATCCTCCGTGTGCCTCACAGCCTTGATGTCATGCATATCACGAAGAACGTGTGTGACAGTCTGCTTGGTACCCTGCTCAACATGCCAGAGAGGACCAAAGATGGGCCGAAAGCAAGGGCAGACTTAAAATAAATGGGCATCAGGGAGGAGCTTCACGCTAATGATGATGATGATGAATATGATGAGGCGAAGGACACGGAAAGTCGTTGCAATGGCAAAAAGGCCAAGAAGATCGGAAATGACTGCCCTCCCGCGTGCTTCACTCTAAGTCAGTAGGAGATCGAGCAGTTTTTCACCTGCCTCGTAGGAGTAAAACTTCCTTACGGTTACGCGGGGAAGATAAGCAGATACCTAGCCTCAGCGAAGCAGAAGTTTAGCGGGATGAAGTCTCACGACTGTCACATGCTGATGACGTAGATACTTCCAGTTGCAATCCGTGGGATCATGGACGCGCACGTCCGTGAAACACTATTTGGCCTATGAAACTTTTTCGACGTCATCTCTCGGAAGTCGGTTGGCGTGAGGCATCTCAGAAGGCTACAGGAAGAGATCGTGGTGATACTATGCGAGCTTGAGATGTACTTCCCGCCCACATTCTTCGACGTTATGGTGCATCTGCTGGTCCATATCGTGGAGGATATCATCCAACTCGGGCCGACGTTCCTGCACAGCATGATGCCGTTCGAAAGGATGAACGGTGTTATCAAAGGATACGTTCGCAACAGGTCACGTCCAGAGGGAAGCATAGCCAAGGGCTTTCTGATCGAAGAGTGCATCTCCTACTGCACGAATTATCTAGGCATCGAGAACCCCATTGGTCTGCCCGTCAACAGGCACCTCGGCAGGCTCGCTGGATGGGGTCACCATGAGGGTCGCCGCGAAATGCATGTCAACTTCAAGGGTCGACTCGCCGACTTTGAAAGAGCAAACCTAGTCGCGCTACAACACATAGACGTGGTCGATCCTTGGGTCGTAGAGCACAAAACCTTTATTGAGAAGACGTACAATGACCGAGGCCAACAGAGGATGGACAGAGATATAATCAAAGAGCACAACTCATGTTTCACGCATTGGTTCAAGGAGAAGCTTCTGTCGTACCCTTTACATGAGGATTCTTCCGTGGAAGAAAAACTCATATTCGCCTTGTCACAGGGAGCCGAGGATAACCTGATCACCTATGAGGCGTACGATATCAATGGCTACACATTCTACACCGAGGAAAAGGACATGATCAGCGATGGTTATCAGAACTCCGGGGTAACGATGGAATCCTACACCGGTAACGACAAGGACAGATACTACGGAAGGATCGAGGAGATCTGGGAGCTGAGCTACGCTGGAGAGAAGGTCCCGATGTTCCGTGTCAGATGGGCCAAGAGCATCCTAAAAGAAGACCGGTATTTCACCACCATGGTTATACCCGAAGCCAAATCCAAGACCGCGGGCGCAAACGTCACCGCGAAAAATGAGCCATGGGTCCTAGCTTCCCAAGTGGACCAATGCTTCTTCATTACCGACCCGTCAAAGCCCAGTCGTGTTGTCGTGAGGAGAGGCAAAAGGAAGATCATCGGAATGGATGGAGTCACCAATGAGCAAGACTTCGACACGTACGGTGACCCGAAGATGGAACATGACGATGACGATGAAGTACCAGCATACACCACAAGAAGAAGCAGGACCACCCTACCTAAAGGACGTGCGTTCAAGAGAAGAACTCCATTTGCGAAAAAGAAGGGCAAGAAGATTGTGAAAAGATAGCTAAGATCGATTGTATTTAAATTGTAGCCTTCATTTCTCGATTTTATTTCGACATATGGAAATGGCATTTCTTCTGTTCTAGTCCTCTATCCAGTAACCTGTTTTGTTCAAAACAGTGGGGATTAATGTTGTCTGTACTTACCTTCCTTTAATATTTTGTAACTTCTCCATCACCAAAGTTGAAGTATCGACCACTTTCTTCTTGGATTTGGAATTTTTGTTCTTCTCCCTCTTGTTTTGTTGCAAATCATCATTTACAGGCACCTTGGGCTTCTTTGTGTTTTCTTCTGGTATTTTAATTGTTTTTATTTATGTTTATTCTGGTAAAAAAAAGTTATTAATGGCGCACCAGGAGAAGGTGCGCCATTGCTATCAAGGTATTTACGGCGCACCCCTAGGAGGTGCGCCATTGATATCGAAAAAATAAGATAGTAATGGCGCACCAGGAGAAGGTGCGCCATTGCTATCACGGTGTTTATGGCGCACCCCTAGAAGGTGCGCCATTGGTATACGTATTTTTATGGCGCACCCCTAAAAGGTGCGCCATTGCTAACCCTCCCCCCACTCCCACTTGCTCCCCTCTCCCTCTGGCCTCTCTCCCTCCCTCGCCAGATCCACCACCCTCGCCCGCGCCCGCTCCACCGCCATCCGCCCGCGCTCGCTCCACCGCCGCCGGCATTGCGAGGTGCGCGCGCCCCACCTAACCCGACGACCCCCGCGGGAGCACGCCGCCGTCCGCCCGCGCCTGCTCCACCACCGCTGGCATTGCGAGGTGCGCGCGTGAGCCGATCGTCCTCCCCTCTCCTCCTCTCCCTGGCCGCGCTCTCCCTCCCTCTCGCCCACTGCTCACGCCCCTCCCTCGTCCCTGCAGGAGTGCGAACCCGAGGAGCCGCACAGCACCAGATCCACCTCGTCTTCTTCCTCGGGTCTCCGCCGTCTTCCTCAACTCCGGCCACCTCTGCTGCTACTAAGCTCTCGCAGGGCCTCCTTGCGCCTCCCCGGTGAGCTCCGCCTCCTCTCCCCTCTTCCTCCTCTACCCGGTGAGCAGGGCCTACTTAGCTTCTGATGTTGCTTCAGTTGTGGTCTTTGTGGGATAAGCTGATAGTATTGGCTATTGCTTTGATTGTTCATTAGTTATATAGCATGCATGATTTGGAAAATGGAGTCAGCAGCTCTACACTGCTATATACTTGACAATGAACTTCCTCAACTTAATCAATTTCATAGTTTTTTGTGTCCGCTATAAAGTGTGCGTCAAATCGCGGTTGTCTTTTTAGTTCCTGCTGTTGCTATGGCACAAATGAATTAATCTTGGTGGAAACTATTATATCCTTTGGTGATGTGTTAAACTACTTGAAAATAAACTAAGCCTATTGATGCTTGCACATATTAGGAATGTGCTAAGCAAAACATTGCAACTGACTGGCAGTTATGTATTTCCTTACTGTATTGGCTATATTGATGCCCATTCATTCCATAGCAGCTTTGCACTAGGAAATACTTGGTACGCATGCATACTCATATTCTTTTGATGTTGGTTCAGTTCAAGATGCTATCATGTGCTAGATTTGAGACGAGATTCCTCTAGAGTAGCCATTGTCTCTGTTCGAGTAAGGATGTTCTTGTGTGTAGAGCTGTTAACACCAGCAGAGCCTACAAATGGGATGGACCCTTTTTCCATTAAATTCCTTCCTTCCTAAGAAACCTAAACACAAGGACACAATTAATGCTTACAAAAAGAGTGTATTATGCTTAAATTTTAGATCCACTTTCATATATATTATAATGATTAGCAGAGTATATACAAAATGATACAACAAGATTATCCAGTTAGTATAGTAAGTGTGGGAGTACATCCTCTGAGCTGTAAGAAATACTATATAGTCATGGTAACATGTACTCCCATGCCTCATACTCCTAACAGAACTGCATGAAAAACATTCACTACCATATACTCTTTTTTGCAACATACCCTTTTATGCGAGTATATTGCTATGAATTTGTATTGTGCAGTTCGCATTGGCGTATCTCATGATAATTAGGGCCAGTTCTTCTGCTGGCTTTTAGAATAAGCTGGAATAAGCTGCCCCCTAGGCTTCTAAAAAATTAAATTTGGTTGGACTTCTAGAATAAGCTGGGTAGGGGGCAGCTTATTCTAGAAGCCCAAAAAAGCTCCCAAAAGAACTGGCCCTTACTATCCAAAGTGAAAATGTAGTATCAGGACGTCACTGAACTAGTATAATATGTGGTGGGAGTACCTACTTGGCTACTCCCAGTCCCATGAGTACAAATATTTTTGCTACATAACTTTGCAATTTTCTTCAACTACATTGTAGGAAGGAAACTCTCGAGAGAACCGAACCCAAAGTACATGCTATAAAAACTATATTCACTGCTGCTGCTGTACTACTTGTGATGATGCTACTGCTGTACTACTTGTGATGCTGCTGCTACTGTAGAGTTGATCATTATATTCACTGAATTTTGTCAACTTGTGATGCTGCTGCTACTATAGATCTTCTGAACTTGTGATCTTCTGAAATGACCCCTTTCTCCTGAAATGTTGATTAATTTCCGTTTCGGTTGAGAATAGAGCACTCCTAGGTCAAGAAAATTAGCAAAGGTCATGCCCAATTTTCTTGACCTAGAAGGTGCCCGATTCTCAACCGAAACAAAAATTAATCAACATTTATAGTTTCACCTAGAAGATGCCCAATTTGTTAACTCTAGTAGTGTACTCCTGTTAAATGCAGTCTAGTTACTCCTGTTGTTCAGATTCATGATGTAAGCTCCTGTTAAATGTTTGTCTAAAAGAGAATAGCTTTGCGATGGAAGATCAATCCCTTTTAAGACATCAACAATTTTACTCCTTGGCAGGAAAGGGGTTTTATCGGTATTATCATAAAAGTTAATCCTAACAAAACTCCCATCATTAGAATTAATAAGGGGACCTCCAATACCAACCTAGTACACCAAAAATATAAGACTGAGTTAGGTTACAGGGAGAAGTTGCGCAATGCCAAAGACATAGCTGTTTACAGTATGCGCTTTAATATAGGAGCAGTAAATTAAGGAGAAATTTCAGATTGTTTTTTTTTAAGAATACCAAGTTCAGATAGATAGACTCTGATGCAAGCATCTATATAAATGCAAGAAAATAACAATCACCAGTGTACCATCTTGATTTTGCAAGTGGACAACTGAAGGTCTCCACAGTCAAGTTCAGTAGGCTTTTTTCCTAGACTGCATTTAAGAAATAACTCTAGTAGCCTTTTTTCCTATTTAGAGTGAACATGGCCAACAACAATGAGGTCGGCGGTTCAGGCAAGGCATTCTGGGAGCTGTCCCAGGAGATGGAGGAAGAACCTCACCGCTATGAGGACGCCGTGGAAGACACCGATCCCGACTACACAACCCCTAGTGGCGTCGGGGATGACACCACTGATGGTGCCGCCGAGGATGCCACCACTGATGATGGCAGCGCACAGATGGCAGCCAACCGAAGAGGCAACGAAAGGATCGGTGCCCGAATGTGCTCGGCACCGTCAAGGAGGAATTTACTGAAGTGTCCTCCAGTGGGCATCCAACGACGCCCAAAGAATTAGTCAGTGGGTACTCGGGACAACTCGGGTGCATTCTCCGGAGCACCGTCTCGATCAACACCGAG
The DNA here is from genome assembly GCA_011799875.1 of Thinopyrum elongatum. Classification (NCBI taxonomy): domain Eukaryota; kingdom Viridiplantae; phylum Streptophyta; class Magnoliopsida; order Poales; family Poaceae; genus Thinopyrum; species Thinopyrum elongatum. The sequence continues at coordinate 729,232,892 of CM022303.1, forward strand.
AACCTAAGGCATCGTGACCGAGGGAATTTGCGCAACCTCCTCTTCACGAAGCTGCACGAACGATACAAGTTCCCCGGTGACTTCGCAAACACACGCCTCTCAGGGAATAAAGTGAATAGTGCCACCCTCACGAAGATGAGCACTGCCCTGGCTACTTGGAGAGCCGCGGTGAAGAGAAGGATTCTAAGAGGTGATAGTTATGAGAAGATCAAGGAGACAAATCCTTCGATCAGCGAAGCTGACTACCGGGAGTTCAAGATCAAGTGCGAGAGCAACGCATCCGCGGAATCGAGTCAGTGGGGGAAAGATATGCGGGACTTGAACTTAGGGGTCCACAAACTCGGTCCCGGCGGTTACAGAGTGGCGGAACCTATATGGGACAAGGAGGACGCGGAGCGTGCCGAGCAAGGCATACCGCCCCTCTTCGATAAATACCGTGACAAGCAGACCAGGAACTATGTCAGGGCCCGGTACAAGGTGGACCCGGTAACAAAGGAGCTTACCACGGATCCGAAGACCAAGGCGCTTGAGCTTGTTCTAGTAAGGAATACACCCCCGCGTAATTAGCTCCATATGGTTGCATTCTAATTAATGAAGCCAAATTTCTAAATGGTTCACGTTCCTTCCGCAGGACACTGAAAGCAGTAGCGCGGGGTCGTCTCAGAGCTCCCCTAGGGACACCACTTTAAATAGGGCGTTGAACGTAATGAAACACAAGGATAAGTTCAGTAAGCCGTCGTCAGCTGGTCGTGTGGCCGGCAAAGGCTTGTCCACGAAATGGTCGGAATACTATAACGCTGGGCGAAAGGAGAGAAAGACCAGCTCGGAAAGCCAGGAGCGCGAGGTTCAAGAACTCAAGGCACAAGTGGCACGGATTCCGGAGATAGTCGAAGAGCAAGTGCGAGACCAACTGGGAGCGACGATCACCGCTATTGTGCCTACCTTGATTGAGGGGCTGCAGGCATGGATTGCGGGCGGCCAACAGGGGCCGCCCCCGATTCCCAGCTTCACGGGCAACAACTCGCACAACGCGTCGACGGCGGCATTGGTGTCTCCGGCGGAGGCGGCATTGGTGTCTCCGGCATCGGCGCTGGCATTGGAGCTTATTGCACCCGGGTGTGGGAAGAATACGCCGGCCGGCACCTCGGCAGCAAGCGGCCCCTCCGTCACTTGCACGCCCGCCATTGGCGGTGCCTCGACATTAGCCGAGCTCGACGCCATCACGGTAACTAAGCCTCTCGGCCGATGACTTCATCTCCTTGCCTTTGAATGGGCATCCCTGACGCCCTACATGTTTTCACAGGGCGCCGCCGACGTTCCATGCACTCTCCTGCACTTCGTGGACGGCGAGTTGATCGATGTCGCCAAGGCCAAAATCATTCAACTGGGCAACCGCGTGTTCCACGGTAATCCGATGCCACCCACCGTGTATACGGTTCAACTGGTTCGGGTGCTGCGGGGCTGCGACGACTGTTACCTCCGTATCGACTCCCTGGGGCCGATGAAGATGATGTGATGACCCTCAGCGCCTGCATAAGCTGGTCCATGCTTTGGCCAAAGAGCCAGATTCGTTTGGGGGCGGGGGCACAACCCCACAGACAACACCGCCAGTCGTGCCGGCGCCAAGCCATGGCAAGACCGCCGCAACGCTACCGCCGTCAGCTGATCCGGACATGCATATGGCACAGGATCTGGACGACGACAACGGTACATTTACCAACGTCGATAAGTACTTCAACGAACATGGGTACGGTGACGAATTCTTGGGGCCTCCTTCTCAAGAACCCAAACCTGTAAAAGACGATCGCGATCTAGCTGGTACCGCGCAGAAACCCAATTGCAACAGGCGTCGTCTGGCGTTCAGTTCTCAGGAGACGCCTCCAGTTGCCGCCTTCACCGAGCCTCAGATAGCCGAGGTGCGAAATATTATCAGCCCCAACACACTCAAGAAGGTGGTCTCTAAGCAGAACTCGATCCCATTATAGCAGAAGAAGCAGAAGGGACGAAAAAGAAAAAATAACAAGGGTGCGAGCCAGCCGGCACCGAGTACGATCCGTGATCAGGACGGGCCACCTTCACCTAAGGATATCTCGAGGAGGGTGCATGTGGCGGGTAGGCTGATGCTACCGACTAATCTGCTCAATGCTGCAACCGGTGCTATGCGGAGTCTGCATGACAGTGTTCTTTCTTTGGAGAAGCGGCGTCTCTCCGAGAATGATGTGGCATACCCAGTTTTCGTGGCCAAGGTGCCACAGGGCAAGGGCTTTGTCGATAGCACCATCGGGGGTATGATCGTCCTGCGGTTTGATGACATCTTCGCTATGTTTAACCTTCATCCACTGCACTACACCTTCATTCGGCTATTTTCGCTCAGTATGGAGATGCGGATCATTAGAGACAAGACCCCGGACATCGTGATAGTCGACCCCTTCTACATGCGTGCCAAGATCTTGGGCAGCGCTGGGGACCGGCAAGTCGCGAGTTCATACCTCGAAGGCGTTATTCTGGCGAACCCAGATAAGTATAACCGCCTCGTGCCTTACTTTCCCGAGTAAGTCATCCCCTCACTGGCCCGTAACATATGATTTCTTAGATTTTGATCGTTCTTTTTTTTTCTAACATTCCGTGTTTTGTGCAGTGACACACATTGCACACTCATCCTCTTAAGCCCGAAATATTCCATGGCCTTGTATTTCAACTCGGACCGTCAGTCGAAGAAAGACTACACAAATATCAAGAAAGTTCTTGATGATGCTCTCCCCGGCTACGCCAAATCTGGAGGCACCTTCAGGAGGCCCATTTGTAGGTACGGGAAGCACGTGTTCACCCACGTAAGGACGTTCCCCTGCGTCAAGCAGCCGCCTGGTGGTCAGAAGGATGCCTACTACGCCCTCCATCACATGCGGGCGATCGTACGGGACCATAATCACCTTCTGCTACCAACTAATCTCAAAGATTGGGCCGCACGCTTGTCGGCAATCCAGGACGCGGACATCATACAAGAATTCTTTCGCATCCAGTCGGAGTTTGCGGAAATCATCCATCAAGATGTCCTTCGTACCTCGGTGCAGTTCTACCTCAGATATCAACCGTCCAACAGTGAAATAGAAACAACGCTACAAATGCAGGCTGACAACGACCGCGATTTCATGGCCATCACGATAGACGGCGGCTTCATCCACGCTCCGGTCACTGAGTCGAGTCGAAAGTAATGATGCTATGTAGTTCTGAAATATCGATTAGCTCATGTTGTAATTAAACTTTAATGAACTTGTATGTCTCTTTAGTTTGGACAGTCGTTCAACTTATATATAATCGATGCTATTTATTAGTAGGACCATGAATCGTGCTATTAATGTGTTGCTTTTCTCTTCCGATCCTTTTGTTGCATACTTATATATTGCTTATGTATTGTCTGTGAATTGCTACTAATGTTTTGTTTGTCTAGTGCATAGAGATGCCGTCGTATGTCGTGTACAAGGGTAAGGTTCCCGGAGTCTACGACGACTGGGAGGAGTGTCACAGACAGGTTCACCGTTTCAGCGGTAACAGTTACAAAGGGTACACCACTAGGGCGGAGGCGGAAGCTAGATACGCGTGCTATCTAGTGGGAGAGAGGAGGGAGCGGAGGAGGAACCAGATGAAGACCAGTTTCATCGCGATGATGCTCATCGTGACCGCAGCTCTCTTCTATGTGATGGTAGTTTAGATGATCGATATCGACTTGTAATGTGAAGACAAACTCGCTACTCGCAGTCTCGAGACTTGTAATGTTCTAACTTTGTTCGGTATTTTGAATTCGGAGACTAATATGATGAATTATATTCGGAGACTAATCTTCTATTGTATTCGATAAATCTGCTGTTTATATGTTGTGCTGTTTATATTCTGTGCAGTAATGTATTTTGTAACCTGTGCAAATATCAGAAAAGAAAAAAAAATCCTAATATTCATAGTAGTGGCGCACCATATTGCACTTTAGTGGCGCACTGAAATAAACACACCAGTGGCGCATTATCTAAAAGTGCGCCATTAGTAACCCAGAGCACAAGGTAAATATGGCCACCTGGGAGGCATAGTAATGGCGCACTGGTGGACATAGTAATGGCGCACTATGTGGTGCGCCACTATTATCTGGGATACTAGTGGCGCACCAGAGGTGCGCCATTACTATTTGTTACTAGTGGCGTGTTAATAGTGGCGCACCTGTAGTGCGCCATTAACAGCAAAAACAAATGCATCACTAACAGCCCTTTTTCTAGTAGTGTGAAAATAAAATTGTGTGCCCGGGGTAGTCTAGCCAGCCCCTGAGACACTCAGGAAAAATAAGAGAAACAGGTTAGTCCACAATAATATGCATAACCATGAAATATGCACAACAATAGTATTCAAATAACCATGACAGCGTTAGTGATGATAACAAATATCCTGCAAAATAGTTCAGGCCCAATTTAATTATTTTCCTCCGAAGACCGACCCTAAGACCGACACTTGACCAACCCAGACTGTAGTCCTTAACCACGGACACGGCTATTCGAATAGGTTTAAACTCTGCAGAGGGTGTACTCTTTACCCACAAGTAAAGGATTTCTTTAGTCAGTACCATGACACTGACTAATTCCTATTACGGTCTTTGGGTTGAACACACACCTGACCAGCACACACCAGATTAACTTTCCGGATGCCAGGAATCACCCAAAGCATCGTTCAAGAAAAACATTAAGACGAAGAGACCAACGTCCTGCATGTGATCACTATTAATATGCGCGGATTCCAAGGGGTGGCCCCCTCTCGGACACAACCGGAAACACCCATGCCCCCTGACCCGATGACAGGATTTAGTCCATGACCGTGGAAACCCTCATCGTAGCCCTCTATGCGGTGTGTGCACGGAAAGGGGTTAACAACTTACTGAACCGTACCCCACCTATGGCAGGGACAAGTGGCAGCACGAATCAAGTATGGGGGTTACCGGAACAAGACTCAATCTACGGTTGACTCAGGAGGTTCAAGTTTTCCTGCAGTGGTTAGCTCAACAAAGTTTATTTTTTAATAGTAGCACCCCAACAGGGCTACAACCCTTGCATGCTCAAACATGCCCACACTGAACATTCTCGTCACAACGAGTTTTCAGTCTCACGGTCACTTTTCTCATGACTGATTTTTTCCTGCAGATTAGTCCGGACCGGCACAGGCATATGTGACATAAGAAAAATAGCCATGCTTGCTCTTACTTCATGCCTAAATGAAGGTTAAATATTTCATGGGGCCATGCATGCATAACTATCAATATGCCAACTTTATATGAACTCAACATACTCATGATTTAATTATTCTTGCAAATAATTCAACCATGAACTCACCATATCAAGTGTTCAAGATGCTTGCCTTGAGCATGCAGGAATATTGGGCGCACTCCAAAAGTTTGAAAAGTTTCTTCCCTCAATTATTGCTATTTTCAAAAATATTTGAATTACCACATATAGTAAAAACAATGTCAAAAATTGTTTCAAATATTTTTGAAATAAATATTAAAATAAACTAGAGGCAAAATAAGGAATACCAGAAAAAGAATAAAATGGTTTGGAGTTGAGATGATTTTCCTAGGGAATTTCTAAGTTGAGATAATTAAGGAAATGGACTATTTAAAATGTCCAGTGGAGATAAAGCTTACTAAAAATGTTCACCTAATCTAGATAAATAGAGAATGATTTTATAAGACAGCAGGAATTTGAATCATCAATTTTGGATTAGAAATGGATCCTGGGGAAATATTTGAAAACTACTGGAAATGGAAAATAGAAAGGAGTAGCAGTGCGCCCTGAGCGTTGTTTAGCTGTACTGCACAACTGGGGCGAGCCCAGCCGTTCAGCCACGTAGAAGGGCTGCGACGTCAATGGCGTAATCAAGGAAATGCGCTTCCCTCGCACGATGACTGTTTGTGAGAAGCCCGTCTCCACTTACGGGTGGCTCTGGGTCACTGACAGTGGGCCCGCCGGGCCCACTGGTCAGGTTTGACTGGTCCGCCCGCGCTGTATCCCCGCGGCAGAACAGGGGCGGTGCTCCGGCGATCGCCGTCGGCGAACGGCGGCACCATTCGAAGAGGTGATACCAGCATCGTGCTCATGAGGGAAAGGTGGTGTTTCTGGTACCCGCCACGGTACCTAGGGTGGACAGAGTCGCCGACGATGCCAATTCCGGCGGACGGCGGTGTCGGGCAGGGGGGGTTTCGCCCATGGTCGTTCCCGAGTCAAATTGAGCGCGGGGATGAATCTGCGGGACCGTGGGGAGGCTCTTGGTGTAGCTTGTGGAGAGGGGGAGGTACCGGAGAGGTGGGAACCTTCGTTGATGAGAGGGCGGCAGTGGTTCGCCGGAGATGAAAATGACGACCGCTCCGATCGTTTTGCTGCTCGAGGGAGTTCCTGAACGAGGGAGGAGGAGTGTTGGTCAGCTGAGTGAGCTCGGGGTGGTCTTTATATAGCATCGAAGAGGCGGTTCCGTGGCGCCCGGAGAAAACCATGGCGACGGCAGCCATTAATGGCAACAGGAGGCGGTGGTGAGATTGGTGTGTGGACGGTGCGAGTTGGTATGGACGGTGGCCGTCCAAATTTACCACAGGGGGTGTGCTGGCGGGGTCGGGTGGCTTGGGCGGGTGCCGTGGCTTCCCGATTTGGGGCATGACGGCGGTTGGCCATTAATGGCGGATAGAGGTCGCCGGCGAGGCCATTGGGTTGGTGGCAGGCCGTGGATAAGCTCAGGTAGATGAGTATTAAGGCAAGGGAGAGCTGGTGTTCAGGGATTGGCTAGGGGCTTCTGGACGGTGCCGTGCCTGAGCGGCGGATGGCGGGGTCGGTGGTGGTCGGCGCTAGGCGATGCGGGGAGGTGTCGGTGAGGCTTGGGATCGATGGAGTGATCCAGCGGAGTACTAGGACAAGCGTGGGCTGCAGTTGAGGCACGGCAGGAGCTCGACATCGGCGCGGTCATACGCGTGTTCTGGCCACGCTCCGGACACGCACCAAAGGTGTTCGATGTTTTGCCAGGGTGACCTAGGGGATTTTGCTGATATTAAAACTTGACATGGTGATGCTGCTGGACTTGATAAGATGGCTGGACATGTTATTTTGGCCAATAGAGCAAGTGCCCAATGCAAGTTTGTGAGCTTGCCAAATTCTGCCATGCACATGAGCTGCTTGCTAAAATGCTAGGGCTACCTAGGAGGACTTGTTGGGTGTGAAAATTTCCAGGATGGTGTCTCTTTAGATGAATAAAATGATGGTGTGATTGGTTTGGCATAAAGGCAAACTAGATAGTGCAAGTTTTAGACAAATTCATTTCTGGACAGAAACTGGAGGGCATTATTTGGTGAACTAAAAGGATTCCAATGGAGCTAAAATTTTGGACTTAAGGGTTTGGTTGGAAGGACAGTAAGTGGGAAAAATTTCAGAATTAATGGAGCAAGGAAAATAGGGGTTGTAGTTGTAACTGAGGAATTGGACAGAATGGAAAAGGGGAAGGTTCACTCAAAATTTTCAAAACACCAGGTTGGGTTTTTTGCATAAAAGTGATCTGTAGGCATCACATGACCCCTCATAATTTTTGTGGAATTTAAAAAGAATTATTTAAATTGGCTGTAGTGCAACAGAGGCATTTAAAGAGTTGAAAATGTTGTTAAAAGAATTGTTTTGGGGAAATCTTTATTATGAAAATAATTCTTACTGTTGTTAAAGTAATAATGAAATGGTTTAAGAAAACTCCCAACGCCACAATATTATTTTCAAAAAAATTCTATATGGAGGGAAGAATTTTGGAAAACAGAAACAGAAAATGGTTCTGAAATTAAGAAAAGACCTAGTATAATTCAAAATTTTAATTCCGGCCAAATTTTATTTAGTAAAAACATGATTAAATTTTTGGGGTGCTACAAACTCTACCCCCCTTAAGGAAATCTCATCCTCGAGATTTGTTAAGGGCGGAGGAACTAAATGCAAATCACAACAGACAAGCAATCATGCACAAGACAATAACACACAAGCACATCATTCAATCAAATACTACACACTGCTAGAAACGTACACATAATCGTCTATGGCCTGATGGTGGAATTTACAGGGCAACAGGGTTGCTAAGGACATGGCAACTACTCTGGCAGACTCAGTCCACTTCGTCGACATCCAGATGGGCTTGTCTCGCGGACGTCGAGTCTTCTCCGGGGGCTTCAACGTCGGAGTTGACTGGAGTGTTATGAGGGGCTGCAGGGTTGGGGTAGCGATGATGACCCACGCGGGGTGTAGTGGCTACAGTCCCGTTGGAGGAAATCCCAAAGAGACGATGGAGTTCATCTAGGGTAACGAATGCATTGCCCGGGTGGGCAACAGGGGCAGACCTCGCAGGCTCGATTGGTCTTCCGAACAGTATTATCGGGTTGTCAGTGGTGGGTGCAGCTTCACTTCTCACCGGGGTCAGGAGAGCAAGCGTCCTGCGGGTCTCAATCAGATCATTGGTGACCTGATCGAATAGTGCCTCTTGTGCCCTCAGGTAGCGTACCAGATGCACTAGGGCAGGATCCGTCTCATGGTCTCCGTTGGCGACTTGGGTCGGGCTACCATAGCCTTCACGACTAGGGTAGTAGTAGAAGGAGCGGCAGTTAACCCTCGGCGACCGATGCCGGAGTTGAACTACAGCCTCTCGGGCTGCAATTTGGATGGCTTGGGGCTCGTCGGAGGTTGTCCTCCCGGTGAACCGGTAGGGGCGCTCTGCGGTGATGCCCCTCCCGTAAATGTGCACCGTTGCCCAGAAGTGGTGGATGGCATCACTCGCGTGCTCTTGGTACACAACATACTCCGGCGGCTCTTCGATCCCGAGAGCACGACGGGTGAGATTGGCAAGGATGACTACAAAGCCTTCAAGCTCGGCCGCGGTGGTCTCGTTGTGCATGATGGGGCCTGGCATCTTGGTGGTTGGATTTCAAACAGAGAGTGGGGTTGTGATGTGCTGGGTTGGGGTGAGGCTTTTCTTATAAGCCAGCAGAGTCTTCCATCGCACGCTTGTGGATGGGACAACTCAGGTGTCGGCCACAGGCACATGGCCTATGGGCTAGGTTGATAGGTTGGGCACCGACTATCAAAAGATGTCGGCTGGCCACTGTGCAGGCTTAACGGATGGGATTGGCTTGACGGTGGGTAGGAAAAGATGTGGGCGGTGTGGAAACCTAGGGATAGTGACCAGGCTAAGATAGGATTTGCCAATGGTCAGCATGGCTCTGATACCAAGGCAGTCGGGGTAGGATTTGGGGACAAAACATATCCCAGAAATTTAACCCCTCGTGTTACCACAAGTCCAGGATTTCTTTTACTGCTGGACACGTCCTTGTTACAGATTACCAAGCTATTACAAGAATTGGATACAAGACCATAAAGGTCTAAAGATACAACAATGATTCTGGTGGTGGATGACGGAAATGACTCGTGGTTCTCCAATGTCGATGGGGCTCCATTCCCACAGGAACAGCTGACCCGGATAAGTCCTATCTGCGTGGCCACTAATCCTAGGCTCCGCACGGGTGTCGCGGTGGTACTCCTCGAAGAAATGCTAACCTGGCCAAGTAATTAGCCAGGGACAAGCCTGTGAGTACGTTGCAATGTACTCGTAAACATGATGAACAAAAGATATACCGAATGCTGGAGACAAAATATATGATCATGATGAACTACACTATATGCGTATGCTCATGATGGACTTAAATGCATGCTGACAGGAATTAAATCATGGCATGATAAGATATTAGCTTGTGCAAACAAATGGATATATAAAAAACATTACTGATAACAAGGAAAGATAAAGGAAAATAAAATAAAGGAAATGCTGGTCGGATGTCTAAAATGACACCACGGTAGGTCTTGAAGAGAAATGACAAACGGGTGTCTAAAAGAGAAATCGGACGAGACAGGACCATCCGAGAACTCAGGCAACGCCACGGAGGTCTTGAAAAGAAATGCCAGTCGGGTGTCAAGTGACGCCATGGTCGGACTTGAAGAGAAATGCCAATCGGGTGTCCACAAGAGTAGTGGCGTGATAAGCCGCCTGTTAATTCGAGGGACGCCACAAAAGGTGTTGAAAATAAAATTGTGTGCCCGGGGTAGTCTAGCCAGCCCCTGAGACACTCAGGAAAAATAAGAGAAACAGGTTAGTCCACAATAATATGCATAACCATGAAATATTCACAACAATAGTATTCAAATAACCATGACAGCGTTAGTGATGATAACAATATCCTGCAAAATAGTTCAGGCCCAATTTAATTATTTTCCTCTGAAGACCGACCCTAAGACCAACACTTGACCAACCCAGACTATAGTCCTTAACCACGGACATGGCTATTCGAATAGGTTTAAACTCTGCAGAGGGTGTACTCTTTACCCACAAGTAAAGGATTTCTTTAGTCAGTACCGTGACACTCACTAATTCCCATTACGGTCTTTGGGTTGAAAACACACCTGACCAGCACACACCAGATTAACTTTCCGGATGCCAGGAATCACCCAAAGCATGGTTCAAGAAAAACATTAAGACGGAGAGACCAACATCCTGCATGGGATCACTATTAATACGCGCGGATTCCAAGGGGTGCCGCCCTCTCGGACACAACCGGAAACACCCATGCCCCCCTGAACAGATGACAGGATTTAGTCCATGATCGTGGAAACCCTCATCGTAGCCCTCTATGCGGTGTGTGCACGGAAAGGGGTTAACAACTTACTAAACCGTACCCCACCTGTGGCAGGGATAAGTGGCAGCATGAATCAAGTATGGGGGTTGCCAGAACAAGACTCGATCTACGGTCGACTCAGGAGGTTCAAGTTTTCATGCAGTGGTTAGCTCAACAAAGTATTTTTTGTTTCAATAGTAGCACCCCAACAGGGCTACAACCCTTGCATGCTCCAACATGCCCACACTGAACATTCTCGTCACAACGAGTTTTCAGTCTCACGGTCACTTTTCTCGTGACCGATTTCTTCCTGCAGATTAGTCCGGACCAACACAGGCATATGTGACATAAGAAAAATAGCCATGCTTGCTCTTACTTCATGTCTAAATGAAGGTTAAATATTTCATGGGGTCATGCATGCATAACTATCAATATGCCAACTTTATAAGAACTCAACATACTCATGATTTAATTATTCTTTCAAATAATTCAACCATGAAATCACCATATCAAGTGTTCATGATGCTTGCCTTGAGCATGCAGGAATATTGGGCGCACTCCAAAAGTTTGAAAAGTTTCTTCCCTCCATTTTTCCTATTTTCAAAAATATTTGAATTACCACATATAGTAAAAACAGTGGCAAAAATTGTTTCAAATATTTTTGAAATAAATATTAAAATAAACTAGAGGCAAAATAAGGAATACCAGAAAAAGAATAAAATGGTTTGGAGTTGAGATGATTTTCCTAGGGAATTTCTAAGTTGAGATAATTAAGGAAATGGAATATTTAAAATGTCCAGTGGAGATAAAGCTTGCTAAAAATGTTCACCTAATCTAGATAAATAGAGAATGATTTTATAAGACAGCAGGAATTTGAATCATCAATTTTGGATTAGAAATTGATCCTGTGGAAATATTTGAAAACTACTGGAAATGGAAAATAGAAAGGAGTAGCAGTGCGCCCTAAGCGTTGTTTAGCTGTACTGCACCACTGGGCCGAGCCCAGCCGTTCAGCCGCGTAGAAGGGCTGCGACGTCGACGGCGTAATCAAGGAAATGCGCTTCCCTCGCACGATGACAGTTTGTGAGAAGCCCGTCCCCACTTACGAGTGGCTCTGGGTCACTGACAGTGGGCCCGCCTGGCCCACTGGTCAGGTTTGACCGGTCCGCCCGCGCTATCTCCCCGCGGCAGAACAGGGGCGGTGCTCCGGAGATCGCCGCCAGCGAACGGCGGCACCATTCGAAGAGGTGATACCAGCATCGTGCTCAGGAGGGAAAGGCGGTGCTTCTGGTACACGCCACGGTAGCTAGGGTGGACAGAGTCACCGAGGATGCCAATTCCGGCGGACGGCGGTGTTGGGCAGCAGGGGGGTTTCGCCCATGGTCGTTCCCGAGTCAAATTGAGCATGGGGATGGATCTGCGGGACCGTGGGGAGACTCCTGGTGTAGCTTGTGGAGAGGGGGAGGTACCGGAGAGGTGGGAACCTTCGCGGATGAGAGTGCGGCAGTGGTTCGCCGGAGATGAAGATGACGACCGCTCCGGTCGTTTTGCTGCTCGAGGGAGTTCCTGAAGGAGGGAGGAGGAGTGTTGATCAGCTGAGTGAGCTCAGGGTGGTCATTATATAACATCGAAGAGGCGGTTCCGCGGCGCCCGGAGATAACCATGGCGACGGCAGCAATTAATGGCAACAGGAGGCGGTGGTGAGATTGGTGTGTGGACGGTGCGAGTTGGTATGGACGGTGGCCGTCCAAATTTACCATAGGGGGTGTGCTGGCGGGGTCGGGTGGCTTGGGCGGGTGCCATGGCTTCCCGATTCGGGGCATGACGGCGGTTGGCCAGTAATGGCGGATAGAGGTCGCCGGCGAGGCCGTTGGGTTGGTGGCAGGCCGTGGATAAGCTCAGGTAGATGAGTATTAAGGCAAGGGAGAGTTGGTGTTCGGGGATTGGCCAGGGGCTTCTGGACGGTGCCGTGCCCGAGCGGCGGCGGCGCGGGTTGGCGGGGTCGGTGGTGGTCGGCGCTAGGCGACGCGGGGAGGTGTCGGTGAGGCTCGGGACCGATGGAGTGATCCAGCGGAGTACTAGGACGAGCGTGGGCTGCAGTTGAGGCACGGCAGGAGCTCGACATCGGCGCAGTCATACGCGTGTTCTGGCAATGCACACGCACCAGAGGTGCTCGACGTTTTGCCAGGGTGACCTAGGGGATTTTGCTGCTATTAAAACTTGACATGGTGATGCTGCTGGACTTGATAAAATGGGTGGACATGTTATTTTGGCCAATAGAGCAAGTGCCCAATTCAAGTTTGTGAGCTTGCCAAATTCTGCCCTGCACATGAGCTGCTTGCTAAAATGCTAGGGCTACCTAGGAGGACTTGTTGGGTGTGAAAATTTCCAGGATGGTGTCTCTTTAGATGAATAAAATGATGGTGTGATTGGTTTGGCATAAAGGCAAACTAGATAGTGCAAGTTTTAGAGAAATTCATTTCTGAACAGAAACTGGAGGGCATTATTTGGTGAACTAAAAGGATTCCAATGGAGCTAAAATTTTGGATTTAAGGGTTTGGTTGGAAGGACAGTAAGTGGGAAATTTTTTAGAATTAATGGAGCAAGGAAAATACGGGTTGTAGTTGTAACTGAGGAATTGGACAGAATGGAAAAGGGGAAGGTTCACTCAAAATTTTCAAAACACCAGGTTGCGTTTTTTGCATAAAAGTGATCTGTAGGCATCACATGACCCCTCATAATTTTTGTGGAATTTAAAAAGAATTATTTAAATTGGTTGTAGTGCAACAGAGGGATTTAAAGAGTTGAAAATGCTGTTAAAAGAATTGTTTTGGGGAAATCTTTATTATGAAAATAATTCTTACTGTTGTTAAAGTAATAATGAAATGGTTTAAGAAAACTCCCAAAGCCACAATATTATTTTCAAAAAAATTCTATATGGAGGGAAGAATTTTGGAAAACAGAAACAGAAAATGGTTCTGAAATTAAGAAAAGACCTAGTATAATTCAAAATTTTATTTCCGGCCAAATTTTATTTAGTAAAAACAAGATTAAATTTTTGGGGTGTTACACGCCCCCTCCCCTAGTCCAATTCGGACTCCCCATGGGGGGAGGCATGCGCCACCCCTTGTGGGCTGCCTTGCCTCCCTCCTATGGCCCAAATGGCGCCCGATACATTCTGAAACACTTGCGGTGTCCGAATACTATCTTCCAATATATCAATCTTTACCTCTCGACCATCTCAAGACTCCTCGTCATGTCCGTGATCTCATCCGGGACTCCGAACAATCTTAGGTCACCAAAACACATAACTCATAATATAAATCGTCATCGAACGTTAAGCGTGCGGACCCTACGGGTTCAAGAACTATGTAGACATGACTGAGACACCTCTCCGGTCAATAACCAATAGCGGAACCTGGATGCTCATATTGGCTCCCACATATTCTACGAAGATCTTTATCGGTCGAACCGTTATGACAACATACGTTATGCCCTTTGTCATCGGTATGTTACTTGCCCCCGAAATTCGATCGTCGTTGTCTTCATACCTAGTTCAATCTCGTTACCGGCAAGTCTCTTTACTTGTTCCGTAATACATCATCCCGCAACCAACTCATTGGTCACATTGCTTGCAAGGCTTATTATGATGTGCATTACCGAGAGGGCCCAGAGATACCTCTCCGATACTCGGAGTGACAAATCATAATCTTGATATATGGCAACCCAACAAACACCTTCGGAGATACATGTAGAGCATCTTTATGATCACCTAGTTACATTGTGACGTTTGATAGCACACAAGGTATTCCTCTGGTATTCAGGAGTTGCATAATCTCATAGTCAAAGGAATATGTATAAGTCATGAAGAAAGCAATAGCAATAAAACTTAACGATCATTTTGCTAAGCTAACGGATGGGTCTTGTCCATCACATCATTCACCTAATGATGTGATCCCATTCATCAAATGACAAGTCATGTCTATGGTTAGGAAACTTAACCATCTTTGATTAACGAGCTTGTCTAGTAGAGGCTTACTAGGGACACTGTGTTTTGTCAATGTATCCACACATGTATCAAGTTTCCGGTTAATACAATTCTAGCATGAATAATAAACATTTATCATGATATAAGGAAATATAAATAACAACTTTATTATTGCCTCTAGGGCATATTTCCTTCATTAATGCCATTCTGCGAAGGAGGCATCAGAGTCATTTACCGTTGGAGTACGATGCAAGGAATTTTTTCAACACACCTGGGGCCGGGCCAAGTAATCCATCTGAGGCAACCCGGGTAGTCGAAGCGCCCGTGACTGGAGGTACGGCCCAACCACGGGTTGCAGATCCGCCTCGTTTAAATTTAACCCCACCTCAGCAGGTGTCGACACCGCTAGGTCATTTCTCTAACCCTTTGGACAACATGATTGCGGCGGCGTCGTGGCTAGCGGCTCTCCCGATGTAGGACGAATCTCCCGTGGCGGTTGAGACCCGGAAAACTGTGGAACTTCTTCAAACCGCGGTAGTTCAACAAGCGGCATATTCTTATAGCCGTGAGCGGATTCATTCAACCACATGCCCAAGCGGGAGGTACAGCCGGCGCATTGAGTCGCTGGCAGTTTCGAGCAGTGAGCGGCATCATA
This sequence comes from Thinopyrum elongatum, assembly GCA_011799875.1. NCBI lineage: Eukaryota > Viridiplantae > Streptophyta > Magnoliopsida > Poales > Poaceae > Thinopyrum > Thinopyrum elongatum. The sequence goes on from CM022303.1 coordinate 729,248,240, forward strand.
ACCCGCCCCGTGGGCGTGACCCGCCACGCGCTGATAATAATGCTCAGACCTTAGTGGATCAGGCCAGGGCACGTCGGGACGCGGAGCTGGCGGCTCAGCTGGCGGCTTATCAGCAATCTCAGCACAACCCGTCGGCGTATATGGAAGCTGGGATGACTTCTAGGACTGTGGGTGTGCCGTGCCTAGTTCCGGCTTTGCGAAATGAGCGTCTTCCCAAGGATTTTAAGGGCCCTCGCAAGGTGCCCAATTACACAGCTGATCAACTTCTGGAGGTGTGGATTGAGAGCTATGAGATGGCCATGGAGTTGTTAGATGTCAATGACGCTGCATGCGCTAAGTGTTTCACCATGATGTTGGATGGGCCGGCTCATACCTGGCTGAAAGGGTTACCTGCCAACTCCATCAGTTCATGGGTGCAATTGAAAGCACGTTTTATTCGAATTTCAAAGATACGTGTAAGCAACCAATGTCAATCGTTGACCGTGACGTTTGTGTCCAGCTTGAGGATGAGTCAACCAATCACTGGGTCCGCCGGGTCTCGGCTGTTAGTCACTCATCAGATAACATCAATGCTGGTTCGGCTGTCCTAATTTTGGAGAAGAATTGTCGTTTCCTTCCCCTCAAACAAAAGCTAGGGCGGCTTAAGCGCCACTGCAATGATATGGGGGAGCTCATGGCGGCTCTCACCAAATATGCCGACTCAGATAGTACTAAAGACCCAGGGTCTGATGAAGAGAAGGCTGGCAAGGGGAAGAAAGGCGGCAATGGAAGGGAACAGCAGCATAATTTGGTGGGTCAAGGTAACAATGGTAAGCGCAAGCAAACCGATGGCGGTTCAGATTTTGTGGCTAACACCAGCAGGCAGAACAACAATCAGCGCCGTAAGGGGAAGTCATCAGCGCCCCGGTTTGGCGGGCCAAAGTTTAACCTGGATGCAATAATGAATCAACCTTGCCCAAAGCACGGTTATCAGGATAAGCCGGCTACTCATTTGTGGAAAGATTGCTTCATCATGAGGGAGTATAGAAATTCCGGTTTTTATTAGAACCAGCACGGCCCGAATGGCGGGTCAGGGTCCGGCTCATACGGACCCGGCTTTGGAGGTGGCGGTTCAAATTCTGGTTTTCAAGGCCAAGGCAATCAAGGCGGTTTTAATCAGCAGCACAGTCAAGGTAATCAGCAGCAGCAGTCTGGCTATCTGAGTAATCCAAAGCAGTTGAATAGTGGCCAATATCATGTTTTTAACATGAGTTTGTGCAAATGAGACCAGAAGGTTCGCAAACGCGCGTTGAACGCGGTTGAGCCGGCGGTCCCTCGATTTCTGCGGTGGTCAGAGCGGCCAATTGTATGGAGCCGTGAGGATCACCCACCCTGGGTTGATAATCCGGGTCAGCTAGCTCTAGTGGTTGCCCCTCAGGTTGGAGGTTACAAATTCACCAAAGTGCTTATGGATGGAGGCAGTAGCATTAATATCCTTTATTATGATACTTTTTGTCGGATGAATTTGACTGACAAAGATCTTAAGCCGTCCTCTACAGTCTTTCATGGAGTGGTGCCTGGTACGTCGGCTTATCCAGTGGGTAAGATAGCCTTGGAAGTGGCTTTTGGTGATTAAAATGATCACAGGGCTGAGACATTATATTTCGAGGTGGTGAAAATCAAAAGTCCCTATCACGCCCTGTTTGGACGGCCGGCTTATGCCAAATTCATGGCACGGCCTTGTTATGTGTATTTACAGCTCAAGATGCCGGGTTACAAGGGTATCATCACGGTACATGGGAACAGGAAGATAGCCTTGGAATATGAAGAAGGTGATGCTTCTTACGCGGAGGCTACTTGTGCTGCGGAGTAGCTTAATTTCTATAAGGAGAATGTTGACCCGGCGGATATCACTCCCCTGAAGAAGCCAACGACAGAACATGATCCTTTGTTGAAGTTTAAGTCGGCAGATGACACTAAGCACGTTGACTTTGTTCCTGGCGATTCATCTCAGCAGTTCACTATCAGTGCCAATATGGATCCGAAATAGGAAAGCGCGCTCATCGAGTTCATCCGTGAGAACCGGGACATCTTTGCATGGAAGCCTTCAGACATGCCAGGTGTACCGAGGGAACTCGCTGAGCACACTCGCAATATTGATCCATAGTTTAAACCGGTCAAGCAATTCCTTCATCATTTTAATGAAGAAAGGCGCAAGGCCATTGGTGAAGAGGTGGCCCGGCTCTTAGCGACCGGGTTTATTGTTGAAGTTTTTCATCCCGAGTGGTTGGCTAACCCAGTGCTGGTACTTCAGAAGAATGGTACTTGGCACATGTGAGTGGATTATACGGACCTTAATAAAGCTTGTCCTACTAATCCTTTTGCTCTTCCCCGTATTCACCTGATCATTGATGCTACGGCGGGTTGTGAGCGTTTGTGTTTCCTGGATGCTTATTCAGGTTATCATCAGATTAAAATGGCAGTTAAAGACCAAGAGAAGACAGCTTTCAACACACCTTTTGGAGCTTTCTGCTATGTATCTATGCCTTTCGGGCTCAAGAGTGCCTAGGCGACTTATCAGTGTTGTGTCCAAAATTGTCTCCATGATCAGATTGTGCGCAATGTTCATGCTTATGTGGATGATATTGTCGTGAAGTCTAGGAAGAAGGAGACTCTCTTGGATGATCCGAAAGAGACGTTTGATAATCTCCAGGTCTACAAGATGATGCTTAACCCGGCCAAATGTGTCTTTGGTGTACCTGCTGGCAAGCTTTTGGGTTTCTGGTCTCTGAGAGGGGGATTGAGGCTAACCCAGAGAAAATAAAGGCTATCACTTCATTAGCTAAGTCGGCCTGTATTAATGATGTCCAGCGTTTGGCGGGTCAGATCGCAGCTTTAAGCCAGTTTATAAGCCGCCTGGGACAGAAGGCTATTCCTCTATACCAGATGATGAAGAAAACAGATCACTTTGTCTGGAGTGATGCTGCTAATCAGGCGTTTGAAGCACTTAAAAAACAGTTGGCTGAGCCGCCGGTCCTTGTAGCTCCCATTGATAAGGAGCCCTTGCTTTTATATGTGGCTGCTAATAGCCGAGCCGTTAGCGTAGCGGTTGTTGTGCAAAGGAAGGAATAAGGCAAGGAGTATCCGGTTCAAAGGCCGGTTTACTATGTCAGTGAGGTATTAATTGAATCTAAGCAAAGGTACCCACATTGGCAGAAGCTGGTTTATGGAGTGTTCATGGCTAGTTGTAAGTTGAAACATTGTTTCCAGGGTCATCCCATTACTGTGGTCATCTCTGCTCCTCTAGGGGATATTATTCAAAATAGAGAAGCTACAGGCCGGGTGGCAAAGTGGGCCATTGAGCTTGGACCCCATGGTTTGAAATATATGCCTAGGACAGCAATCAATTCTCAGGCACTTGTGGATTTTATCAGTGATTGGATAGAATTGCAGATGCCTGAGAATAAGCCGGATAATACGTATTGGACTATTCAATTTGATGGATCCAGGCAGTTGGAAGGCTCGGGGGCTGGAGTTATTTTGACTTCCCCACGAGGCGATAAGTTTTGTTATGTTTTAAGGCTGATATTTCCTTGTACTAATAATGTAGCCGAATATGTGGCCTTGCTCCATGCTCTTCGGATGGCTAAAGAGATGAACTTAAGCCGGGTCAGGTGCTTCAGCGATTCAGATCTGGTGGCTCAGCAAGTCTCAGGAACTTGGGATTCCAGAGATCCGCTCATGGCGGCTTATCGCCGGCCGGTGGATGGCATTGCTGGTCATTTCAAAGGTTATCAAGTGGAACATGTTGATCGAAGGAAAAATGAGGCGGCTGATGCTTTAAGCTGGCTGGGATCCCAGCGTAAGCCGGTGCCTCCTAATGTATTTCACGACGTTTTGAATAACCCTTCAGTTAAATTGCCTATAGAAGAGGACCTGGCTATCCCTGACCCGGAGGCACAGTTGGTGGCGATTCTTCATGCTATCCCTGATTGGACCGTTCCGTATTTGTCTTATATGATCCAGGGAGAGTTACCTGAGGATGAAACTCTGGCCAGGCAAATAAGCCGGCGCTCTAAGTCAATGACCATTGTCAATGGCGAGTTGCACCGATGCAGTGTCACAGTGTTGTTTCAGCGCTGTATTTCTCCTGAAGAGGGCCGTGAGATTCTAAGAGAGATTCATGAAGGAGATTGTTGCCATCGTGCCGGCTCTAAGTCTCTTCTGGCTAAGGATTTTCGTCATGGGTTTTATTGGTTGACGACTCATGCTGATGCAGAAGATCTGGTTAGCAAGTGCGACGGCTGTCAGAAATTTTCCAAACGAGCTCATGTGCCGGCTCAAGAATTGAGGATGATTCCAATAAGTTGGCCATTTGCAGTCTGGGGGCTGGATATGGTTGGGCCTTTCAAAAGGTCCAAAGATAAAAAGACCCACCTTTTGGTGGAGGTTGACAAGTTTACTAAGTGGGTTGAGGCAGAGCCGGTCAGCAAGTGTGATGTGGCAACGGAGGTTCGGTTCATCAAAAAGGTGATTTTCCGCTTTGGCTACCCTCACAGCATTATAACTGATAATGGCACTAATCTATCTAAGGGGGCTATGAAAGAATTCTGTCGCCAAGAACATATTCGTCTTGACGTTTCATCAGTGGCTCACCCCCATTCCAATGGCCAAGCCGAAAGGGCGAATCAAGAAATATTGAGAGGCATAAAGCGCCGGCTTATGGTCCCTCTAGAGGACGCCGGGTTGTTGGGTGGAGGAGTTATCTTCAGTACTTTGGAGTATCAATACTACCCCCAACAGATCCACGGGTTATACACCCTTCTTCATGGTTTATGGAGCAGAGGCGGTTCTTCCTAGTGACATCCGTCATGACTCGCCCCATGTGGCGGCTTATGTTGAAGCTGATAGCGAAAAAGCACGTCAAGAAGCTCTCGACCTCCTGGATGAGGAGCGTGACCTTGCGGCCGCTCGTTCGGCGATTTAACAGCAAGATATGCGCCGTTATCATAGTCGCCGAGTTAAAACCCGGACCTTTCAAGAAGGTGACTTGGTGCTCCGGCTCATCCAGGATCAAACAGATATGCACAAACTATCCCCACCTTGGGAAGGGCCTTTTGTGGTCAGTAAAAATCTGAACAATGGGTCATATTATCTCATTGATGTTCGAGAGCATAAGGACTCACGCACATCAGAGGAGGAGACCCGGCGGCCTTGGAATATTGCTCATCTTCGGCCTTATTACACTTGAGCCACTGGCTCTTGTGATTGTACATACTTTCATCCATGTATAAATTATGATCAAGTATAATAAAGCTGGCATCCCTGATAATTCAGAGCCTCTGTCGTTTCATTTCTGAATATGTGAGTCTTTATTGTCCATTCATAAGATCACTTGGGGGCTTCCTGCTCATTGAGCATAGCTATGACCACCTGCCTGATCTGGCTTACACGCCTTGGTATAAATTACTTGGGGGCTTCCTTCTCATTGAGCATAGCTATGACCACCCGCCTGATCCGGCTTACACGCCTTGTTATAAATTACTTGGGGGCTTCCTGCTCATTGAGCATAGCTGTGACTACCCTCTTGATCTGGCTTACACGCCTTATTACACAATACTTTGGGGCTTCTTGTTCAATGAACATAGCTTTACTTACCCTCTTGATCGCCTTGTATGCCAGGTGTAAACCACCAAATTCCTGGTTATCCTGCCTGTATGTCTGCCACTCCGCCCAGGTTATCTCGAATGACCCACCGTACTCATAACAGTCAATCTTGTGTAAAGACCCTGAACTTGTCATGGTTAAAATGGCGGTTGGTCATGTGAGGCATGGCTTACAGGTTTTGAATGAAAGGTTAACTTCGTGGCTATGCAGCCCATGAACAGCACCTGAGATTAAGGCTTGGCTGCTTATGAAAGCCTTATTTTTCTTATTTTTCTTTTTGAACATTGTTGGATTCATATCCTTATTTCATATTCACATATGGTTTAAAATAATTCAGGCCATGTTTTTTATGACTCATGTTTAAGCATATTTGGGGTTTTTGATAACCCGTCCTGGCTTTGGACGTTGAGTCGCCAATGTATTTTGATTGGCTTTAGACGTTGAGTCGCCAGTATGTTTGGACAGGCTTTGGACGTTGAGTCGCCAGTATGTTTTGAGTGGCTTTGGACATTGGGTCGCCAGTATACTTTGACTGGTTTTGGACGTTAAAGTTGCCAGTATATTTTGATTGCACAATTAGAAGTATGCGTTTATAAATCCTTGGGTTGTCACCCTCAAATGAATAAGGCAATGAAAGCCGATGAGATGAACCGACTTCACAGGTATGTTATTACTTGTTATATGAATATGCGAGGCTTGATAACTCGCCTTGGTTATAGACTGTTATGTCGCCAGGACCAATTATATTAGGCACTGTGACCCATCCGGGCGTAAACCACCAGGACACATGTTATCTGCTTGTGTGCAGGAAATATGATAACAGGATTGATAACTATTATGAGCATGAATAGCAGATCTTCCAATATCAAGATCGGCGGTTTAAAGTATGATGCAGATAAACATGCACGAAGGCATGGCAGAACATTGTTTTCATCTAGCCTATTACAAGGCTCTGTATAGCCCAAATGTTTCAAAGTTTTTGGGCACAGTCAAATATAGCGCCGTGGATGGAGAGCCGTTTTCTGGATCAGTCGAGCTGTTCTTGGCGGGTCGAGGATTCTGGGTTATCCAGCGCCGGTTCTTCTTCTTCTTCCACTGGCTGGAAATCAGGTGATGTCCAATTGACGCCGGTTATGGCTTTGAATACAGCTTCATCATCTATGAGCACGGATGGGTCAATATCAGGAGCAAAAGTGTGCTTACGTATTGGTGGAATAAGATCCATAATTGGGTAAGCCAGTGTTTTAACTTTTGCGTTTTCAACAGTATAAGCCTCCTGATACTTGGAGAGATTGGTCTCCTCAGCCAACTTGCTTGCCAAGGGACGCATTTCCTTTACAATTTTGGTGAAGTCGGCTGCAGTAAAGGGAGACCCATCTTCTTTTAAGCTTGGAAAACCAGTGGCTAATTCCTCTGGGTCAAGCTCTGCCTGCGATGCCTTGGCCCGGCTCAGGGAGGTAATGGCACTAGCTCTGGCGGCTGACCGCTTTAACTCCTCTACCCTTTGGGGTACGATGGACAGTTTATCTAGTGTTTCTCTAATGAGTGAAGGTGGCTGCTTAGAATGAGAGGCGGCAACTATAGCTTGTTGAGCACCAGTGTATAACTGCTCCACAAGGGTGTATGCAGCTTTAAGCTTCACACGCATGTATGGGCCAAGGGTGGAGATTCTGGAGCCTGCACTAGCAAAGATATTGTTAAACCGACTAATGATCAGGGGATATTAGTGGTGAAAGATTGAAGCACAGTATTACTTACCAAAGATGGCGGCTCTTTGATGTCTTAAGCTCGATAACTCGTCAGTCACCGGCTTAAGAGCAGCCTCAGCATCTTCAGCTCTTTTCAACCGAGCCGTTTTTTCTGCATCCCATCTGTTTCTCTCAGTGTTGAAGTCCTTTTTCAGCTTTTCAGCCTCTTCTAAGGCAGTTTTCAGCTCTGACTTGGCCTTTGCGGTCTCTGTTTGTTTGGTCTTGATATTCTTCCGCAGATCAGTGACTTGGGATTCCTTCATATTTAATTCAGCCTGCAATATATAGACAGCATTATGATCATCTTATTTGAAGTCCCAAGCATAATACAAGTATTTTACTTGGCACTTGGGGGCTAATGCATGTTGCTCTTTTTTAAGATAATGATTTAATGACCCAGCAAGTTTTTTGACTACGTCCGGGTTATGGGGGCTACATATGCAAATTTGATCATAAATATGGTGATAAGTCCCGGCTTACCTATGCAGCTTAAGTCGGCCCTTGGGGGCTACATATGTGGATTTTAACACTACAATTTGAAGTCCCGGCTTAACTTTTCAGTTTAAGCCGGCCCTTGTGGGCTACATATTTGGATTTCTTCACAAGGATTATGATAAGTTCCGGTTTAACTGTCCAGTTTAAGTCGGCCCTTGGGGGCTACATATTTGGATTTCTTCACAAGGATTATGATAAGTTCCGGTTTAACTGTCTAGTTTAAGCTGACCCTTGGGGACTACTAGATGTGATTCAGCAGATTTAAATTGCTGCGAAATAGCTACAAGGTCAAAGATGTTATTTAAGTCTACAGCATGTTCAATTTTTTCATATGCAGTAGACTTGGCGGCTGACAAATATCCATTTGAGAAGAGTGTTCAGGTATTTACCGCTCCTTCATCAGATTGACCAAGCCGACTTCAAAGTCACGGCCGGTTTGAAGGCGGTTTAAGTAACCCGCGTGAAGCTCTTGAGCATTGAACTGGGCATAACTCTCCAAGTCCAGCTTCCATTTGCCCTTGTCAGCAGCTGAAAATTCCTCTTTGGCGCTGTGTTTTGATAAGATTATGGGGTTGCCCGGTTCTGTATAGCCAGTCCCGATGATAGTAACATCTTCAGCCTCTTTTTTGGTAGGCTTAATGGGACTTGGCGGCTTAGCACTGGCCGGGTCGACATCCATGGAGTCCATTATGACAGTGTGCTCTTCTGGCAGTGGATCATCAATGGCTACTTCAGGAGTTTGATGTAAAGAGTCAGACATCGTCTGTTTCTCCGGGTCAGCAGCTTGGGGATCTTCAGTGGTGTTGGTGTCTTCGCCCGTTTACTTATCTTTGCCTCACGCTGCGGGGCCCTGGGCCGGACGCCCCGGCGCTGGTGGTGTCGGTGGCGGCCGGGCGGGCTGTCGGGCGCCCCGGGACGGTGACGCCTATTGCATGGCCACCGCGTGACGCTCGAAGGCGCGGGCATAGTACGTGGCCGTCTGGAGGTCATGTGGTCCCCGTATCTCCACGTCCACACAGATATGATCGGGCAGACCGCCAACGAAGAGGTCAGCCCACTGGCGAGCCGTCACGCCGAGCGCGTGGCACGCTAGGGCCTGGAAGCGGTCGGCGAAGTCCTGCAACATGGAGGTGAAGGGTAGGCGCCCAAGCTCCGCCAGCCGGCTCCCGCGTATCGGCGGCCCGAAGCGTAAGAGGCAAAGCTCGCGGAAACACTCCCATGGGGGCATGCTGCCCTCGTCCTGCTCGAGGGCGTAATACCATGTCTATGCGGCGCCTCGGAGGAGATAGGAGGCGATCTAGGTGCGGTCGGACGCGAGCGTGCGTTGCCCCCTGAAAAACTAGTCGCACTGATTGAGCCAGTTCATGGGGTCCACGGTGCCGTCGTAGGTGTCAAACTCCAGCTTGGAGAAGCACGGCGGTGTCTGGCGGCCCACCCTGAACTAGGGCCCGCCGAACTGGATGGCCGAGGACGGCACCGGCGGGGACGGAATGTGTGGCTGTCCGGAGGCCGTCGTGTAGACCGGTTCGAGGGACCCGGCGAGCCAGGACCGGTAGCGGTGATGGCGATGGAGGGAACCGGAAATGGTGGATGGGCACCCCCTGAGCCGTCGTTTGGGCGCGGTGGCGAAGGACCCTGGCGGCTGCGGCCCGTAGGGGCTCGCGAGGAAGGTGCGGATGCCCGCGACCAGCTGGGTGAGGTCCCGGAGGGCAGCCGACATCTCTTCCGGGGTGAAGACGACGGGGGTGGCGAGCGGCGGCGTCCAGGCGGCAGAGGACATTGGGCCCGACAAGGACGGCGCCCCAGCCGCGGAGGTGGCTGGCGGTGTGTTGGTGGTCGGCGGCGGCGGAAGGGTGGTGGTGGGAAGAGGTGTAGACATGATCGATCCCGAGACAGCTGATACCAGATTGATAGGAGCAGGGATCCTGCCAGGTCTAGCCCTTAGGTTGTAGCGGTGGAAGGGAGGGTGGCGAGGAGCTGGGCGCGAGCGGCGGCTCGATGGCGCCGTGGTCGCGCGGGGGAGAAGGAGGCGATGGTGCAGGAGGCGGCTAGGGTTAGAGTTCCGGCTCCTGAAGGGAGCCAGGCAATAGTTATGACTTATTGCTTAATTCCAAAACATGGCCTTGCAAGTGTTTATATAATCCTCGATGAGCTAATACAAATAAAGATAAGTTGGGCCAAGTCCTGAACTAGACGCGGCATTGGGCCTCCTCCAGCTATATGTGACGCCGGTCATAACACCGACATATAATGGTTACACTTTATTCAGACAGTGAAACTAATCCATCGATTATATCAAGAGATAAACCAATCCATCTATATCTAATTCTATCAGGATCAGTATGAGTAGTAAAAACAGAACAATCACTATACCAGTAAAGTCAATCTATACTTCTATATCTATCTATACTTCTATACTTCTATATCTATACTTCTATATCTATATCTATATCTATCTATATCTATATCTATAATTCTATACTTCTATATCTATATCTATACTTCTATACTTCTATATCTATCTATATCTATATCTATATCTATATCTATCTATATCTATCTATATCTATATCTATATCTATACTTCTATCTATACTTCTACTAATTAGGCACTTCCTAAAAATTCCCACATTAATCAGTAATTAGGAGCCGTTAATCTGGTGGGACCGAGTTATAACGGAGTTGATTGATTCATACAATCCTCGGCTGAAACGATTCGATCTCTTTTTTTTAGCTTACGATTAGATTTTTTTCCCCATCTCAGGAAGCAATGCTAATGTTCCACAGAAACTCATATATCTCCATGACGACCTAAATCTCTCAATCTGTCACGCTTAAAAAAACACTCACCTAGGCATATCTCTCTTACAATCTCTCCAAAACAGATAAACTCTCACGTATATCAACAGTTAAAAAAAATTCACGTATATCTCTCCCATATGACCAAATCTCTCAATCTCTCACGTCTCTCTAAAAGGAATCCTCTACTATCTTTCTCCCAGCACGGGGCACCTCTCTCTCGGTTCTCCACCTTTACCTAAAATAAAAAAGAGTTCTAAACTATGTTCTCCATCTGATCCGTGTTCACAAGGTGCCGGTGGAGGGTACGAAATCTATTTCTGCCTCCATGGCGACCACGATGGCGGCAGGATCGATCGTCTGCAATGACCAGACCATGTGGATGTTCCCACCTTGCTCCCAAATCCTGCTCCCGTTCCCATGTTGCACAGAGGAAAAACCCTAGCTCGCTCGCACGCCCATGCAGTAGGAACACAAGTTCTAGATGGGCTCCAATGGCAGCACAGAGTCACGGCCTTCAACTCCTCTGTCTATCCCTGCAATCAAATATGGTATATTCCTTCTCCTATTTCTTTCTTGCCCCTGCTTCATCCTTTTTTTTCTGGAAGTCCGGTGTAAATTTGTTGGTATATAACCATATGATTTACTAAGTCAGAATTGGAAAGAGCCCCTTTATTCCTATTGCCTATATTAGATATTAGCACACATGAGGTTATATGGATGACGAGCAGTTGACAACCGGCGGAAATCCATTAGTATTTGCGAGCGAAGATCCATTAGTAAGTATACTTACATTTTTTTTCTTAAATTGACTCCACATACACATGAAATATTAATGGATTTGAACGGATGGAAAGCTTCATGAATCTGTTTTATGTTTTGAGCAGCGAACCTACAGTACTTATATAGAAAATAAATTTGTTAGATTTCTCTGTAACATGCATGCATATTTTTGTATGCCTTTCTGGTGGTCCATGGTATCCACTGCAATATTTTTTTAAACTATTATCTCATATTGGTTCAATCAATATGGTGTTAATTTGACTGCGGCAACGGAAGCATAAGAGCCAATCGATTGTGTAGTAGTTTTATCATCATTGATTATTTCTGTTTGGCTGATTTGGATAGTGTACGTCTGATTCAATTTAGCTTTTGTCAGTACTTTTTCTAAGCATGTACATGTGCGTTAGGTGTAGTTTTATTATCATTGAAATATACAAATCAGTCACACTTTAGTTTGAGTCATTCATGTGATTTTATATTTAATCGTTGGATCACAAAATCCTTAATTTTTTCCTAAAAATTCCCACATTAATCAGTAATTAGGAGCCGTTAATCTGGTGGGACCGAGTTATAACGGTGTTGATTGATTCCTACAATCCTCGGCTGAAACGATTAGATCTCTTTTTTTTAGCTTACGATTAGATTTTTTTCCCCATCTCAGGAAGCAATGCTAATGTTCCACAGAAACTCATATATCTCCATGACGACCTAAATCTCTCAATCTGTCACGCTTAAAAAAACACTCACCTAGGCATATCTCTCTTACAATCTCCCCAAAACAGATAAACTCTCACGTATATCAACAGTTAAAAAAAATTCACGTATATCTCTCCCATATGACCAAATCTCTCAATCTCTCACGTCTCTCTAAAAGGAATCCTCTACTTCCTTTCTCCCAGCACGGGGCACCTCTCTCTCGGTTCTCCACCTTTACCTAAAATAAAAAAGAGTTCTAAACTATGTTCTCCATCTGATCCGTGTTCGCAAGGTGCCGCTGGATGGTACGAAATCTGTTTCTGCCTCCATGGCGACCACGATGGCGGCAGGATCGATCGTCTGCAATGACCAGACCATGTGGATGTTCCCACCTTGCTCCCAAATCCTGCTCCCGTTCCCATGTTGCACAGAGGAAAAACCCTAGCTCGCTCGCACGCCCATGCAGTAGGAACACAAGGTCTGGATGGGCTCCAATGGCAGCACAGAGTCGCCGCCTTCAACTCCTCTGTCTATCCCTGCAATCAAATATGGTATATTCCTTCTCCTATTTCTTTCTTGCCCCTGCTTCATCCTTTTTTTTCTGGAAGTCCGGTGTAAATTTGTTGGTATATAACCATATGATTTACTAAGTCAGAATTGGAAAGAGCCCCTTTATTCCTATTGCCTATATTAGATATTAGCACACATAAGGTTATATGGATGACGAGCAGTTGACAACCGACGGAAATCCATTAGTATTTGTGAGCGAAGATCCATTAGTAAGTATACTTACATTTTTTTCTTAAATTGACTCCACATACACATGAAATATTAATGGATTTGAACGGATGGAAAGCTTCATGAATCTGTTTTATATTTTGAGCAGCGAACCTACTGTACTTATATAGAAAATAAATTTGTTAGATTTCTCTGTAACATGCATGCATATTTTTGTATGCCTTTCTGGTGGTCCATGGTATCCACTGCAATATTTTTTTAAACTATTATCTCATATTGGTTCAATCAATATGGTGTTAATTTGACTGCGGCACCGGAAGCATAAGAGCCAATCGATTATGTAGTAGTTTTATCATCATTGATTATTTCTGTTTGGCTGATTTGGATAGTGTACGTCTGATTCAAGCTAGCTTTTGTCAGTACTTTTTTTAAGCATGTACATGTGCGTTAGGTGTAGTTTTATTATCATTGAAATATACAAATCAGTCACACTTTAGTTTGAGTCATTCATGTGATTTTATATTTAATCGTTGGATCACACAATCCTTAATTTTTAATATTCTACGACACAGTATCAGTTGGCCGCACAAGACATTAGCTATTACGTGATTATGAAGATAGCAAGTTAATGAAATCCATGTATTTTGTGGTACTTAGTTCATCCATGTTTTTCTGCCTTTAGTCATTACTGATGATTATAATCTTCACATCTTTAGATTTGGAGCTCTGCTTGAAGAAATAAGGTAAAAGCTTGCACGTCGTCAAAGAATGGGTTCCAGAGAGCCGACTGATTCACATATATACATTTCTTGAAATCAGACACAACATACTTTTTCGCCTCTGTAATACAAACGAATGCCAAGGATCTATAATATGGCACATAAATGAGTCTATGTTGTATTTACACAATTGTGACATTTGCATTAACCAAAGAATTTTATTCAATGATGGATTTGAGAACAAATCTATTTTCAGTGTTTGAACAGGATAATCATTTATAGTACTGTTATTCAACGATGGAAGCACAAGTATTACTGTGAGTACAATAGACACTGCTGAATGCATTATTACAAAAGTACTTAATTAGTGTGTTCACAATAATTAGTTGAAGGGTCTTAATATGCACACGTATTTTTGCACATAGTCAGTTGTATCCATGTTTTGTTTGCCATGGTTGTGATTTTCTTATATGCAGGTACGTACTTTCAGATAAGGGGTATCATTACAGATATCAAATGCCGAATGGTCACATGACTCGGCGAAATGGTCTCAACACAATAACTGAACTGTCTATTTGAGCGAAATATAGTTCCATTCACTGACTTTCTTTGTTATCCAAAAAATGCTCGTATTTTGCTATCAGGATCACAAGAAGAGTCATGAGATGTACTCATTTATGCGGAAAAGGGTGAAACTGCATGATTCTTTTCTTCTGTTGCCCTAAATGTGCTTGCTCAATGTTGTTGAAGGATCTCTATATGAAGAATATCAATGGATAGGATTTGCATAATATTTTGTGATGCGTATTTCAAATATAGGAAAATCAGTTTCATAAAAATAATCAATGTGGTCTCTGTTTCTTTAGTAGTCATAATAGAAATTCTTATGCTATTGTAATTAATTATTCACATGCATAGGTATCAAACTGATTCCCCTCTATACATATATTTATAATCCTTCAATATTTTATGTATCTTAGCATAATTGCATTGTGCTACACTGGAGAAATTATGTTCACGTAGATCCCTATTAGAAGGCTTTTGGGGGCATGCATGTTGTTTGCACATTAGTTGGATATATGTTAGTCTAATGATGACACTATTGTAAACTATATATAGCTGGTGCCGTTAAATTTGTGTCGAATGACACATATGTTCTTTTCTGATCAATTAATTCACATATCATCCGCAACATTACTTAACTTCCTCTTTGTATTGATAAATGACCTCTATTTTATCAGTTGCTTCGATATCATCTGCTTTATATCTATCTTTGATATCAAGTTAGAACAACGTGGGAGGTCACTTATAAGTTTACTTCCTTCCTTTTCCAACGATGTTATTATCCACAAATATTATAAAATACTATTAGCTTAAATCTGCATTGTAATTTTGTTCCCATACCCGTCTGATCACCTCTCATCACCAGGATTTACAATCATGGATTTTTTTTGGGCAATGTTGGCCTGGGAATGTGCCCGCAGCTGGACATAGCGTGCGACGTGATTTGACTCATTAATCCGCTGTAGAAAACCTATCGTGTATCATGCATGTGATCTACATGCTGATGTCATATCAACATGGCAACACGGGCGATCCTAGCGTTGAATCATTGTAGTGTTGTATGATAGTCCATATTTATATCGGTAGTTCACAATAATAGAAGTTTTCCTCTATTGGAGTGTAATCGGTTGTGAAGAGCAAGGTTTGTTTGAGCCAATAAAATGTTCCTATTATTTCTATATGCGGATACTTTACTTCTGAATATTGGAAAGTTTTGTCATTCTATGTACTTCAAAGGATTAGTGAAACCGATAAATTGCACCTCAGATTGGATTGTAACATCCTTTACAACATTCCGTTCTTATGTTTTATGTGCTTAGAAGTTTGGAGAAGATGCCATATCGCTTCCATCTATAAGACTTATCCATCATGATAGTTATTACATCAATGTGCAGACTTGATAATTCGTATCTTACTTGAGCAGCGCTAAGGTTTTCAGATTTTTTTTTCTATCAAAGTATTATAGTTATTCATACAACAAATGTCGATCAACAAGATTCACTATCATGTTTTTTCTAATGCTAGCCCGTGCGAATGCACGGGTTGACGACTAGTAGTACTAATTACGCTTATTGAAATCAAGTTGCTGCTTGCCCCAGAGGTTTGGAATACATATGGAAGTAAGTGAGAGGAAGAGGATGATGGCTTTTGGTTTGGAACCATGTCAACTATGAAGAATGACCAAGGCAGAATCCGTTTCCAAGATTGAAGCTGAATGTCTGCATACCCAAACTTCGCAAGACCATTGTTTCTTCTCTGAATGAAAGTATACCCAAGGTCTGAGAAAGAAAACGAAAAAGGAGGATGGCGATGAACTTTTTGTATCTAATGAATTAGTATATGGATCTCTACTGGAGTAATTCTGAAGCAAGAGAAACTGAGGTGATCATTAAAGTTTACTACTCCCTCCGTCTAGGTGTATAAGTCACCTTGTGAAAGCCAAATAATCCCAACACAGTTAGGCACGGTGCATTAATTTCCATCTCGTTTCTTGTTTCTTGACATAAATAAATGAATTAACCAATAAGAGATGCGGGGCGTATATGCTTTTAATGACTTGAGACTACCAAACACGACATGCAGTGGTCAGTTCATTGCATGCGATGGTATTAATTAGCAAATTGCCATTAAGTTTTCTTGTTTTTCCCTCCGGCTTGGTCACGATGCACAACCTAAGATGATTTGTACACCTAGACGGAGGTAGTAATGGTCTTCGGCCCACAACTTCCACACTCGAATAAAGGAATCCCAGAGTCACATCTAAAATTAATAGGTAGTCTGAAAGAAAAGGAAAAACAGAGGACGACGACTATACCAGCCAGGGATGAGCCAGGATACCTGAGGCGACGGGGAAGCGGGGGTCTTCGGTGGTGGCTGTGTCCTCGGAGGGTCTGTCGTCGTTGGGGGTGGTGGCGTGAGCAGCGAAGCCGCCGCAGATCGGCGCTGAGGGCAGTGGCGTCCCCACTCCAAATATTACGGTAAAACTCTATTAATTTTCCTCCTATAATTGTGCTGCACGTACGCCCTTTTTTTTTCTCTCACGGCTTATCATTTGGGCAAATTTAACATGCATTGGCTCGCATGCACTCCTTACGAGAGAAGATTAACGTTAAATGCATCGGTTAGCTAATTTGGCCATGTATATATGGAAAATGAAATTTGGAGTTTGGCAACTTAATTAATTTCGCTTTGATTGAGTACATTTGTAAACAGAATAAATTGGACAACAGATCAGCGGCATTTACTGTGATTGAGCCATGCAGGCGTACGTTCCCAAGTTATTATGTTTGTGCGATCTACAAATTAATTAGCCATTAATTGATTTCTGCCCCAATGGCCTCTCTATATATCCAAGCGCGAGGAAGAGGCTCCACCATTGCCACCATCAGCTCACACACAATCCTATCGACTCTGACGTACGTAGAGTTGTGCGGGCCGTAAAGATCGATCCGATATGAAGATAACAGTGCTGACGATCTTGCTCCTCATCGGATGCCTCGCAGCTATCGTACAGTGTAAGTATGCATCATATACCTCATCAACACCAATAGTAAATTCTTTTTACTACAAAGAAAAGGAGGTTACCACCTGTCCATTCGAATTGGATTTGTATGTATCATATACTCCCTCCGTTCCTAAATATAAGTCTTTGGACAGATTCCACTATAGACCACATACAAAGCAAAATGAGTGAATCTACACTCTAAAATGCATATATATATACATCCGTATGTGGTCCATAGTAGAATCTCTACAAAGACTTATATTTAGGAACGGAGCGAGTATATTACTAACGGACACGTAACATTTGTTTGATGCAACAGGTCGATTCGTGGCTGGAAGGAGGAGCTATGTAGTAGTGGATCGTGCCAGAGCTACTTTGGTGGCCGTCAAGGCAACCTCATTGGACGATAGCAAGCTTACTGTAAAATTCTGCGTCAAGAGCCAATGTACCCGCCCGAAGGACCCTCATGATTTCGAAACCTGTTTTTGCTGCCGGAGTCTAAAGGATCAACCGTGCTTCTTTTCGGACGACGAGTGCAAGAGCAAGTGTCCTGCCTGTGACCCCGTGTGCCCCCCTCCACCGGCCAACACCAATGAACAAATGCAACGCGTAGAAATGAAAGCTTAATTCATCTATTTTTTTGTTAACCAAATGAATTTTATGGAATTAAACATGCAAATGTGATAAAAACAATGATGTCCTTGAGCTAATACTAATACTGGCTAAATGCATTCTTTTGTCCTTTTTGCGAACATTTTATTCATGGTCTGGTGTGCCCCCTCCCTTTGGCCTATGAAGCCCCCAACAATTGCCCGCGCACCCCGAAACCCCTTTCGGTACTCCTGGCCATAACCCGGTACCTCCGGAACACTTTCGGACTCCGATTCCCTTCGTCCTATATATCGATCTTCACCTCCGGACCATTCCGAAGTTCCTCGTCATGACCGGGATCTCATCCCGGACTCCGAAAAATCTTCTGTCATCACCATAACGACTCAACTATACTTATATCGTCACCAAACGTTAAGTGTGTAGACCCTGCGGGTTCGAGAACTATGTAGACATGACCGAGACATCTCTATGGTCAATAACCAATAGCGGCACCTGGATGCCCATATTGATTCCTACATATTCTACGAAGATATTTATCGGTCGAACCTCGATGCCAAGGATTCAGCTAATCCCGTATGTAGTTCCCTTTGTCCGTCGGTATGTTACTTGCCCGAGATTCGATCGTCGGTATCACCATACCTAGTTCAATCTCGTTACCGGCAAGTCTCTTTACTCGTTCTGTAATACAAGATCCCGCGACTAACTCATTAGTCACATTGCTTGCAAGCCTCTTCTGATATTGTATTACCGAGAGGGCCCAGAGATACCTTGCCGTCACACGGAGTGACAAATCCCAGTCTTGATCTATGCCAACTCAATAGACACCCTCTTAGATACCTGTAGAGCATCTTTATAGTCACCCAGTTACGTTGCGACGTTTAGTACACACAAGTTACTCCTCCGGTGTCAGTGAGTTGCATAATCTCATCGTCATAGGAACATATACTTGACATGCAGAAAACAATCACAATAAACTTGGTACGATCATATGCTATGTTTATAGTTTCGGTCTTGTCCATCACATCATTCTCCTAATGATGTGACCCCATTATCAAATGACAACTCATGTCAATGGCTGGGAAACCACAACCATCTTTGATCAACGAGCTAGTCCAGTAGAGGTTCACTAGGGACATGTTGTTGTCTATGTATCTACACATTCATTTGAGTTTCCGGTCAATACAATTATAGCATGAATAATAAACGATTATCATGAACAAGAAAATATAATAATAACCACTTTATTATTGCCTCTAGGGCATATTTCCAACAGTCTCCCACTTGCACTAGAGTCAATAATCTAGCATTACATGGTAATGAATGTAACACCCATAGTGTCGGGGTAATTGACCACGGGTACCCCGAAGACGGCGAGACAATATTTCAAGACATCGGGGCTAGCAAAGCCCCTCAGTCCGGCTGCCCCGGCCGGCTCGCCACCTGGCTCCAGACGGCAGTCAGACGGGGCGCCCGCCCGCCCGGGCCGACTCCTCCCCCGGCCGACTGCTCCAGCCGGCCTGCTACGCGAAGTCAACTGCAGCTCCGACCCGACACCGACAAGACGGGCATACCGCAGACGTGACAGCAGGACCCGACACTATTGGCGATTAGTGGTGCACTATAGCCTGTGCAGCATGCCACCTCGCATGACATCTGGAATAGTTTAGTTGGTGGGTGGGCCACAACCCACCATACCCATCTTGCTTTGGATGTAAGCTACCCTCACACTATAAGAGGGAGCTAGCCAGCCATCAATCCCCTCCACTCTCTTACGGGCATGCATGCCCAAGTGCTCACGCATGCACACAAGACTAGCCGGCCACAATGGCTCCCTAGCTCTCACGCCACACACTAGCTAGCTAGCTCCTTGCTACTGCCTTCAGTCCAATACAGCTCTAGGAGCACCCTGTACAGCCGATATACCACATACATACAGACATGCAGGAGTAGGGGTATTATCTCTACGGAGAGCCCCGAACCTGGGTAAACTAGCGCGTGATACTCGCATACACGTCCCCGGATATTCCACGGGAGTCTTGCCCTCACCTCAAGCCACCCTGTGGCATCTGTCGACTCGCAGTATCCTCTGCCGACTGACACGAGAATACTCTGACACATAGAGTTCTGGTGACTATCATGTTTCGCCCGTGGAAGAGGTTTAGTCAATGGATTTGCAACATTCAGATCTGTATGTACCTTGCAAATGTCTATGTCTTCCTCCTTGATGTAATCATGGATGAAGTTGAAGCATCGCTTTATGTGTCTGGTCCTCTTGTGAAACCTTGGTTCCTTGGCTAGAGCAATGGCACCAGTGTTGTCACAGAACAGAGTCATTGGCTTCAGTACACTGGGCACAACACCAAGATCTGTCATGAACTGCTTCATCCAGACACCTTCCTTTGCTACCTCCGAGGCAGCTATGTACTGCGCTTCGCATGTAGAATGAGCTACCACGCTTTTCTTGGAACAGCACCAGCTTACTGCTCCCCCATTTAGAATATATACGTATCCAGTTTGAGACTTAGAGTCATCCGGATCAGTGTCAAAGCTTGCATCGACGTAACCCTTTACGACGAGCTCTTAATCACCTCCATAAATGAGAAACATTTCCTTAGTACTTTTCAGGTACTTAAGGGTATTCTTCATCGCTGCCCAGTGATCCATTCCTGGATTACTTTGAAACCTTCCGGCCATACTTATGGCAAGGCTGACATCCGGTCTTGTGCACAGCATCGCATACATGATTGAGCCTATGGCAGAAGCATAGGGGATGGCACTCATCTTTTCTCTATCCTCTGTAGTCGCTGGGCATTCAGTCTAACTCAACTTCACACCTTGCAAAACAGGCAAAACCCCCTTCTTGGACTGGTCCATTTTGAACTTCTTCAAAATCTTATCAAGGTATGTGCTTTGTGAAAGTCCTATTAAGCTTCTCGATCTATCTCTACAGATCTTGATGACTAATATGAACGCAACTTCTCCTAGGTCCTTCATTGAAAAACTCTTGTTCAAATATTCCTTCACGTTTTTCAAAAGTTCTATATTGTTTCCAATCAGCAATATGTCATTGATCCGTCTCCAACGTATCTATAATTTTTTATTGTTCCATGCTATTATATTATCTATTTTGTATGTTTTATATGCATTAATATGTTATTTTATATTATTTTTGGGACTAACCTATTAACCTAGAGCCCAGTGCCAGTTCCTGTTTTTTCCTTGTTTTTGACTTTCGCAGAAAAGGAATACCAAACGGCGTCCAAACGAAATAAAACCTTCACGATGATTTTTCTTGGACCAGAAGACAACCAGGAGACTTGGAGATGAAGTCGGAGGGGCCACGAGGCAGCCACAAGGACGGAGGGCGCGCCCAGGGGGGTAGGGCGCGCCCCCACCCTTGTGGGCGCCTCGTGCACCTCCTGACATAATTCTTTCGCCTATATATTCCCATATATCCCCAAACCACCAGAGGCATCCACGAAAACACTTTTCCACTGCCGCAACCTTCTGTACCCGTGAGATCCCATCTAGGGGCCTTTTCCGGGGTCCTGCCGAAGGGGGATTCGATCACGGAGGGCTTCTACATCAACTCTATTGCCCTTTCGATTGAGCGTGAGTAGTTTACCACAGACCTACGGGTCCATAGCTAGTAGCTAGATGACTTATTCTCTCTCTTTGATTCTCAATACCATGTTCTCCTCGATGTTCTTGGAGATCTATTCGATGTAATACTTTTTTGCGGTGTGTTTGCCGTGATCCGATGAATTGTGGATTTATGATCAGCTTATCTATGAATATTTTTTGAATCTTCTCTGAATTCTTTTATGCATGATTTGATATCTATGTAATTCTCTTCGAACTATCGGTTTGGTTTGGCCAACTAGATTGGTTTTTCTTGCAATGGGAGAAGTGCTTAGCTTTGGGTTCAATCTTGCGGTGTCCTTTCCCAGTGATAGTAGGAGCAGCAAGGCACATATTGTATTGTTGCCATCGAGGATAAAAAGATTGGGTTTTCATCATATTGCTTGAGTTAATTCCTCTACATCATGTCATCTTACTTAATGCGTTACTCTGTTCTCTATGAACTTAATACTCTACATGCATGCTGGATAGCGGTCGATGTGTGGAGTAATAGTAGTAGATGCAGAATCGTTTCGGTCTACTTGACATGGACGTGATGCCTATATTCATGATCATTGCCTTAGATATCGTCATAACTTTGCGCTTTTCTATCAATTGCTTGGCAGTAATTTTTTCACCCACCGTATTATTTTCTATCTTGGGAGAAGCCTGTAGTGAAACCTATGGCCCCCGGGTCTACTTTCCATCATATTAGTTTCCGATCTACTATTTTGCAATCTTTTACTTTCCGATCTATAAACCAAAAATACCAAAAATATTTACTTTACCTTTTATCTATCTCTATCAGATCTCACTTTTGCAAGTAACCGTGATGGGATTGACAACCCCTTTATCGCGTTGGGTGCAAGTTGTTTGATTGTTTGTGCAGGTATTCGGTGACTTGTCCGTTGTCTCCTACTGGATTGATAACTTGGTTCTCAAACTGAGGGAAATACATATCTCTACATTGCAGCATCACCCTTTCCTCTTCAAGGGAAAAACCAACGCAAGCTCAAGAAGTAGCAGTTATCCACATATAATATTAGAAACGCTATAGAGCTCCCACTCACTTTCTTGTAAATACAAGCTTCTCCGTAAACTTATATAAACCCAAATGCTTTGATCACCTCGTCAACGTGAAGGTTCCAACTTCAAGATGCTTGCACCAGTCCATATATGGATCGCTTGAGCTTGCACACTTTGTCAGCATTTTATGGATCGAAAAAACCTTCCGGTTGCATCATATACAACTCTTCCTCAAGGAAACCATTAAGGAACGATGTTTTGACATCCATCTGCCAGATTTCATAATTGAAAAATGCAGCTATTGCCAACATGATTCTGACGGACTTAAGCATCGCTACGGGTGAGAAAGTCTCATCGTAGTCAACTCCTTGAACTTGTGAAAACCCCTTTGCCACAAGTCGAGCTTCATAGGCTGTGACAATACCGTCCGCGTCTGTCTTCTTCTTGAAGATCCATTTATTCTAAATGGCCTTTCTCCCTTCAGGTAATACTTCCAAAGTCCATACTTTGTTTTCATACATGGATCCCATCTCGGGTTTCATGGCCTCTAACCATTTGTCGGAACCCGGGCCCACCATCGCTTCTCCATAACTCGTAGGTTCACCGTTGTCCAACAACATGACCTCTAAGACAGGGTTACCGTACCACTCAAGAGCTGTACATACCCTTGTCGACCTACGATGTTCGATAGTAACTTGATCCGAAGCTTCATGATCATCATCATTAACTTCCTCTTCAACTGACGTAGGCGCCACAGAAACTTCTTTCTGTGCTGTGCTACTCTATGGTTGAAGTAAAGGTTCAACAACCTCATCAAGTTCTATCTTCCTCCCAGTCAATTCTTTCGAGAGAAACTCTTTCTCGAGAAAGGACCAGTTCTTAGTGACAAACACTTTGCCTTCGGATCTGAGATAGAAGGTATACCCAACCGCCTCTTTTGGGTATCCTATGAAGACGCATTTGTCCGCTTTGGGTTCGATCTTTTCCAGTAGAAGCCGTTTGACGTAAGCATCGCTGCCCCAAACCTTAAGAAACGACAAGTTAGGTTTCTTGCCAAACCACAGTTCATATGGTGTCGTCTCCACGCACTTAGATGGTGCCCTATTTAAAGTGAATGCAGCTGTCTCTAACGCATAACCCAAAAATGATAGTGGCAGATCGGCAAGAGACATAATAGAATGCACCATATCCAATAAGGTACGATTACGATGTTCGGACACACTATTACGCTATGGTGTTCCAGGTGGCGTCAACTGTGAAACAATTCCACATTGCCTTAAGTGATTTCCAAACTCATAACTCAGATATTCTCCCCCTCTATCGGATTGTAGGAATTTAATCTTCTTGTTACGATGATTCTCAACTTCACTCTGAAATTGCTTGAACTTTTCAAACGTTTCAGACTTATGCTTCATTAAGTAAATATACCCATATCTACTCAAGTCATCGGTGAAGGTGAGAAAGTAACGATATCCACCGCGGGCGTCAACACTCATCGTACCGCACACATCAGTATGTATGATTTCCAACAAGTCACTTGCCGGTTCCATTGTTCTAGAAAACGTGGTTTTGGTCATCTTGCCCATGAGGCATGGTTTACATGTATCAAGTGATTCAAAATCAAGCGACTCCAAAAGTCCGTCAGCATGGAGTTTCTTCATGCGCTTTACACCAATATGACCTAAGCGGCAGTGCCACAAGAAAGTGGTACTATCATTATCAATTCTATATCTTTTGGTATCAATGTTATGAACATGTGTATCATCACTATCGAGATTCAATAAGAATAAACCCCTCACATTTACGGATAGTTATATGATCCAATTATATTAGCACGAGAAAACGAGAGAGAGAGAGATTAAACACATAGCTATCCCTCAATGTGAGGGGTTTATTCTTATTGAATCTCAAGAACACGAGAGAGAGAGATTAAACACATAGCTACTGGTATAAGGTCAATTACCCTGTGTGGATCTAGGTCCTTATCCTTCTCATACAATTCCTTAAAAAATTGTCTATTTGCTTATGTATCTCCTCTGTACTCTCGGCTCAAGAACCATCCCCTCTCTTTAATTTTTGAATCTTGTTTTTCCTTCTTCTCCCGTTTGCCTTTCTATGACAAATTTCAATATTCTTATCTCCTTCTCCCAGCCAGGATATCCTTGATCTTTGCCTCCACATAACCTCCTCTCTTAATAGCCATTCATAAAGTCCAGCTTTTGTTTTTTTAATACTGTCATCAGTCTCCCTTGAGCATGGTTGCAACCTTAGCTTATGAAGTTTCGCTCGTAGTGTACTGATGCTATTCAAGACCAAACGCCCAGCACGTCTCTCATTGTTTTATGTTTCCTAGCAATACCTCTGAGTGAAGGATCGCTGCCTCCCTCCCTCCATGTGTTGTTCCCATAGTTTTGTGAGTCTGTTTGTGGTGATAATTCGATGTGATTAATCCTGAGGACAGAATTCTAACAACGGCATCATCAACACCAACCCTGAGGAGCTCACCGCCACAAGATGGTTTCGTTACCCGTGGCTCAGTGTGCTCAGTTCATCAGTGTAAACTGTAGAATGTTACACACATTCTGAGTTAGTGTATCCATAGATAGTCTTGGGCCATCTCCAAAAATAAAATAGCTGGTTGTGCGAATTCTCAGGTGCTTCAAAAGGAAGCATTCGAGAAGCAAATGGTGGAGAAGCTGATATAAATTTCGTCCTACATGCTTGTCGGATCTTGGCATCCAGGGGCTACTGTCACTGTGGTCGAAAATGATTTTTTTTTCTTTTTTGACAATGGGTGGATTTTATTCACTCAAAATAAAGCATAAAGCGCATACAAACATAATAAGCATATACTCGGCCTCTGCATAGGCATGATGCACACAATCAACATCAACGCACACACACAAATAAAAAAACTCGGCAAATAGCAAAGTCATTTAAGACCAAAGCTATACCTAAGCGAGGAGGAAAAGGAAAAAACCTCAAAGTGATAAAAAATGTGACCGACGAACTACAACACTGACCATATCCGTACCGACCAGATTCTAGGTTTTCACCCTAAAGAACTAGTGTGCGCAAATCCGACCGATGCCTTCAACAAGGTAACGATGCAATAACATCACCATTGCTAGGTATAACCAACTTGGGTCTGACCTAAGTTTTCACCCCGGAGCTCAAGACTGGATACTCGACTAGCACCACCAAAGGTAAGTCAATCATGTGATGTCGCCACCACTTTCCCCTAATCTCAGCAGCTACAGGCGATATGCTAAAAAACCGCCCACCGTCGCTGCAAAACCAAACCCTTTGCGTTAAGTTGTTGTCCATAGATTGCATCTCACTGTCCAAGGCAACCACGGGATCTGAAGTGAGGAACCCTCACGAAGACCTTTCAATGGAAACTGCAATCCACAGTAAGGACACCGCTCCAGGACGACATAGACCAACACCAAGGATATATGCGACACGTTGGTCAATTTTGGCAGCTGTCTTGTAGTTGTAGCGATTGTCAGTGGGGTTGCGGAGGATCCTTCCGTATCAATTTCACCCAGAACCGGGGGCATCGGTGGCGGCGACAGCGAGATTGGGCGCTGGCGGCAGGAAGTGCTGGCGGCTCGGGTGGGAGGGCAGGGGCCGAAATATTTAGTATGGGGGCCATCGGTCTACTATATTATAGTGTTCTCATTTATAGGCGCAACTCTTAATATTTGAGACTTGGGCTAGATGTTGTTAACTCCCCAAAAGGAGGAATTAAACATTTGTAGGGGATCGGCAAGAGATGTCATTATGTACAGTAAATTTAACATTTGGCCACACAATATGGCCACTTGTCTAGTAGCTATGTTCATATCATATCACCAAGACTTAATCATCTTGTTGGTAAAAAACATATCACACAAAACAAGATGGGGAGTAATAGACACCGGTTAAC
Source organism: Thinopyrum elongatum (assembly GCA_011799875.1). Lineage (NCBI taxonomy): Eukaryota > Viridiplantae > Streptophyta > Magnoliopsida > Poales > Poaceae > Thinopyrum > Thinopyrum elongatum. Next base: position 729,274,622 of record CM022303.1, read on the forward strand.
TTGTAAAGATGCAAAGCCGTCCTCCCACCAATCATCACGGTCACCTCATCTTCCATGATTCTCATGGTCTTCTAATCCCGATCACAACGGAATACCATACCACCATCATGAAGAACACCAAGCGAAATTAAATTCCTCTTTAGCCTTGCACATGCCTGACTCCCTGAAGCATCCGCTCAACTCTATCAAACATCTTGATTTTGATGTCACCTACTCCAGCAACATGATAACCTATGTCATCGCCCACATAGGCTAAACCAAACTCACCAGACATGTACGAAGAGAACCACTCTCTGTTGGGTGTCGCATGAAAAGAGCAAGCTGAATCCAACATCCACGCTTCACCTTTGGTTAACCGCATGTCTGATACTACGAGGACATCACTACTGCTGTCTGAGTCACCACCATGAGTTTCCATATTAGCACCTGCCCCACCATTGAAATTGGGAAAGTCCTTTCTCATATGTCCCCACTGCTTACACTTGTGACACTGTATTTTCTTTTTCTTTTTCTTGTTCTTCCCTGCCTCACATACCTTCCGCCACTCCTCACCCTTGACTAGCAAACTTTCACCATGAGAGACTCCACCACATTCTTATTTCTCATATTATAGGATAGCAATGCTACCATAATATCCTCATTCTTGATGGTCTCCTTGCCGTGTGTCAAAGTAGTGATCGAATGGTCATAGGACGATGGCAATGAACAAAGAAGCATAATTGCCCTATCTTCAACATCAACCGTCGCAACCAAGTCTGATAGATCCGTCATGACTTGATTAAAGGCGTTCATATACTCCACAATATCTGAGCCCTCCTACATCTTCAGTCCATACAATTTATGCTTCAGATACACCTTAGTCGTCGCAGTCTTGGACATAAACTAACTTTCCAACTTCTCACAGATCTTCTTTGTCGAATTCTCGTCCATCACATGATAAATAACCTGGTCCGATTGACACAACCGTATAATCCCGACTGCTTTCAACAGTAACTCCATCTTTGCTGGCTTGGCTTCCTGCAACAACGCCTTCAAGCATCCATGTCGTGCCAACAAATCTCTCACCCTTGTCTGCCATAACTCAAAGCTTCCAGTTCCGTCAAACTTCTCCACCTAAAACTTGGTACACGTTGGCGTCATGGTCCTTTGTACGGCTGACCCTGTGAAAAAATTATCTGAGCTTTGGACGCAATGCCTCAAGTACACAAATAGAACCTCCACGTACTACTAGTGATTCAACTAGCTGGTCTTCACGTGAATTTGACTCCGGTCTTTGCTCAACTCCCGATGCTAAGATATTTGCTTTTGCCTCGGCCCTTGCTTCCGATGGATGCATAGACTATATTTTAAGGGCCAGTTTGGTTGCTGCCTTGGGCCATGTGCCTGGGAGAAATTGCTACCCGGATTGCGCCTGAGATTTTGAATTTTGTAGCCTGGCCAGGCAGCCTAGCCGATTGCTGTTTGGAGTGTGACCTGAGGCCTGGGAGTTCACTAGGGATTAGAATATAGTAAATAAAATACTGAAAAACAGCCCAAATCCTACGTACAAATAACTGGATTAGCTCCGGGCAGCAAATTTGACAATTTTGACCTGTGGACGAAATCAATTCACAAAATGAACTGCCCCTAAAACAAATTCGCTCGGCTGACCTTTTTGAGTGGCGCCTGACACGGAGACGCCACACCCTACGGTGCAGCGCCTAGCTCTGGGGCGTTGCACCTCTGTCCAGCGTGGCAGCCCATGGGCCCGCACCCAGCAGTGCAGTGCCTCAGAGCTAGGCGCCACACATGTAATGTGCAACGCCTAGCCCTTAGGCGCTGCACTGTCTGTTACTAGATGGCTGGCTGGCCCCCCTCCCCCACTCCCCCCACACACACCCCAACCCCCAAAGCATCCATTTGCCGCGCCTCCCCCTCTCCCCCCTCTTAAATCCTTCCAAATTTGAAGATTTTGTCCATGGATTTCGAACTCAAACCCTTCCTCAAGGTAATCTTCTCCGATCCCCTTGTTTTGATCCAAGTAATGTTAACAAATTGCTCATTTGTTGCTAGTTTGGGGAAACCCTAGTTTTGTATGGATCTAGAGATTTGCATGGAGATGTGAGATGTTTGTTTGCCAATTTCCTATGATTAAGCTTCTTAGTATGTTAGGGTTATTCTTATGGGTGTTCTTATGTTGGTGCTAGGGTTAGGCTTGTTAGTATGTTATGGTTAAGGTTATGGGTGTTGTTATGTTGGAGCAAGGGTTAGGGTTAGAGTTAGGGTTGTTGTTTCATATATATGTTAGGGTTTGTATTCCATGTTAATCCTTGGATTAGTACTCATGGAAGAAATGTTACGTTGTGTTGTTTGAATGCTTATAGGGTTGTTTGAATGCTTATAGGGATGGGAAGAACATGTGTGTTTGTTCGTCATGGGGACAAAGACGCCTTCTTGAAAGGCAATATTGAACCGGACCCGGATGAGCTTGACATGGTGTTTGATAATAGTCCAAGCTATGCGGAGCTCTTGCAACAAGTGAGGAAAGATTTGAAGTGGATGGACCCTAGTGATATCGTTGAGTTGGAGGGAAGGCATAATGTTGGTTTTGGAATGCACATCCGTTGGAAGACAATGCGGGTCAACTCGGAGCAACGTTGGGTTGCATACAAGGAGACGGTGGCCGAATCACTAGACAAGGCTCTTGAGTTATTTGCAACGAAGAAGGTTGATTCAAGTTTGCATTTGGACTTGAACCGGCACCCCTCCCCTTCTGTTGCTAGCAGGCCCCCACCCTTGAACCGAGATGAAATTGTTGAACCTCTTTTGACCCAAGAAGTGAGGCCAACATTGAGCCCGTATCCAAACAACCAAAATGAAGCTTTGCAAGAGGAGAATGATGAGTATTCGGACGATGACAATGAAGTTGATCTCCATGACAACAATGTGGGTGATCTCAACAAATATCATTTGCAAGAGACAATGGACCATTCCATCCGTTATTCCCATGGCTATGCATCGGATTCGGATGACGAAGGTCCCGATGAACAAGTTGATGAGGAGGGGTTCACGGTGAAGGAGGACGAAGCTTTCGAGAAGGTATTCGGTCGGGATCATCGAACTACATTGTTCAAGGATGTTAGTCTCGCGGATGAAGCCATGGTAGATGGTGGCCAAGGTATATCTCTTGGGGTTAGGCCAAGATCTCACCATGATTTGGATGACGACAAGAACGGGATTGCTCGTGGGTCTAAGTTCGAAACCTTCTTGGAATTGAAGATGTGGCTCGACAACTACTCGTTTACGCATTATCGTCCACACAAGGTGGTGAACTCGGACGTCAATGTGCGCTACACGGTTGCATGTGCATGTGAAGATGAAAAATGTCGGTGGATTGTGCGTGCAAGATCATGGAAAGGAGGTCCCACTTGGCACGTAGTGAGTTGTGTGCTAACTCACATGTGCCGAGGCAAAAGGGTGGATGGTAAGGTTGTGTCCCAAGACAACAGACAACTCACATCCGAGTTCATCGCTTACAGGCTCTCCAACTCAATATCCACACTTCCAACAATGAGCATCCAACATGTCATTGACCTTGTGAAAGCCATCTTTCATTACAAGGTCAAATACTACAAGGCATGGAAGGCGAAGCAAGCCGCATTTAAGATGTTGTATGGTAGTTGGGAGGAAGCATACAACCGAATCCCTAGGTTGTTGTTAGCCATGGCCGCCACAAACCCGGGCATGGTTCATGTGGTCGAGCCTCATGGGTAAAAAACAACGGTTCATGACGGAAGGAAAGTCCGAGTGTTTGGCCGTGCATTTTGGGCGTTCGAGCAATGCGTGAGGGCTTTCGAACACTGTAGGCCGGTCATCGCCATTGATGGTACGTTCTTGACCGGACAATACAAGGGCACCTTGTTGGTTGCGATAGCAAGTGATGCCAATAACCGGGTGTTGCCATTGGCATTTGCTTTGGTTGAGGTGGAGAACAATGACAACTGGGAGTGGTTTTTGCGTCTTTTGAGGACGAATGTGTTACCCGCTCAGAGGGAAATTTGTGTCATATCAGATCGACATCAAGGAATTCTTAACGTGGTGGAGATTGACATTCCCGGGCATGCTCCGTTGCACCATCGATGGTGCATGAGGCACTTTTGTTCGAACTTCTATAGGGCATGTGGCCTTAAGGAGTTGGCCGATGATCTTCAAGATTGTTGTCTCGCTTTCTCCGACAAGTGGTTCGCCACTTTGCTCAACAAATTGGTAGCACACAAAAAACTTGATCCCGGGGGTCAAGACTTTCTCAATAGGCACATTCAGTACCGGAACAAGTGGGCACGTGCTTTTGATGAAGATGGCCGGAGATACGGTCAAATGACAAGCAATATGGCCGAATGCTTCAATAGGGTGCTCAAAGGTGCACGTGGATTACCCGTGACTGCAATAGTTCAATACACATTTGACAAGATGAATGCGTACTTTCTAAAGTACTCGATGGAAACGGATGCACAGATAGCGGGTGAGAACAAGAGCAAGTACAAGTACAAGTTCCCACCCAAGGTTGATGAATGGTTGGAATTTCAATCACGGAAGGCGGCCTCACAAGATGCTATACTATATGACAATGAAGAGTGGAAGTACGAAGTGAAAGAGCCAGGAGGAACAACAAACGATGGCCGCCAACATGGAGGTCGGGCTTTCAAGGTCTCATTAAAACGGTGTGATTGCTCTTGCGGGAGGCCATTGTTGCTTCATCTCCCATGCTCACACTTGTATACCGCCGGTCGCATTAGGAATATGGACGTCAATCACCCCCTCACCGTGAGGGAGTCGGAGTTCTCAATCATGACGTTCAAGAAAACATGGGCTCCCCGCTTTCACCCATAGTTTGACCAATCACAATGGCCGGAGTACCATGGACTTCAACTATGGCCGGATCCCGAGTTGAAGGTTGTTAAACGGGGTAGACGACAGACAAAGCGTCTTAGAGGCGACATGGACGGATGGGGCCATGGTGGCCGCCGCGAATCTAGCAACAACCAATTCCAAGAGCCTCGTGAGAGCTCCTGTTGTGGGGAATGCAAATGTCATGGCCACAACAAAAGAAAATGTACGAAACCAAGAAAGAGGTCAAAGAAAAATGATGCAAGCACAAGCCATCAAGGAGCTACACAAGGTAGCCAACCAAGTGGTAGCCAACAAGTGCCAAGGCAACCAAGTGGTAGCCAACCAAGTGGTAGCCAACAAGTGCCAAGGCAACCAAGTGGTAGCCAACCAAGTGGTAGCCAAAGAGGATCTAGGCAACAAAGAGGGAGGCAACTAGGACTTACAAGAGGCCGTGGTGGTGGTAGAGCTCGTGGTGGTGGTCTAGGTCGTGGTGGTGGTAGAGCTCGTGATGGTGGTCTTGGTCGTGGTGGTGGTCTTGGCCTTGGTGATGGTCTTGGCCTTGGTGATGGACTTGGCCTTGGTGGTGGTCAAGGGCAATGTCGTTATAGAGGAATGTTTGGATAACTCGATGGACCATTTCCGTATGTTGCTCACTAACTATAATGTTTCATATGTTCTTATTTTTCATATTTTCTTGTTGTCCTTATTCACTAATATGTTGCAATGTACATGTTCTTCCATTTGTTCTTATTGTCATTACTAACTATTATATTTCACTCATTGTAGGTATGGCGGCTTCTTAACCCAACAAACCAACAATGAAGGGACTGGAGGAGAAGGATGGCGAAGGTGAGATGGCAGGATGGTGGGAGAAGGCTGCGAAGAAGCTGAGAGAGGATGATGCAGCCGCACTAAAGAAGAAGAAGGAAGAGGAGCTCAAAGAGAAGAGGAAGGAACTAGAGAGAGCAGATTCTGAGTGTCGTGCTAGTGAGCGTGCGTTGAAGAGGAAATGTGAGGAGGCACAGAAGAAGTGTCTCAAGGATTTTGAAGAAAGAACCTTGAAACTTTGGTCATTCGAAGATGAAAAAAAAAGAGAGGGAGAACAAGATATTCATGGAGAGGGTGGTTAAGGAGGCTCACCGCATAAGGAAAAGGGAGGAGGAAGAGGAAGAAGAGAGGAAGTAGAAGAAGGGAAATGGGCCTTGCTCTATGCAATAGAGCTATGTCATCTTCAATTTGCTTGTGGACTATGACCGTGTTATCCTCTAAACTATGCTCTTCGATTTGGTTGTGAACTACTATGTGTCATGAACTACTATGTATTTTGGACTCCTCCTCGATTTGGTTGTGAACTACTATGTGTCGTGAAGTACTATGTATTTCCTTCTCGATTTGGTTGTATGAACTACTCCTCAAGTTGAAGTACTATGTGTTATGAACTACTATGTGTCGTGAAGTACTTTGTGCATATGTTGTCTTCACAGTTGTCTGCTTGCTATCAATCCTACTGCACATCATCACATTACTCTGTGTGCATATGCTATCTTCACAGTTCTCTGTTTGCCAAAAATTTCGCAAAGTCCAAGTGCAACGCCTAGCTCAGAGGCGTTGCACTGTACAGTGTGGCGCCTCCCTGCTAGGCGCCACACCAGCCTGTATCTGGCTGCAGTTTCTATTGCTCTCTGGATAGCTCTTCCCAGACGTGCCACGCCTCAGAGCTACGCATTGCAATGCGTGGTGTGGCGCCTAGCTCGGAGGCGTTGCACAAAGAAGAGGAGCTATCCAGAGAGCAGCAGAAACTTTGCACCCAGTTTGGGGCCAAAAAATGGCTAAGTGTTGGTGTGGCGCCCAGCACTGAGGCGCCACACTATATAGTGCAACGCCTACGAGGTGGGCGTTGCACAATACAGTGCGGCGCCTCAGAGCTAGGCGCCACACCAGCCTATATCTGGCTACAGTTTCTGTTGCTCTCTGGATAGCTCTTCCCAGGCGTGCAACGCCTCAGAGCTAGGCGTTGCAATGCGTGGTGTGGCGCCTAGCTCGGAGGCGTTGCACAAAGAAGAGGAGCTATCCAGAGAGCAGCAGAAACTTTGCACCCAGTTTGGGGCCAAAAAATGGGTAAGTATTGGTGTGGCGCCCAGCACTGAGGCGCCACACTGTATAGTGCAACGCCTGCGAGCTGGGCGTTACACGATACAGTGCGGCGCCTCAGAGCTAGGCGCCAAACCAGGTTGTACCTGGCTATAGCTTCTGTTGCTCTCTGGTAGCTCTACCCAGGCGTGCAACGCCTCAGAGCTAGGCGTTGCACTGCACGGTGTGGCGCCTAGCTCGGAGGCGTTGCACGCCTGGGTAGAGCTATCCAGAGAGCAACAGAAAGTTTGCACTCAGTTTCGGGCCAAAAATTCGCTAAGTGTTGATGTGTCGCCTAGCAGGGAGGCGCCACACTGTATTGTGCAACGCCTCTGTTCTAGGCGTTGCCCTATACAGTGTGGCGCCTCCCTGCTAGGCGCTGCACCAACACTATAGTGTTTTTTTGGCCCTCAAACTGCGTCATTTCAGGCACATTTTCTGGCACATATACTTGCATCACATGACATTTTCAACACCTCTTCAACTTTAACAAAGACAACATTTCTAAGAGTGACCATCACTTCAAGTTCAACATTACTAAGACATACAATCACTTCAAGTTCAACATTACTAAGAGCAACCACCACTTCAAGTTCAACGACATAACAAGTTCGACATAAGAAAAACGCACACTAGGCGAGTTACATAACAAATAGAGGACGACGACTAGTTCCTTGTGCGCTTATTGGCTCCTCCCCCCCTCCTGCTGGCTATCTTCTTCGCCTTCCTAGGATGAGCAACCCGCTCTGGCACCGGCTTCGGTTCCTTCACCTCATCCACATAGTCATCCAAAGCCACCATCCGTGAGGTGCAGACCGTCCTCTTGCCTCTTTGGGTGAAGTCTTCGGGTGTGTATTTCTTGATTCCCCTCCTAGGCTTTAACTGGTATGCTGACCGAACTTGATAGGTCTCCAAGGTCATGTCATCAGCAACCTATTACAAAAACAAACGATATGGAAAAGACCGTGTGTGAGGATAAAGTTAGCAATGCATCAATAATTGAATATATGCTATTGGCATACCTCTTGGGTGACCACACCCACATCATCATCCTCCAAAGGAGCACCATGGCCAGAAGTGGGATCTGATGGTGTCGCCGACCTAGACCGTTGAGGTGATACATACTCGGGGTCACGACAACCGACAAGGTTCGATAGCCGCCTTAACCTTTGGCCCTGGCGCTGCAACATGTACAAGTGAATGAGATATCGAACGTGGCAACACATGTTACATGGACAATTGAAGGAGATGTGAACCTTAATGAATGCTCGAATTGCACCTTCCCCATCACTTTTCCCAACCGGGGTTGTCTCCAGAATAGTCTCGGTCTCATCAGCTGCTTTTTTGATCTGGGCACGCTATGAACAGAAACGGCATTAACGTGTTGGGCAAGCGAAGATGTGAATAGTGCGAATGGGAAAGCAAAAAGGGGATGTACCACAAAGTTCATCATTGGAGCTGAAGGGACTGAGGTGCCTTCCCTGACTAATTTGTTGTACTGGTGCTGGGTTAGCTCATCGAAGACGGTGGGATCTTCCAAAATCTTCTCAGCATACGCCGGCTTGCATACCTCCACACGGGTACTTGCAAGAAACCATGTGAGATAGTTGTTGAACGCGATCGGGCAGTGCTCACGAAGCTGGGCTCGTTTTCCAGCCTTAACTTGCTCCACACTAAGCGCGAACTGTATGATATACTTCCTGTGATGCCTGTCCCAATCCTTGACCTTCCGTTGCTTTCTCCTATCCAACCTGCGAGTTAGAAACAGAATATTAGCACCGTCGAAACCGCCGAGAAGCTGCTAAGTGCTCAAGGTTAATTATATCTTACAAGTGTAGCAACTTGTCCGTGTCCTCCCACTCTGGCGGGTGTGGCTGGAACAAACCAAACTGGCGGTACAACCGATGTGGCAGGTGAAGCTCAACTGCCCAGTTCCATATGAGTGGGCACCGCATATGCCAAAGATCCCTATCCCTAGTGCACATCGGATTCAGCACGAACTCTCTAGGGTTACCAAAACTATCCCCTCTTCCATACGACTCCCATTCCACCTGCAACATAGCATAGAATGCAAAATTGATTTCGAGTTATGATAGAAGCATGAGAATCACTTATACAATGTCGAGTCACCTGCTGAGCCGTAATCGTGTTCAGCTCGCTCGTGTACAACTTGTACAGGACTGAGGGATCATCCGTCGTCTCATTTACCACATCCCACTTGTAAGCCCAAGTGGGGAACCGTAGTGGGTCGTCTTTGTCGTCCCAATCCTCGTACTTCACGGTCTTCGGTCGTCCAACCGGCAATCGCTCCCAGCTCCATATAGAAAGTGCGAGCATACAACCACCAATACCTCCGGATTTCCTACAACAGGCTTCATCCAACTGCACATAAAAGAGAACATGGTTGAATTAACAGGAAGATCGCATTGATAATGTAGCAATGAAGTGAAAAAGAAACAACTTTTTACCTGTCTATACAAGTAAGCCAGTGTCGCCGAACCCCAACTCCATTTGCTATCGAAGACGGTCAACGCCTTCAGCCACATCCATGGAGCATTCTTGCCTGTGCCATGAGCAAACATAGTCCTGGATATAACGTACCACATATAGACATGAGCATATGTCTTGACCTCATCCTCATTAGCATCCTCGGGGCAAGTACCAAAGTTCCATGCAATCCAGGTGAAAGGAGCACCGGCTGTGACTCTTTCCTTCTTCTTGTCTTCTTCTTCTGGTTCCCGAGGCTCCGGAGGAACCATACCGAGAAGGGCATGCATCTGTTCACGCCACCCATCAGAATCGGTGCTCATACATAGAGGATTCTCCTCTATAGGAAGGGGGGCGATCATAGCAATATGCTGGAGCGTCACGGTCATCTCCCCTGTCCGAAGATGGAAACTGTTTGTCTCCGGCCTCCAACGATCAGTAAGCGCGGTGATTGCTGCAGCATTGAGGGGTGGCGTCGACCGACTGACCAACTGAATGAAATGGAGGAGTCCTGTCTCCATTATATACGGTGTTTATCGCTCATCATCGCGCATCCCCCCAAGGTTGACCCCGTGAGACCGAATCTTCAGAGGTGCAAGATCCTACAAACAAGCAAATCAGAAAATTACATATGGGGCATTTGTGTTTGAAATAAACACGAAATTCATAATACCGGCCACTTTCATTATTACCCGTTGCTGCACCGACATAGCGTACGACCGGTGTTGATGGTCCCAGTGATCATCGAGAAGCCAAACCATCCTAACAATTTCAAACAAAGCATTCTTGTCAACACGATTATCTTTTCAATACAAATAAACTAAAGTAGGCCTACAATATGCACGATTCAAAGCATATGTATCCAAAGCATTCTTGTCAATACGAATATAATTTCAATACAAATAAACTAAACTAGGCCTACTTCATGCAAGATTCAATACAAATATCTTTTCCATAGAAATAACATGTCAACCTATGTATCCAAAGCATATTTTTTCAATAAAATAAACTAAACTAGGGTTGCGAAATAATAAAGATCATCTACAATTAGGTATCTAATGCATGCAAGATTCTAATCTAATCAAACAAGGGTTCGCCAAATCTTCAAAATAGCATACATTCTATGGATAGAAAGAAAGGGATCGCAAGAGAGTACCTTCTAGGATGGATTGGTGAAGAAATCCACGGACCAAGTCGTCAGATCTGAAGGATTTGGGAGAGAGATTGAGAGAGGGAGAGGAGGAAGACGCCAGCGCCGCTGCTTCTGTAACTGAACGAATGGGGTGGGGTGGGGAGAGCAGCGCCTAAGGGCTAGGCGCTGCACATTACATGTGTGGCGCCTAGCTCTGAGGCGCTGCACTGCTGGGTGCGGGCCCAGGGGCTGCCACGCTGGACAGAGGTGCAACGCCCCAGAGCTAGGCGCTGCACCGTAGGGGCGCCTCCGTGTCAGGCACCACTCAAAAAGGTCAACCGAGTGAAATTTTTTTTAGGGACAGTTCATTTTGTGAATTGATTTCGTTCATAGGTTAAAATTGTCAAATTTGCCACTCCAGGCTAGTACCGCCACTCACCCGGGTGACCAAAAGGAGACGCCTGGCAGGCTAATTATTCGCCTGGGTAGTCCAGCCAGGCTTGCTCCAATTTTTTTATGCATCATCCAAAGACAGATCAGGCACCAACCAGGCAAGCTCCAGGCCAGTCATTTTCAAGTGTAGAAGCGAACCAATCTAGCTCTAAATCTGATAAATTTTTTTTTGAAAAGGAGGATTATCTCCGGCCTCTGCATCAGTCGATGCATGCAGCCATATTATTAGAAAGCTTAACAAAGTCTTACAATCCAAGAAAGCTCAAAATCCGAGCAAAAATAAGAAAATAAATCTGTCAAGCGCCACATCCGGCGATAAAAAATAGGCTACGATGCCTACACACCTAGTCTATTATTATCTCGCCATCCAAATCGGCTGAAGATAGCCCGTGCTACCATCTCCCAGTGGTTGCACCCAACAACACAAGCTCCCTGTAGTCCGCATGAGTGAGTAACGACCACATACAGATCCAGCCTATAGCTCTGTGGATAACCTGCAAAAAAAATAGTGAATTTTGTCCCATTAAAAATCATATCATTTCTAGTGTTCCATATAGCCCATAATAATGCACATATCTCTATCCGAATATGTTTAGCTATGTGTATGTCTACTCCATTAAGTCAGGTTCCAAATAACGTGTTTATGCTCATTGGAGAATGACCGTTAAAGCTCTAAATCTGATGGACTTTCCTCTTCTGCCAATCCCGATCTGTTTCATCTCGACGTACGGTGCCCAGGCCAGGGTGCTATTTTAATAGCACCTCAAAGGTCTCCGCCTTGAGGACGAGTTCCACCAGGACTCGGTCCTGTTTCTTTTTATCAAAAACAAATCCGGTCACATTGATTTGTTGTATGACCCGACTCCTCGATCCCATGAACACATCCTGCATATCACACGCCACCTTCGGCCTGCCCTGCCACCCCACGCGACATAGGCCTTGCACAGGCCCCCGCCAGCCACGCGCTTCTTCCAGGACTCTTCAAGCCTGCTCCGAGTGAACTGCCGTTCTGTGCATGCGTTACGCCGTCGCCGATCAAATGGATCAACGCACCTGATCCGATTCCAACTGCAACTCGCCGAGATTGCTCTTCACCTGACTTCTTCCGATCGATGTCAACCGTGCAACACCTATTGCTTTACAGCAACTTCCGTGTATGATACCGATCAAGAAAACAAGCCTCCTTCTGAATCAATGTACAACGACCTGTTCGTAACCTTGCTCATGACACTTGTTAGAATTAATCCGAGATACGCGGTCGATCCTCCAAAAAATAAGAAATCACAGCACGACGACGACAGCGAGATTTGATAACGAGGTTCAGCGAACTCGCCTACTCCCCGGGGCAATGACTACGGGCGCTCCTCCCCGAGATACCAGAACACCGGCCACCCGGGCGCCGGCACAAGCAGCCGCTCCCCCCTTGCGTGTCTGTCGCTATCTAGCCGTCATGGTTTATAACGTGGGGTGCCTCCTCATATATAAGAGGCCAAGGGTACAATGTATCCGACTCTGACACTACACGTATCCTACCCACACTACAACACCAAGTCCAAACGTAATCCAGCTCTGTACAAAATATCCGACCCAAAGTCCCAAACTCAACCATTATATTATACCTATAATGTAATTATGCATGTCCCAATCAGGCAAAAGACATCACCAGTTGCTCAAGCCTGAATAACTCCTTTATCATTTAGAGTAAAGCCTGAATCGCTCTTGGCATCCGAGGTGACACATTAGACCTGACTGTGAACGTTATTTAGATGATAATGTACACAAATTACTAGGGTTGTCAAATGAAAAATAGATGTACATACGGTTTTTCTCACACCTCCACACCACCATATATGCGTGGTAAAAATTCATTCAGGATCATTACTACTTTTTTTTTAGGGGATGGATCATTCATACTTACTCTACTCTTCAACGTTTGCTCGCAGTTTCAAGCTGCAGGCTAATTACAACTAGGAAAATATTTTCATGGCTTGTAGTCGTGATAGCAGGTCAACCTCTAATAACGAAGAGTTGTCCAAATTCTCCTGACAACGCATCTTCTTTGTCTTCACATCAAGAATGACGAGTTGCAATTTTACACGCAGCAACTCCACACCACTCCTCTCCGCGCAGTACACGAACTCGATGAACTCATGACCACGGCCGATCATAGCATGGATGTTAGGATCCAGCAACTGCAGCTTCTCCTCGACGTCGATTAAGGCTGCCGTCTCCCAACCACCATCCGCTGATGAGAGTTGTAGCCACATAGATATCTTGAACTTGTCTGCAGCCAGCAACCGCAGCCTCCCGTCCGGCGACTTACCTAGCCCATGGTGGCCCTTGCTAATGTAGCGGGTTGTAATGGGTGGAAGCTTCACCATGCTTGCCTTCGTTGTGAGAACATCATATTTAAGGATTCCTTTGTAATCCTGAAGAAGCCAATGGATACCTCCACCATGAAGAACTACTGCGTCACTGTCGTCGATGATCGTCCTGGATGGGAAATTGACACTCACATGTTCGATGAAAGGTCCCCAGCCGGTGCCATACGACGTGGCGGTTCTAATCATCGTAGAGTGTCCCTGGTAGCTACTCACCTCGGCAACCAATAGCATGAAGGAGGAGCGGCGTATGCCATCTGCGGGGGTAAGCACGACGAACGATTGTTTGCCTCTATACATGTAGTTTGCACAGACGTTCTGTGGATCAGAGAGGAAGGTGCGTTCACCGGTCATAGGGTTGTACACACATAGGTCGGACTGAGGCTCACCTCTGAAGACACAGTAGCGGAGGAGAACGACGAGGCCACCGCGCGAAGTTAGGGCATCGTATTGGCGGAGTAGCTTGTTGGCCTTGGCTTGGCGTGAAACAAAGGGGGCGAGGTGGTTGTCACAGAAGGACGTGGCGGCGAGCGTGTCTGGGTGGACTAAAGAGATTGGGTGCTGGCGGTGTCGAGGAAAATAACACTTATGGTTTTTGAGGTAAACGAGGAGGCAGGAGGGCACGACGCCTCCTTGCCGGGTGACGCGATGGATGAAGGAGGGTTCAAGGATGTCGTGGCGGAGGAGCTTGCAGGTGGCGGCGCAGCGGATGAGGGTGGAGGTGTCGGAGCACGCAATGATCTCGAGCAGCAGATCCGCCGGGAGCGTCGACGGTGTTGGTGAGGCCATGGCACGGTCGTGTACGAGGCTTGATCGATTGCGTACGTTGCCAGTCCGGACGGCACCGACTGTGATATATAGATGTAAAATATATGCGCCGGTCAAAGGAAGGAAGGGATCATGGCGATCGAGGTGGATTGAGAAACGCAACCATCGAGTCAGACTCAATCACATTTTTCTTTTAAAAGAAGTCACGTAGAATCTGACTTTAGTACTCTATATATCTATGTCTGATCCCTCGCAACCTCTGACGTCTGCAGCCACTCGCATCTTTCTCTGCCGGCCAAAGGAAGTAAGGCAAGCTCAAGGTTGTCCAGCCTATCTGGTAGCTAATTCCGTTGTCGATCTAATGCATCGCAGCGGGAGACATATAGACGCGCCTGCACGCGTTCATAGCTGGCTACTTCCAGCAAAGGCTTCCAACTCAAACACATATAGAACCGATGGTGCCAGGGCAAAACAACATATGTGCGCTGGACGTGTTGGACGCTTCCGGCAGACCAGTACGTCCATGGTCTCGATCGGGCTGGCTTGTTCGATTTGGATACGACGCGGGTCCATGTTCAGCCATAAAAGTATTACGTTTGGAACTCGAGCTGCCTTGTCCTATTAACAGAGGGAGGGTTTGTGTTTGTGCGCACCCGATCGAAAGGAGTCCCGCCGGCCGGAGGCAACGTACGTGCCTACGTTCACTGCCTAGCTGCAACCGAATGCCTTCAAACAAAACATAACAAATGACGGTGGCACCACGGAACGGCGCACTACATCCGCCGTCACCGGCGCCGATGCTCCCGCCAGATCTCCAGCTTGAGATCGTGGCATGAACCGACGACTTTTTCACGTTCGTTCGATGTGCCACCATCTGTAAGCATCTTCGCCGTGACATCCTATATTTGTTGTTCGTCCGCCGCTTCAGCCAGCAAACCGCTTCCACCATGCTTGTCCAATGCACCTACGACGAGAGCAGCCCCTGAATCAGGTCCACCGAGTCACATCCGCAGGCGTGCACTTCTGCCACGACTACCTCTCTCTCTGCATGTCACGACACGATGCCAACCACTTTGGCCTGTATTATCCGGTGACGTCCCGCGGCGGCCTCGTTGTCCTCGGAATGTATGCTCAACCCGAATCCGAGTGCTCCTCTGACCTATGCATATGTGATCCCATGAACGGCCACCACACATTCCTGGCAAGACCGACAGGTATCCATAGTATCCAAGACGACTGTCACGCATACGTCCAGCTCACCGCCGTGGATGGCATCGACTGCTCATTCATGTTGCTATTCTTCGATGTCTTCGGATGGAGCATCAAAGTACTGGCTGCCACATCTTCCTCTGGTACCTGGGAGCCTGTTACTTCTTATGCGAGACACCCTGACTTTCCATGGAGGGCACAATTGAATATAGCAGCCCAGCTATCCGCCATGGTCGTATGCCTAGTGCACTACAGTGACCAAATCCTCACCTATCATGTGGGTACGAGGGTGCCGGGACGGGTGAAGCTCCCACCCACCAATCCCAATCTTAACAAGCTCCACTTGGCAACGTTACTTGATGGGAACCTGTTGAAGCTACTCGCCATAGAGGGATTCAAGATATCAACTCCCTACGGTCCCAGCCGGTGCTTCTTAGTCACTGGAACATGTGATTGACATGGAGGAAAAACTACGGTCAGTGTGCCCAAATATCGCTCTAGTGTTCTAGTAGTTCTTGCTCTACAGACAAAGGAGATGCATCTGCATAAGTGGGGCTACTCAATTTTGGAGATCAACCTCGCATCCAGCCTGAAAACTATGACTGTATTTTCCTAGCAAGCTAGCCTAGTAAAGAGGAATTACGCAAATAGACAGATGTCCACACGACTAAAGCTTTTTTTGCCTAAGAATAGAGTATGGTTTTTGTTACTGTCGTCAACCAAACTTATGGGTGCCGCACCTCTAATAAAAGGAAGTGTTGTGGGCAAACAAGAAATGCAATCATCTTTAAATTCCAACTAGCAAGATGGCCGTCGCAAATGCGAGGGCATCTATGTAGTGTATTGAGTTCAATTAATCGAGGAGTATTATATCTTCCAGGAACTTGCAAACAAATCACCATATCTAAGATTGTCAGACTGAGACATGATGTTGTATTTGTACGTGCTTTTAGATACATAAGTCAAATGTGCATCTTGAGTCGGTGGTGTAGTTATTTTCATCAAAGTTATAATTACATTATTTTTGTTTGACTGTTCTTACTAATATATTAATACATGGATATTCAGAGTATAAAAATGTGATGACAAACACTCATGGTTGTTATCTATGTTCGAACACACTTACACATGTAGTTTTATTTTTATCTATTTTCTTTCACTCTTTCACTGCTCTTCAATCCACACATCTATGTCCTCTCTCACATGTATATATTGTGTGATGTCACATGATCACTGCATTCGCTTGAAGAACATGTTTCCAACAAACCATATTTTCCTTCATCAATTATTATTTTATGACTTGTCTTCCTTCTCAAAATAATTTCCATTAGCTCGGACAGCTCCAAAATCAATCATCCCCATTCAGTCAACATAGTTCCTCAGTAGTGAACTGGGCAATGGTTTAGCATGATGACACAAAGAACACACATCGCTGTCAGTTTTCTCACTTTGCTAACCAACTATAATGGTTTTTATTTTCCAAGGGTGACAACATGTAGATACTTTGATGCATATCTATGTTGTGCAATCTGTTAACAAATATGTTCCACCAAGATGTGAGTCTGCCTAGTTTGCTTGGTTAGGGAAGTGGAAGAACAGCCCACCCTGGTTGAAGCCTTCACGAGTGATGTTTATATCTACGTATGAAGATCAACATGTTGCCACTAAAAATAAGGTCAATGGGATAATAGTAGAGACTTTAGGTACAGTCGTGAAGATCTATCATCCACGTGGACTACAAAATTGATGTCTTTGTGTTTTGATTTATTGCGATATGTCTAGGATGATTGTATTTTTTAATCTGATCGTATGTGCTTACAATTTAGAATAAACATGGTGTGTTACCAAAATATATGAGAGCGTAATGTAAGATTTTTAATATCATGATGAAAAATATATGGACACATAATAATTCCAGTGTGGCATTGTCGTTGCACATGGACAGGTCGCTTGCTTGCTAGGGAGTAGCAGATGACAACACTCCATGAGTCGTGACTATGTTTTAATTAGTACTCGAGGTACTTAATGAGCATGCGGTCGACCCAGTGGTTCTCCCATCCCATCGCATGGTCTGCTTGACATATTCAGGATCATGTACAAGCAGTACTCAGTTCAGTTTTCTGACCCTAAACATATTTATACTCTGTTAGAATCAGTTATGTTTTACAGTTCACATGACATGTGGTAGTGCAGATGAAAGATTGGATTATTTTTGAACAAAATAATTGGCCATGCCATTCTGCTAATGTGTTGATTCACAGCAATGTAGTTATCACTTATAGTTGCTTGCATTTCTAGAGGATTCATATGCTTAATTAGCAGTTCACCTTTCTTGAATGGCTATGTAGGGCATCGGTAAACACTATGGCTTTCTTTGTCGTTGATTCATGGTTTGCCCAACTAAATATATACGGGACGACCAACTCACAAAAAATAAAATACGTACTGGATTGTACTGTAGCTATCATCGATTGAATTAGCCAACAGGCCATCATCTAATTCTTTTTCCATGCTGAAGTAATATTCTCAAGCAAAACATTATGCGTATCTTGTTGTTCAAACATGTGGGAGAAAAAAGAAACTCCCCCTGTAGCTACCGATGCTCCTTCTTTTTATTCTTTTTTTATTGCAGCTGCCCTTGCTTTTTTGTATAACAGCATTTTTTTAGCGATTTTTTTTTTATAACAGCAGCCCCTGCTCCTTTGTTGTGACCCGAGTGGATCTGATTATCAATTTGTTGTTGATTCTTGTTCGGCCCAACGAAATATGTATGGGGAGACCAACTTGCCAAGAAAAAAGGTATGTAGGGGTCTGTACTGTAGCCATGATCGATAGAATTAGCCAACATGCCATCTAATTCTTTTTCCAAGCTAGAGAAATATTCTCAAGCAAAAAGTTGCAGTCCGTATCATTGTTTCTCAAACCTGCACAGAAATAAGAAACTTCCTTGTAGCTAGCGCTTTTTAATGTTATTTTATGGCAGCAGCCCCTGCTCTTTTTTTTTTATAACAGCAGCTCGAGCTATTTTTCTTTTGATGGAAGCAGCGCCAGCTCCTTTGTTGTGACGCGAGCGTATTAAGAGATCTCATTCTAGCAGATGAATTGAGAGTCCAAGTCCAGGACGTTCCAGCTCTTTTTCTTGGGTGTGTCTATAGCTCATCTAGATGTGACATATTATGTCACATCTAAGATGACATCATCAACTATTTGTAACCTTGTTTTGTTTTTCTTTGTTTTCTATTTGTCTTTATTTTTTTCTTGTCACCCATGCACGAACAGGGCCAGAGTAAAATTAATTTTCTGCTCTGCTAGGCTGAGGCTACTCATAGTGTGGAGTATCATATACTAGTATCATGCATATGATACTAGTGTATGATACTACCCTATAGTTCATAGTATCATAAAGTAGTATCATGAATGATCATATTTATTGCCATGCATGACACAAAGTAGCAAAACATTTAACATGATACGGTATCTACTTATGTTACTCTAACCCTTTCTCTCTTCTCTAATTCATTGCCACATCAGCATGTTTACTATTCCCGAGTGCATGATACCGGCTATGATACCACTACTATGGCCAGCCTGAGTTGAGTCGCTGATGCATGCCGCGATACGATTGAGCCGCAGTGGTACAGTGCCATCTATAGTGACACGCGATTTGCTACAGGAATTTTGCGTCAACGACGTACTAGTGTGTTGATTTCCTTTCTCCGTGGACACACACGTCCTATACTAGGGATCACTTAACATGTTAACAAGCACTCGAGTGACAATGTAAACATTTAAAAAAGTTAGTGAATAAATTGTAGAACGAGGTGAATATATTTTAGGACGACGTGAATATATTCTTACTGTTTTTTTGTTTGTCGCGCACGAAAAAGTCAGGCACCCACTATGTGGCAACTCGGACAAAAAAGGGTCGGACCCCATTTATGTGTTGAGGGGGACATGCAAATTCGGCCCAAAAAAATTAGGCCCAAGTTGCGAGTTGGGGATGGACTTGCAACTGGGACAAAATAAAGTCGGACACCGGTTGTGAATGGAAGGTGGGATTGCAACTTAGACAAAAAAAGGTCCTGCACCAGTTGCGAGTCGAGTGTTGACTTGCAACTGAAAAAAAAGGTCGGACCACATTTACGAGTCAAGGATGGACTTGAATCTGGGACAAAAAAAATCAGGGCACAGTTGCGAATTAAGGATAGCCTTGCAACTGGGACAAAAAAAAGGCCGCGCTCAAGTTGCGAGTTGAGGGTGGACTTGCAACTAGGACAAAAAAAATGTTAGACACAGTTGCGAGCCGATGGTGGACTTATAACTGGAACAAAAAAGGGTCGGCCCCCAGTTGCTAGTGAAGGGTGGACTTGCAACTGGGACAAAAAAGTATGGGCCCAGTTGCGAGTCGACGGAAGACTTGCAATTGGGACAATATGTTGGCCTAGTTGTGAGTCATGGTTGGACTATCAACCAGGGAAAAATGTCGAGTCCAGTTGTAAGTCCATGGTGGACTTGTAACCGGGACAAAAAAGTCGGGCCCTAGTTACGAGTCGAGGGTCGACTTGCAATTGGGACTAAAAAAGGTCACGCTCCAGTTGCGAGCTGAGGGTGAACTTGCAGCTAGGGAAAAAAATTTAGAACTCATTTGCAAGTCGAGGGTCGACTTAAAACTGGGACAAAAAAGTTTCGAGCCCTAGTTGCGATTCGGGGATGGACTTGCAGCTTAGACAAAAAATGTTAAAGTCCAGTTGCGAGTCAAGGGTGGGATTGCAACTATGACAAAAGAAGGTCGGGCCCGAGTTGCAAGTTGAGAGTAGATTTGCAATTTGGAAAAAAAAAGACAACCCATGTTTGGTGGTGGACAATCAACTAACAATGATGAAAAAAAATCATGAATTAAAAAAAATGAAAAATGAAAAAGTAAAGAATAACAAATCATGAATTTTAAAAAGTCAACAAATTTGGAACAAATAAATGAAAAAAAAGAAGAAAAAGGAAAAAAAAGAAAAAAAAGAAAATTGAAAAAAGTTCACTTGTAGCCACAACAGCCAACGAGGCACGCACGAGGAACAAAATCAAATGGATCAACAGCGGCATACAGCCACGACGGGCGCCCCGCGAGTAACACGTACAGGAAAAGGGTCAATCAATAATAATAAAAACTAATCTTGATGTCTAAATCATGTGGTTAAAAAAGTAGATGTGAGATACTATCTCACATCTAGATGTGAAATAGCAAATCGGCTTTGTCTTTTTCTTTTGATTGACAGGACGTTTCAGATCTAAACATCGTGTGGGTCCGCTTTGGGTTACGAAGATCTAAGGGGTTGTGTCTACTGATTAATAGAGGGTCCACCAAATCAATGGCATGATGTTTCTGATTATTGTGAGATTTTCTAGCATATTCCTCTATTTTTTATTCGTATTTTTCTTTTAGTATATAATAGATATGAACATATATTCAAATATTTGTTTTTGTCTTTTATGGCTCACTGATAGCAAGAGAGAAATAGGTGATGGATTGTTGCTATATCTGCTTTGCCAAATTGTCTTTCGTTAAGTGAACTTTAAGTTTCTAAATGTATTTTTTCAAGGGAAAGATGTGCATCACCGATATAAGGCCTGCTAAGTACATTTGACAGAGAAGACACAAGTTTCTAAATGTATTTTTTCAAGGGAAAGATGTGCATCACCGATATAAGGGAAAGATGTTCAGGAACTGGACGCGTGATCTCTAGCTACTCCCTCCTTCCCTGTTTAGCTCGCGCATACACGTTTTGAGATCTGAGTTTGATCATCGATTTCACGGGGATTAGAAGCAAATAACCCTGAAGCCTAAATAACAACGTGATTAAACAAAATCGCCGTCCACCACATCATTATTAGACCGGCACACTGAGAAAGATGCCCCACGCCACCCATCGGCTCTGGGGAACGCCCAAACCAATGGCCCCACGCGCACTTCCATGCTCGCCGCCGCAGGCTGGCGTGTCCTGCAGTGATAGGCGTGCACCCCCGGCGAACAGCCAGATGAAGTCAAGGACTGCTCATGCTCGTCCACCTCCCTCGACCGAGCACCGCACAGGTGCCGCAACAGAGCGGCGAAGAAGACCACAACAATGAAGATGGCGATGAAGATCGTAGTTGCACTGTCATCGGCGGAGCTGGTATGACCCATTGAATGGAGGACTACTCTTAAAGCCGTTGATCTTGCTCGATAAGGCGAGGACGTATGGTAGTTGCTCAGCTTCACCAGCTTGGATTAGTTAGTGCATATGATTATACTGTGATTATGAGCTACTTAAGGAATGTGTGGCGATGTTTCCAAGACATGGTATGGTCGAGGCGACAAAGAAATAGCTTGGTCTCTCCGTTTCTTGTCAGCAGATAGCAAAGTTGATGATAAATACAAATTTTTTTCTTAACATAGTATAGACGCATGAAAATCATTCAGTTTGTATGAAATTCGTCTATTTTCTTCATATCCGCTTTAAAATGTATGCAGGCATGGTCAGATGGTCAGCTCCTATATCACTGTTCGCGGACGCGAACGCATCCGCAGACAAAGACAATGTTTGTATTAGGCGACCGCATTGGAGATACCCTAAGCTGCCAGTCAGCAACATTGTATCTTCAAATCATGGTCGGTTGATGATTTTGTGAATTCAAAGCCGGACCAGTTCGAGCTTTCTATCTAAAAAAATGTTATTTGTAAAAGTTGATGCACCGCTGGCAACCTGTTCTTCACCTCTTTTGTCCATCAAGTGCAACATGCCCGTGTGGTGAGCCTCTTGTTCTTATCTTCTCTATAAAAGAAAAAAATTCTTACTTGTATGATTTAGATAGATACTTGTATAATTTTCTTACTTTTATTATTATTTGTTATTATATAGTGCCATGGTTTTGGTATCCGCCCCCGTCGGCCCTCGTCCTGTCTATGATTCGGATGTGGTATATTATCTTTTATAACTATTTGCTTCATTTAGTGTTTATGACAATTATGCCGACCAACGTGACATAGATGTTTTTATCTAGGAGGTAGGTGAGCCGGAAATTCCAACCGACCCTCTTATGTAGAGGTTAGATTTAGTTGAAAAAGAAAACAATTACTTGAAGAAAAAATTAAAAAGAATTGAGGAGGAGAAGATGGAATTGGAGTTGCATGTTGCGGATGTCGTCGATGATCACAAGATCAAGATGGATGCAATGCGCTTGAAGATTAGAAAGATTACAAAATATGCCATTCATACTGAGGCTTGGTATCATTATGCCGTTGGATCAATTGTTACCTTAGTTGCGATTATGATCGCATTTGTTGTTGCATTGAAATGTTTTACATAGTTTCAATGTATGTTTTAATTAGATGCTCTAGAGAGCTATATGTTGTTCAATGAGAACTATGTATGAACTTTATGTATTTATTTTTTCAGTAATAACATTTGATCACTATTGTACTTTGGTTTTAATGTGATGATGAACTTGTATTAATTTGGTCACTTCTCTATTCATGATGTTTTGAAATGGTTTTTGATACACTTAATTATATAATGCACGGAGATGAACCGGCAATGGATGTACGGTGACAGACGCACCTCCGAGTACATTGAGGGCCTGCATAATTTTCTCGAAGCGGCTGAGGCAAATAAGCAGAATGGTTTTATGTATTGTCCATGCCCTATCTGTGGGAATATGAAAGATTACTCTGACTCGAAAACCCTTCACGTCCACCTGCTTGAGAAGGGTTTGATGCCACACTATAATGTTTGGACCAAGCACGGAGAAAGAGGGGTTAAGATGGAAGACAACGAAGAAGAAGAGGATGATGACAACTATCCCCCTGAATACGGTGATACTGCAACGGGAGAAGCTGAAGATCAAGAGGAACCAGACGATGTGCCCGATGATGATCTTCGCCGGGTCATTGTTGATGCAAAGGGACAATCCCAAAGTGAAAGGGAGAAGTTGAAGTTCGATCGCATGTTAGCGGATCACAAAAAAGAGTTGTACCCACATTGCGAAGATGATAACACAAAGCTCGGTACCACACTGGAATTGCTGCAATGGAAGGCAGACAATGGTATATCTGATAATGGATTTGAGAAGCTACTGAAAATATTGAAGAAGAAGCTTCCAAAGGATAATGAATTGCCCGATAGTACGTACGAAGCAAAGAAGGTTCTATGCCCTCTAGGATTGGAGGTGTAGAAGATACGTGCATGCCCTAATGACTGCATCCTCTACCGCGGTGAGTACGAGGATTTTAACGCATGCCCGGTATGTGTTGCATTGCGGTATAAGATGAGACGAGATGACCCTGGTGATGTTGAGGGCGAGCGCCCCAGGAAGAGGGTTCCTGCCAAGGTGATGTGGTATGCTCCTATAATACCACGGTTGAAACGTCTGTTCAGAAACAAAGAGCATGCCAAGTTGATGCGATGGCACAAAGAGGACCGTAAGGAAGACAGGAACCCGCTGACGGGTCGCAGTGGAGAAAAATCAAGAGATGGTGGGGGGACTTTGCAGGTGACGCAAGGAACGTATGGTTTGGTTTAAGCACATATGGCATTAATCCGTTTGGGGAGCAGAGCAGCAATCATAGCACCTGGCCCGTGACTCTATGTATCTATAACCTTCCTCCTTGGTTGTGCATGAAGCGGAAGTCCATTATGATGCCAGTGCTCATCCAAGGCCTAAGCAACCCAGCAACGACATTGATGTGTACATAAGGCCATTAGTTGAAGAACTTTTACAGCTGTGGAAGGGAAAAGGTGTACGTGTGTGGGATGAGCACAACCAGGAGTATTTTGACCTACATGCGTTGCTGTTTGTAACCATCATTGATTGGCCTGCTCTCAGTAACCTTTCAGGACAGACAAACAAGGGATACCACGCATGCACGCACTGTTTAGATGACACCGAAAGTATATATTTGGACAAATGCAGGATGAATGTGTACCTGGGACATCGTCGATTTCTTCCGACCAACCATCAATGTCGAAAGAAAGGCAAGCATTTCAAAGGTGAGGCAGATCACCGGAAGAAGCCCGCCCTCCGTACTGGTGATCATATACTTGATATGGCAATGATTTACAAGTAATCCTTGGAAAGAGTCCTGGCGGACTATCTGTTTCAAATGACACTGAGGGATGCGCACCCATCTGGAAGAAGAAATCTATATTTTGGGACCTACCCTATTGGAAAGACCTAGAGGTCCGCTCTGCAATCAACGTGATGCACGTGGCGAAGAATCTTTGCGTGAACCTGCTAGGCTTCTTGGGTGTGTATGGGAAGACAAAAGATACACCGGAGGCACGGGAGGACCAGCAACGTGTGCACGAAAAAGACGGCATACATCCAAAGCAGTATGAAGGTCCTGCCAGCTACGCTCTTACCAAAGAAGAGAAGGAAATCTTCTTTGAATGCCTGCTCAGTATGAATGTCCCGTCTGGCTTCTCGTCCAATATAAAGGGAATAATAAATTTGCAGAGAAAAAGTTTCAGAACCTAAAGTCTCATGACTGCCACGTGATTATGATGCAACTGCTTCCGGTTGCATTGAGGGGGCTTCTACCGGAAAATGTTCGATTAGCCATTGTGAAGCTATGTGCATTCCTCAATGCAATCTCTCAGAAGGTAATCGATCCAGAAATCCTACTAAGGTTAAAGAATGATTTGGTGCAATGTCTTGTCAGTTTCTAGCTGGTGTTCCCACCATCCTTCTTCAATATCATGACGCACGTCCTAGTTCATCTAGTCGACGAGATTGCCATTCTGGGCCCTGTATTTCTACACAATATGTTCCCCTTTGAGAGGTTCATGGGAGTCTTAAAGAAATATGTTCGTAACCGTGCTACGCCAGAAGGAAGCATCTCCACGGGCCATCAAACAGACGAGGTCATTGGGTTTTGTGTTGACTTTATTCCTGACCTTAAGCCTATTGGTCTCCCTCAATCGCGGTATGAGGGGAGACTGACTAGAAAAGGCACACTAGGAGTGGACTCAATAATATGTAGGGACGGGCATTCTTTGTCTCAAGCACACTACACAGTTCTACAGAATTCTACCGTGATGACCCCGTGTGTCAATGAATACAAGAATATTCTACGCTCCAAACACCCGGAGAAGAGTGACGACTAGATTACATGTGAACACATCAGGACTTTCGGCAATTGGTTGCAAACACATCTCATGGGTAACACCACTGTTGCAGATGAGTTGTACTCATTGGCCAGGGGACAATCTTCGATTGTATTGACTTACAAAGGGTACGAGATAAATGAGAATACATTTTACATGATAGCCCAAGATCAAAAGAGCACCAACCAAAATAGTGGTGTCAGCTTTGATGCAGCAACCAACAGGGGAAAGGACACATATTATGGTTATATAGTAGACATATGGGAACTTGACTATGGACATGATTTTAAGGTCCCTTTGTTTCGGTGCAAATGGGTCAATCTGTCAGGAGGCGGGGTACAGGTAGACCCACAGTACGGAATGACAACAGTGGATCTGAACAATCTTGGGTACACAGACGAACCATTCATCCTAGCCAATGATGTGGCGCAGGTTTTCTATGTGAAGGACATGTCTACCAAACCGAGAAAAAGAAAAGATAAGGAAGTGAATACATCATACAATGAGCCAAAGCGCCACATAGTTCTTTCAGGGAAAAGAGACATCGTGGGAGTGGAGGGCAAGACAGACATGTCTGAAGATTATGAAAAGTTTCATGAAATTCCTCCCTTCAAAGTGAAGGCTGACCCAAGCACCCTGTTAAACGATGAAGATTATCCATGGTTACGACGCAATAAGCAAGGGACACATGCGAAGAAAAAGTGAAGACTTTCTCTCCACAACT
Organism: Thinopyrum elongatum; assembly: GCA_011799875.1. Taxonomy (NCBI): domain Eukaryota; kingdom Viridiplantae; phylum Streptophyta; class Magnoliopsida; order Poales; family Poaceae; genus Thinopyrum; species Thinopyrum elongatum. Next base: position 729,300,911 of record CM022303.1, read on the forward strand.
ATTCTGATGATGGCTTTGATCTAGAATATCACTGCAGTTACATGTCAAGAAATGAAATGCCTTTTGTAACAGATGAGTTTTTGTTCGAAACCCTGATACTTCGAAAGAGATTGTCCATTTTGTACATGAAGTACATCCAATTTTCATGCTATGTCGGTGAAATGATGATACCATGCCAACTTTCAACCTTTTCAGAGTTCATTTGTAGTGCTTTTCAATTTTAGGGTCATTTAGATAAAAAAATCAGTAAATGCATGAAAAATACCAAATGAAGTCAGAAAGGGTTGAAAATTGATGATGTGGCTTGAATGGTGCATATTGAACGCACAAAAAGTGTAGAGTTTAAATAAGTTCAAAAAAATGAAATCCCTTTGTAACAGATGAGTTTTCGTTCGAAACCGTGATACTTCGAAAGAGATTGTCCATTTTGTACACGAAGTGCATCCAGTTTTACCCTCTCAACTTTTTAGCACATGCTATGTGGGTGAAATGATGATACCATGCCAACTTTCAACCTTTTCAGAGTTCATTTTTAGTGCTTTATCAAAGTATTTATTTGTTGAAAAGAAGGAACTAAAAATAATCAAAGTATTTATTTGTTAAAAAGAATGAACTAAAAATAATCAAATAAAATATTAACTAAAAAGAATGAACTAAAAAGAATCAACTAAAACATTAACTAAAAAGAATAAACTAAAAGAATCAAAAGAATTTAAACAAAAAGAATCAAAATAATATTAACTAAATTATCAAATTATTTATTGTTAAAAAGAATGAACTAAAAATAATCAACTAAAATATTAACTAAAAAGAATGAACTAAAAAAGAGAACTAAAAAATCAAATAAAACATTAAAACATTAACTAAAAAGAATGAGCTAAAAAGAATCAAAAAGAATTTAAACTAAAAAGTTTCAAAATAATATTAACTAAAATTATTAAAGTATTTATTTGTTAAAAAGAATGAAGTAAAAATAATCAACTAAAATATTAACTAAAAAGAATGAACTAAAAAAATCAACTAAAACATTAACTAAAAAGAATCATATAAAAAGAATTTTCATAAAAAAATGCCGCCTACTGGGTCACCACGGCCTGCATACGACTAGAAACCCATCTGTACATGGGCCAGGATGCAGGCCCGCGGGCCCAGCAGGCCCAACAGGGCATGGACAAACTTTAGGCATGTACTGCCTGCAATAGAGAGGAGTTCGATAGCAATGTGGGAGCGGAGCTTATAAACCAGTCCACACGCCTCTCAACTAGCGAGGTGGGACTAAACATGTGGCTGCGGCAGCACCAGCCCTTTGGTCCCAGTTGGTGGCACCAACCGGGACGAAAGGCACCCTTTGGTCCCGGTTGGTGGCACCAACCGGGACTAAAGTACTTTGCTTCCTGCGCTTTCGGATGCTGAAAAGGAGGTTTAGTCCCGGTTGGTGGCTCCAACCGGCCTTTCGTCCCGGTTGTAGCCACCAACCGGGACTAAAGCCCTTTGTATATAAGGGAACACTTAGAAAATTTCCCCCACTCTCCCATTCTCTCCCATAGGCTGCTGCCCTCGCCCTCGACGCCGATGCCCTCGCTGACGCCCTCGCCCTCGCCGGGCCTCCTCGCCATCGCCGACCGCGCTCCGGCCGCCGTCGTCGCCGTCGCCGAACTGCCCCGATGCCGTCCCCGCTCCCACTGTGAGCCACGCGGCGCCGTTTCCCCTCCTCTCCTTCCCCCCGTGCCCTGACGCCGCCGCCCGCCGCGATGCCTACGCCGCCCGCGCTCTCCGGCCGCTCACGCTCCGGCCGCCCGCCCCGATGCCGATGCCGCCCGCTCTTTTGGATCACCGGATCAGTGGCTTTTGGATGAACTATATATGTTTGTGTTTTTAGTTGATTGTTGGATGGAATGAACTATGTTTGTGTTTTTAGTTGATTATTGGATGGAATGAACAATCTTCTTCTTTTTAGTTGATTATTGGATGGAATGAACTATGTTTATGTTTTGTTTTTTAATTATTTATGATGGTGTTGAAATGTGGTGTATTTTGTTTGTAATGCTTGTGAAATAGTTTGGAAGAAATAATAAAAGAATGTTTTGAGGGAACTACGTGTATAGATGATCAGTGGCTTGATTATTTTTTCTTTAGAATTTTTCTGTAGATGATATATAGATGATTTTTCTATAGAATTTATTTAGAGTTCATTTTGATGTTCATTGTAGAATTTTTTTCATTATGATGATGTATGAAAACTTGATGTTCATTTTTATGTAGAATTTACTTAGAGTTCATTTTGAATTTATTTAGAGTACATTTTGATGGTCATTTTGATGTTCATTGTGATGTAGCTCCTCGTCGCCGCCCCCGACACCGTCCCTGCCGCGCCGCCGAGCGCCCGACGCCGGCCGCTCGCTCCCTGCCCCAACGCCGAGCCCCCGACGCCGGCCGCCGCTCCGTGCCCCGACGCCGAGCCCGCCGATCTTTAGCTCATGTGAACATATTCCATTGGTTTTTTTTTGTTCATAGAAATTAGTGCGACATTTTTTTTCATACAAATTTTTTGTCATGATAATCTTGCTAAAACTCATATTAAGTTTGATATTGTTTTTCTATAGACTTGGTTAAAATTTACTAAGGTTAATTATGGAGAAAGGGAGTAAGAACTCATATATTCAAAATTTACTCCCGGTCCGCTTGCCCGGGCAACTCTCGAGGCCACCCAAACCCTAGAAGAAAGAGCGTTGTAGAACTCCTCCGCCCTCCCGCCCCTACCCGTTTGTCGAAGGTGGCGGCTGGGGTCTTATATGTAACGCTACAACAATAATATCGATTTATTCGGTAGGCGGCATAGGTCAATGGGGTAGAATGGATAGTTCGATCTCTTGCATAGCGATTGTCGTAACTCTCTCAGGAATTCAACATATCCCCGATAACTTCGACATGAGGGGGGCGGTCCGCAAAGTATCCTCGACGACCACTAATCCATCTCTCATGTTTGTATATCCCTATGTTTTGCACTAATCCATCTCTCATGTTTATATATTGCCATGTTGTAATATTTGCAGAAACTACGGACAGAGACTTAGAAAAAGAAGAGTTGTTGGGGGATATAATCCGCGACGGAGGTGATCCCTTGTCGTTTCTCAACAACAGCGATGGTCAGGAAGGAGAGGATGACGGCTCCGGTGATCGAACAATGGAGGAGGAAGGAGATCATGACAGCTCCGGTGACCGAATGGTGGAGGAAGGAGATCATGATGACGGCTCCGGTGACCGAACGGAGGAGGGAGCCTTAACTGTTGCAAAGTCCGGTGAGGTATATATATATATATATATATATATATATATATATATATATATATTAAGCCTGTCCTGACTTGATGCATTAATTGTTTTGTATGTACATATATTAATGCTTCTTTCTTTTTTTAGCACTTCGGATCGAGCCAAACTTCCGTAAGGAGGCGAGGCCCGAAGAAAAGGTTGCGCCAGGATGAAAGGTTCACGATCACAGAAGTCTCAAAAGATGGCCAGCCAATTGCTCCCAAGCAGACCAAGGACACATTTGTACATCAGTGGGGAGTTATTGTTAGGGACAGCATCCTGATTAGCATCAAACAATGGAATAAGGACCCTGAAGTTTCTTATGTCTAGGACAGACTGAAAGATGATCTTTGGACCTCGCTGATGACAAATTTCAGCCTACCGCCAGAGGAGGATCCGAATAACCTAGTGTAGGGTAACGCAGCAGAAAACAAAAAATTTCCGCCCTACGCACCAGCCCAGGACCACTATGGAGACTCCATACAAGGTTTTGATCATTTCGTTACCGACTCGTAGCGCAGCGGAAGTAGAGTCGATGACGATCGTCGGTGCAGATCCCCACAGCTAGGATTTACAACCTCCCAACCGCGAGGATGTATACCCTCATCTGCCACCCGGGCAGCCCTCCGGGAGGCGGTCGGACAGTCCCCGGACGGTGTCGCGGACAGCCCTTCGGGAGGACTCACAGAACTAGGACCGTCACATGGACAGCCCTTCGGGAGGCACTCACGAACAGCCCCACGGGCACTAAGATCGAAACTACGACCTCTCTACAGAGTTGCACACATACGGTGTCATCTATCCGGCAGGGCTTCGCCGTCCAGAACTAGTTCCCACCGGAACCCAGACAGCCTTTCGGCTCTACGAAACTCTTTTCGTGGGAGGGAGAGAGAAGCCAGATAATTGCATGGCACGAGTATGAGAGCAAGGGGATGAAGGAGATGGCAGCCTCAACTCCTCCTTTTATAGGCCAAGGCAAGGGGTGGGGTGGGATGTTGAAATACCAAAATACCCAAGCTTCATGTCACACATGAAAGGGCATAATGGTAACACAAGGGGGGCACCAAGGGGACACCACCATGGTAGCCCTTGGGCCGGCCCACATCTTGTCCCCCCACATGGGGGGGCCCCCCCAACAAGCCACCAACATGTCTCCATGAAACATGCATGCTCCCTAGACAAAAAGCCACCAAACATGCAACCCCCGATTCGTGGGATCTTGTCCCCTCGCGCTGAGACAAGATGTTTTCCGCGAAACTTTTTCTGAAAAATTCTAGAAGGTCCCAGAACATTTCTAGCACCCTCTAAAATTATTCTGGGCACGATCCGAAACATTTTCGGTGCGGTGGTTTTTATCAGCGGAAAGCATCAACAGCGGTTACGGCAGTTTCGGTACATTTCCGGTTTTTCTCTCTGAAAATTTCCAGAAGTTCCCAGACCAATTCTGGCATCCTCTGAAAATTTCCAGGCGGTGCCGAAACCCTTTTTGACCAAATAATATATTCCGAAACAACTTTTCGGTTTTACCGAAACTCTTTCGGTGTTCTCTCTCTCGGAACTCTTCCGTTGTCTCCGAAATATTTTTGGTGACTTTCTCTCAGACTCCCTGTCTAGCGTTCAACAAATAGATGACCCTTAAGCGTGTGACCCTATAGGTTCCGCGAAGTATAGACATGACCGGAACTCTTTCCGATCAATGATCAACATCGGAGCCGTGGACACCCATATTGACCCCTATACCCACACGAATAAATATTCGAGTGAACCTCCAGTTGCCGTGTGCTATTCATGTTGCTTCGTGATATGTTACAAATACCCGAGGTGAGACATGTTGGCATTCCCTTGGATCAACAAATTGTCCACTATGCTAGTTACCTCGTTACCGGTATTGTTCTCTTTTCTCGTTACCATGTTGCGGCATCCCCGTGATCAAATCACAAAGTGTCTGGCCAGACGACGATGGATACCGTAACACCGAGAGGGCCCAGAGATATCTCTCCATCGTCGGAGGAGCAAATCCCAATCTCGAGCTATCAAGTTACTTGACACACTTTTCCATGAACCCGTAAGCCGCCGTAATAGCCACCCATTTACGGATGACGTTTAACAAACCCCAAAGTTCATGAAGCAAGCATGAAGAAACCCGATACTCTCATGGTCTAAGGAATCATGCAAACGTTAACCATCTCTGTGTTATTAACCATTAACTTGTGACGAATGTATCTCATAGCATAACATCAATTCGGGTCGATTCAACACAAATGTTCTTCTAACATTGTGCCCTCAAAGTTGCTGGCATAGACATGCCCATGATCAGGAAAACAGGACCATCATGCAACACTTGAGCTAGTCTTAGAGGCTAGACTAGGAATACATTTTACCGTTTATTATTCCACACGTGCATATGAGTCTTCCTCCGAGCCTCGTGGTTATTGTAGACTCGAGAACCATAGCAGTTATAGCATGGAACATAAACCTAATTATGAGCATGGAGATAAATAATAACATTTATTATTGCCTCTAGGGCATATCTCCTACACCTAGTTATAGAGCGAAAGGTCAAGGCGTTTGCTCTTAAGAAGATGGCAGCACTATTCAACAACTGGAAGAAAGAGTTGAACAAAAAGTTTGTCGAGAAAAACGAGACTCCATAATTCATCGGTCCATATGAGAAGATAAGAGATCACTGGCCCGCATTTGTGGCCTACGAGCCATCGGAGACGGGTAAGCAAAGGTCACTGACAAACAAGCAAAATGCTGCATAGAAGAAGTATCACCATCACACGGGGTCAGGTGGCTACTACAAAGCCCGGCCGTTGTGGGACAAAGCTAAGCAAGACCTGCTTGTTAAAGGGGTCCAACCAGCGACATTGCACTGGCTAGATCGGTCAAGGACTTAGTTATTCGGGGTTGGGGGAACTTTGGACCCAGAAATAGGGAAGTGTGTTTGGACGAACGAGCAACTTGTAATACCCATCCGGAAGCTTGAGAAAGCAATCAAGGCTGCGCAGGAAGGGACGTTCATTCCCGACAGAGAGAAGGACAAGATGACAGAGGCCCTCGGGAATCCTGAACACCCTGGATGAACATGAGGCACATCAGGCTCCGTTCCGTGGGTGCATGGGTTTCCTGACAGCGGTGGTTATAGAAGCCGAGAGAGAAAGAAGAAAGAGGAAGCAACCGAAATGCAGAGGCTCAGTTCAAGATTAGCAAAACTAGAGGAACATGAGAGCCAGCGAGCTACCGGCCAACCATCTCAGCGGCACGAAGATCCTTCCTTCGACGCTGCCCTTGAAGCTACCCCACCATCTCAGCGAAGAAGCAGTGTGGCTTCCATGGAGCTCATTCAGCCTGATTTCACGGCTCCTCGCTACCCCGTGGATAGTATCATGGAGGCTGAACATTATGTGCTAATGACGAAATGCCAGAACCTGACCTTGAAGGCGGCGGTCGGCTCTGTTGTACCTCCTCGAACTGAGGGAACATTCCATTGCCGTCCGATTCCACATGGCTATGCTATTGTGACGGTGGATGAAATAATGGATGGATTTGAGGGGCTGGAGGTTGACTTCCCTACAGGTGAAGGGCAGATTCATCTCGGAAATGCTTTAAGGAGTACCTGTCTATGGGGAAAGGAGTACGTCAAGCTTCCAAACTGGACGCCTCAGCAGACTCAGCCGGTTGAGGCCCCTCAGCAAACTCAGCCAGATGAGGCCCCTCAGCAGAGTCCTCTTTCACCTAGGCTGTCTCCGGCGCATCAGCGGACTCCGCCTCCTCCTCCTCCAGCGCATCAGCGCACTCTGCCTCCTCCAGCGCGTCAGCGGACTCTGCCGCCTTAGCAACGGCGGAAGAGAGACACCGCCACTCCGGCGGCTAGCAGTCCAAGAGGCGGGAAGAAATGCAAATTTGGTCCAAGCCTCAAGGCTCTTCCAAAGTTACCATATGAGAGGACTGACGAGGAAATCGATGACATCGTGACAGCCCAAGTGCAGGCCCATTTTGAACGGAAACCTCCACATCCGAAGGAAACGGTAGATCCGATGAAAGCGAAGCGCACTCTGGATGCCCTTAAGCGACCACCACCGCCTCCGCCACAATCCAACTATGACCGCTGTATTGAAAAGACATATGATGAAAAGCGGCGGTCGGGAAGTACTACGAGTAGTGCTACAAGGGATGCAAAACAAAGAAGTGGGAAAACAATTCCCCAGCTCATCTTACAGGAGAAGCTATCGTGCCCCCCGCTCAAGGTGTCTAGCGATATCGCTAATCATCCGGGGCTACTGCCCGTTACCACTCTTGCTGATTACTTGGGCAATGATGTACAATTTGAAACAGCTGAGGTAGTAGAGATCATTAGATACAAACACGGGAAGCCTGTCGTCAAACCTGATCAGCTCCCGCATCTACCCACGATGATGCGAAGATTGCATAACTGGTACTTGGAAACCTGCAGCAAGGATGGCACCGACAGTATGTTGCTGCGAATTAAAGATGAGCACGACTTCATTGGAGCTGAGGTGATGCCTGTTGAATTTGTGGAATTATTTCCGTTATTCAATCAAGACGCCCTCGACAAACAAGTCATGTCTTGCTACTGTCTGTAAGTACTATTTCTGTAATTAAGTCTCTAGCTCAGCTCGTTCATTGCATGTACATATAATTATCCGTAAATGAATCTATGACATTGGGTTCATTAGCCCAAATACCGTAAATGAATGGACGGTACGAAACAGAGTTAAAGATGCTGAGGAAAACATGCTAAAAGCGTTCCTTCGACATCAAAACAAAGGGAAAATACTCTTTCCTTACAACTTCAAGTGAGTGTTACTGTCTTGTGCATATTCGGTTTCGCTTACTCGAGGTTAAGTAATGTAATTGATGAGTTATGCGTGCGTAGGTGTGACGCCCCCGGCCCGATCGTGCACTATTCATACACGCAAATGCGCACGATCAAGCCTAAGGACTCACGGGAAGATATCACAACACAACTCTAAAACATGAATAAAGTGATACAAGCTTTATATTACAAGTCAGGGGCCTCGAGGGCTCGAATACATAAGCTTGCGAACAAGCGTCAGCGGAAGCAACAGATATCTGAGTACAGATATGAAATAGAAACAGAAAGGCCTTTAGAAAGGCGGGGCAAAATAAAACACTACGATCGAAAGCGCGAAGGCCTCCTTCCTGGGACCCTCCGATCCTACTCCTGGTCGTCAGTCAACTCATAGCAGAATCCATCCTCTGGGTAGTAGTAGTAGACGATCGACGGGGCATCTGTCTCAGGGGCTCCGTCATCTGGTCACGACAAACTGATATGGGGAGAAAAGGAAAACAAAGCAACCATGAGTACTCAGAAGTACTCAGCAAGCAAGGATCTACACTACATATGCAACATTTTCAAGGGGAGGCTGTATATGTGGACTGGGCTGCAGAAATGCCAGAATAGAGAGAAGGCATAGTCCTATCGAAGACTAGCATCTTCAGCGGTCTTGCAGCAGTAGAAGAGAGTAGAACAGTACAATATAATGTAGCAGTATCATTAAGTCTCAACCTCACCCAGAGATCCTTTCTCGACTCCCTGCGAGAAAGCAATCCCAGAGCCATACAGTCATCAACCTCGTCCTGAGATCCCTTCTCGACTCCCTGCGAGAAGCAATCCCAGAGCCATAGTATCCAAGTATCCAATTCTAAAATGTATCAATCAGGATACAACTCCGAGTGTCCTTCACCGTAGGACAGGCTATCGATAGAAGTTTTCTTCCCTGCAGGGGTGCACCAACTTACCCAACACGCTCGATTAACTCCGGCCGGACACACTTTCCTGGGTCATGCCAGGCCTCGGCCAAACGACACACCGCAGCCCTACCTACAGCTCAGCAGAGAGGTCCCCGCCGGTCTACATCCTAAGCGCAAGGGGGTCTTGGCCATCGCCCCTCGCCCTCCGGGTCGTTGCGTGCCGGGCGAACCAGGCTCCACCCCTTAGGATAGTGCCGGCCCAGCCCGGCCGCAGTGCTGAACTGGACGTCTGACAGAGCTTTCGGCTGATGCATACGATGCAGAACGCCCATACTATGCCCACATGATGGTTAGTGCTATCAGGCCAGAGGCCTGCTCGGATCAAATATCCAAATCGTAGTGGACTAGGGGCTTGCGGAAAAAGAACAGAGACTCACGAAAGATGTGACCCGGTCGCCCCGTCTCGAGGACTTGCTGCAAGGGTTAAGAATGCCCGGCCGCGCCTCGTATTCACCACTCGGGCACCACACTGGCAACCCGCCTTCACATCACACGCGGGTACCCCTCAGGGTCGACCCGCCTTTCCAAGTAACAATAGTACATTCCAAGTATCCGTGTGTCCATAACATCAGGGGAATCCGAGGTATCACCCTCGTTGGATTCCTACTCGATGTGTCTGTCAAGGTGAACTCGGAGGAATCACCCTCACCGGGTCCACACTTCAGGTGTTGTACGACAGCGTCGTTATCGGAAGCGGTGAAGGAGGAATCACCCTCGATGACCATGACCGAATAACTACTCTACAGAGTTAACATCCGAAGTGCTACAAGAGGTTTCACCCTCGGCACTCGATAGTAACGCTGCAGTGTCGTTACCACTAAGGGGGGTGATGTGCGGTGTCGGGGCCTGGTATTCAATTCCCGTTGATCGGGTCTTCTGACGATCCAGCGCGGCAGTCGGGATAAGTGGGGTCACTGATAGGTCTCTACCCAGCCTATACTAAACAGTTTAGGATATGCAGGTAATTATCAACAGCAGGTTACAATAAACAGGCTATGCATCAGAATAGGTAAAGCAGTAGCAGCAGCAATTCTAATGCAAGCATGGGAAATAGAATGGGCGATATCGGGATGATCAAAAGGGGGGGCTTGCCTGGTTGCTCGGCGGCAAGGGCAAGGTTGTCAGTGGTGTCTTCGGGCTCCGGAGCTGCGTCGGTCTCGGGGACGACGTCGGTGTCGGGGTCTAACGAGAGAGAAGAGGGGGAGGAAACAGTATAAATACACAGCAAATCACGAGCAATGCAAAGTACGGCATGACAATATGCAGTGCCGGGTGTGTTCTAACGTATGGTTGCACGTCACCGAGGAAGGAGGAATCCATCCGGGAATGTTTTCCCGGTCGCGGACATTTGTCAGACAGATGACCGGAGAGGAACGGTTGCATGTTCGGATAGTTAGGGACGTGTGACGGATGAACGGACCGCGTGTTCGGATTCATCTCGTCGTTCTGAGCAATTTTCATGTACAAAGTTTTTCGATCGGAGTTACGGATTAAAAGATATGATTTTCTAAAGTTTTTATTGATTTCTGGAATTTATTTAATTTATTTAACTCAAACATTATCCGAAACAGTGTCTGCTGACGTCAGCATGATGTCAGGACCAGTGGGTCCCACCTGTCATACTCTGTTAGGTTTAATTAGGCTTTAGCTAATTAATTACTGATTAATTAAACTAACTAATTAATTAGACTAATTAAACAGGATTAATTAAATTAATTAATTCACTAATTAATTAACTAATTAACTAATTATTAATTTTATTATTTATATTTCTATTTTCATTTCCTTTTTTTTTATCCTGGGGCTAGGCCCCACACGTCATCGGGCCAGGGGGGTTGGGCCCCACCTGGCAGTGGCCCAGGGGGTCTAGCGGGCGCGCGGGCGCACGGGCAAACGGGCGTGGGCGCCGGCGCCCGTGTGGAATTGGGCGCGCGAGCGCGGCGGTGCGGACCGCGGCGAGCGGCCAGCGTGGGGAGGCGGACCGCGGCGAGGGAGGCCGGAAGCGGGCGGCGAGCGCCGACGGGGGGGGCCGGTGGTCAGGGGCGGCCAGCATGGCCGGCGGCGTGGGCGTGGTGGCGCCCTGGTGCGTGCGGAGGCGTGTGCGGGTGCGTGTAAGCAGAGAGAGGGGGAAGGCGCGGTCGAGGCGCGCGGCGAGGTGAGGCGCAGGCGAGCGCGGCGCGAGCGGGCGGGGATGCGCGGGCAGGGGTTGGGCGCGGGTGGCGGAGCGCGCGGCGCGACGCGGGCGTGGCCAGCCGCGGCTCGAGCGACAGCGGGGTCGCGCGGCGGCGGTGACCGCGTCGGGGACAGGGGGAGGGGAAGTCGGGGTTCTCACCCCTCGTTGCCGGTGTACGCCGGCGAGGCTCGGTGTAGCCGAGCCGGTGAGGGGGCGAGGAAGCGGCGACGAGGTCAAGGACGAGGACGGCAGAGGCGGGCGACGGAGAGAGGAGCTGCGGGCGGAGACGGTGGTCCTCGGGCGTGCTCCAGATCGGGTGAGGGAGTGGGAGGAGGGGATCGGGCGACTGGGAGAGTGGGGGGATCGAGCGCCCTCTCCTGTGACGGCGCTGGAGGGAGAGGGTGGGAAGTGGGGGGGGGGAAGTGGGGTTGGGCTCAGGGTTTGGTTGGGGGGATGGGGGTTATGGGGGAGAGAGGTGGGCCAGCCTGGGCCGATCTGGTCGGCTGAGCCGACTGGGCCAAGAGGCCCAGTGGGGTAGGGGGCCTGCTCTTTTCCTTTTTTTTGTTTTCCTTGTTTTCTTTTTATTTCTTTTCTTATTTTCTGTTTGCTAATTGTAGGGCACTAAATGCATTTTGTAAAAAGTGTGACCTAGACCAAAATACCAGTGCATCATACCCTACACCAAAAACTAGCTTGGACAAAATATAATTTCATATTTATTTTTGATTAAATAAAAGGTAATTAAACATTGTGTTAGTACTGTTTGGGGATGTTTGAGTCACTTACCAACTCCAATGATGTTGGTTTCAATTTTAAAATAGTCTCTGATTTATTTGCTATTTATGAACATTAGTTTCTATGTTGGACAACTTTTATATTTCACTTTCATCTAAATTTGAATTTTGAGTTAGGAGTTGAAATGCATTATGATGCAAATGATGATCATGCATTGTTAATCATGCTGACTTGGCATTATCAAAATGGGATTACTGTGGCTAACCACTGGGGGTGTTACAAATCTCCTCTACTAACAAGAATTCTCGTCCCGAGAATTAAGAGGTAGAAGGAAAAAGTTCGGGGTATTCCGCGTGAAGATTATCCTCGCGTTCCCAAGTGGCTTCATCTTCAGTATGATTTGACCACTGCACTTTGAGGAACTTGGTAACCTTCTGACGGGTCCGACGTTCAGCTTCATCGAGAATGCGGATCGGATGCTCCTTATAAGATAGGTCATCTTGCAATTCGAGCACCTCGTGATCCACTGCTCGGTGCGGAGATTCCTTGAAGCATTTACGAAGTTGCGACACATGGAAGACGTCGTGGATATGAGAGAATCGCGGCGGCAACTCCAATTTATACGCCAACTGACCACGTCTTGCAATTATGCGGAAAGGACCAATGTAGCGTGGAGCTAGCTTGCCCTTGATTCCAAAACGGTGAGTGCCCTTCATAGGAGTGACACGAAGATAAGCTTGATCACCAGGTTGATAAGTCAAACCCCATCGTTTGCGATCATAGTTGCTCTTTTGGCGGTCCTGAGCCGCCTTGAGATTTTCCCGGACAATACGAACTTGTTCTTCGGCGTGTTGAATAATATCCGGACCCACGAGCGGTCGTTCCCCAGTTTCTGACCAATTCAGAGGGGTTCGACACTTACGTCCATAGAGTACTTCGAAGGGAGCCATTTTCAAGCTGGCTTGATAGCTGTTGTTGTAAGAGAATTCGGCATACGGGAGAGATTCTTCCCACTTCTTGCCGAATGAAATAACACAAGCCCGAAGCATGTCTTCAAGAACTTGATTAACCCGTTCAACTTGGCCTTGGGATTGTGGGTGATAAGCTGAACTCCAGGTAATATGAGTTCCCATAGCTGTTTGGAAACTTTCCCAGAATTTGGAAGTGAAAAGACCGCCACGGTCCGAACTGATCTCCTTCGGAATACCGTGGAGTGAAACAATTCTGGAGATATACAACTCTGCTAACTGACTAGCAGTGATAGTCTCTTTGACAGGCAGAAAGTGTGCAACTTTAGAGAGTTGGTCGACGACGACAAGAATAGCATCGTGACCCTTCTGTGACCTGGGAAGTCCTGTAACGAAATCCATCTGAACCTTATCCCATTTCCATAGAGGAATAGGAAGTGGTTGCAGAATTCCAGCAGGCTTCTGATGTTCTGCTTTAACGCGACGACACACATCACATTCAGCAACATAGCGAGCAATGTCCTGCTTCATTTTAGACCACCAGTACATTTGACGGAGATCACGATACATCTTGGTGCTACCCGGATGAATATACAGCGGGGTATCATGTGCCTCCTTCATGACTTTGTCAGTCATAAGCTCGAAGCGAGGTACGACAATGCGGTTTCTGAAATACAAGGTTCCATCTTCAGACAGCGAGAAATCCCTGTACTTTACAAGGTGAAGGTCTTTCTTCATCAGATCAATTTCAGCATCTTTAGCTTGCGCATCCTTAACAGCTTTCTCAAGATCTGGTTGTATCACAAGGTTATTAAGAGAACCCTGTGGGACAATAAGCAGATTCAGCTTGCACAGTTGTTCCAAAAGACGAGGTTGAGCTCGCCTAACCATGAGGTTGTCGCAATAGGACTTGCGGCTTAAGGCATCAGCCATCACGTTAGCCTTGCCAGGGGTATAGGAAATACCCAAATCATGGTCCGCAATGGCCTCCATCCATCTTTGCTGACGGAGGTTTAGAGAAGGTTGAGTGAACAAGTACTTCAGACTTTTATGATCGGTGTAGATCTCGCAACGATTACCGAGAAGGTAATGTCGCCACAACTGCAATGCATAGATCACAGCAGCTAGTTCTAGATCATGTACCGGATAATTCTCTTTATGTGGGCGCAACTGACGAGAGCCATAAGCAATCACTTTACGCTCTTGCATTAGGACACAGCCTAATCCTTCACGGGATGCGTCACAATAAATCACAAAGTCTTTGCGGGTATCTGGAGGAGATAGTACTGGAGTATTGTAACGGATTGACATCTGCCCCAGTGGATAAAGAATGTACTCTGGATGTATCCCTGCTCGAATAGCTGGTAGCTGCGTCGCAGGGTGTGGTGGAAACAAACAATCCATCTGAAACAGAGGAAACTCATGATTGTCAAAAGACAAGGAGAAGTATAACCGATCTCGAAGAGAAAGGTTAAACAAAACAATGGAAAGGAAAATGATTATCAGACTAATCAGATCAATGTCAGGAAAATCGCACAGATATTCAGCTCTCCGGGTGGACGAGAATTACGAGATCCTAAGTGTCGGCGTTAGTAAACTTTAGTAAACCCGAAAGGAAGAGAGATCAGAGTCCCAGAGTAAAGATGAGGAATAAAAGATACTAATACCACCCAATTGGCGATGTGGGCCCGTAAGACACACAGCCAAGTTAGTAAAGTAGTTTTGGACCACTAGACTCAACTTCGGCCAAGGAGTTGGAAAGGGGGCTTCCTAGAGGCAGTCGGCTCTGATACCAACTTGTGACGCCCCCGGCCCGATCGTGCACTATTCATACACGCAAATGCGCACGATCAAGCCTAAGGACTCACGGGAAGATATCACAACACAACTCTAAAACATGAATAATGTCATACAAGCTTTATATTACAAGTCAGGGGCCTCGAGGGCTCGAATACATAAGCTTGCGAACAAGCGTCAGCGGAAGCAACAGATATCTGAGTACAGATATGAAATAGAAACAGAAAGTCCTTTAGAAAGGCGGGGCAAAATAAAACACTACGATCGAAAGGCGAAGGCCTCCTGCCTGGGACCCTCCGATCCTACTCCTGGTCGTCAGTCAACACATAGCAGAATCCATCCTCTGGGTAGTAGTAGTAGACGATCGACGGGGCATCTGTCTCAGGGGCTCCGTCATCTGGTCACGACAAACTGATATGGGGAGAAAAGGAAAACAAAGCAACCGTGAGTACTCAGAAGTACTCAGCAAGCAAGGATCTACACTACATATGCAACATTTTCAAGGGGAGGCTGTATATGTGGACTGGGCTGCAGAAATGCCAGAATAGAGAGAAGGCCTAGTCCTATCGAAGACTAGCATCTTCAGCGGTCTTGCAGCAGTAGAAGAGAGTAGAACAGTACAATATAATGTAGCAGTATCATTAAGTCTCAACCTCACCTAGAGATCCTTTCTCGACTCCCTGCGAGAAAGCAATCCCAGAGCCATACAGTCATCAACCTCGTCCTGAGATCCCTTCTCGACTCCCTACGAGAAGCAATCCCAGAGCCATAGTATCCAAGTATCCAATTCTAAAATGTATCAATCAGGATACAACTCCGAGTGTCCTTTACCGTAGGACAGGCTATCGATAGAAGTTTTCTTCCCTGCAGGGGTGCACCAACTTACCCAACACGCTCGATTAACTCCGGCCGGACACACTTTCCTGGGTCATGCCCGGCCTCGGCCAAACGACACACCGCAGCCCTACCTACAGCTCAGCAGGGAGGTCCCCGCCGGTCTACATCCTAAGCGCAAGGGGGTCTTGGCCATCGCCCCTCGCCCTCCGGGTCGTTGCGTGCCGGGCGAACCAGGCTCCACCCCTCAGGATGGTGCCGGCCCAGCCCGGCCGCAGTGCTGAATTGGACGTCTGACAGAGCTTTCGGCTGATGCATACGATGCAGAACGCGCATACTATGCCCACATGATGGTTAGTGCTATCAGGCCAGAGGCCTGCTCGGATCAAATATCCAAATCGTAGTGGACTAGGGGCTTGCGGAAAACGAACAGAGACTCACGAAAGATGTGACCCCGTCGCCCCGTCTCAAGGACTTGCTGCAAGGGTTAAGAATGCCCGGCCGCGCCTCGTATTCACCACTCGGGCACCACACTGGCAACCCGCCTTCATATCACACGCGGGTACCCCTCAGGGTCGACCCGCCTTTCCAAGTAACAATAGTACATTCCAAGTATCCGTGTGTCCATAACATCAGGGGAATCCGAGGTATCACCCTCGTTGGATTCCTACTCGATGTGTCTGTCAAGGTGAACTCGGAGGAATCACCCTCACTGGGTCCACACTTGAGGTGTTGTACGACAGTGTCGTTATCGGAAGCGGTGAAGGAGGAATCACCCTCGATGACCACGACCGAATAACTACTCTATAGAGTTAACATCCGAAGTGCTACAAGAGGTTTCACCCTCGGCACTCGATAGTAACGCTGCAGTGTCGTTACCACTAAGGGGGGTGATGTGCGGTGTCGGGGCCTGGTCTTCAATTCCCGTTGATCGGGTCTTCTGACGATCCAGCGCGGCAGTCGGGATAAGTGGGGTCACTGATAGGTCTCTACCCAGCCTATACTAAACTGTTTAGGATATGCAGGTAATTATCAACAACAGGTTACAATAAACAGGCTATGCATCAGAATAGGTAAAGCAGTAGCGGCAGCAATTCTAATGCAAGCATAGGAAATAGAATGGGCGATTTCGGGATGATCAAAAGGGGGGGGCTTGCCGGTTGCTCGGCGGCAAGGGCAAGGTTGTCAGTGGTGTCTTCGGGCTCCGGAGCTGCGTCGGTCTCGGGGACGACGTCGGTGTCCGGGTCTAACGAGAGAGAAGAGGGGGAGGAAACAGTATAAATACACAGCAAATCACGAGCAACGCAAAGTACGGCATGACAATATGCAGTGCCGGGTGTGTTCTAACGTGTGGTTGCACGTCACCGAGGAAGGAGAAATCCATCCGGGAATGTTTTCCCGGTCCCGGACATTTGTCAGACAGATGACCAGAGAGGAACGGTTGCATGTTCGGATAATTAGGGACGTGTGACGGATGAACGGACCGCGTGTTCGGATTCGTCTCGTCGTTCTGAGCAATTTTCATGTACAAAGTTTTTCGATCGGAGTTACGGATTAAAAGATATGATTTTCTAAAGTTTTTATTGATTTCTGGAATTTATTTAATTTATTTAAATCAAACATTATCCGAAACAGTGTCTGCGGACGTCAGCATGACGTTAGTATGACGTCAGGACCAGTGGGTCCCACCTGTCATACTCTGTTAGGTTTAATTAGGCTTTAGCTAATTAATTACTGATTAATTAAACTAACTAATTAATTGGACTAATTAAACATGATTAATTAAATTAATTAATTCAATAATTAATTAACTAATTAACTAATTATTAATTTTATTATTTATATTTCTATTTTCATTTCCTTTTTTTTTATCCTGGGGCTAGGCCCCACACGTCATCGGGCCGGGGGGGTTGGGCCCCACCTGGCAGTGGTCCAGGGGGTCTAGCGGGCGCGCGGGCGCACGGGCAAACGGGCGTGGGCGCCGGCGCCCGTGTGGAATTGGGCGCGCGAGCGCGGCTGTGCGGACCGCGGCGAGCGGCCAGCGTGGGGAGGCGGACCGCGGCGAGGGAGGCCGGAAGCGGGCGGCGAGCGCCGACGGGGGGGGCCGGTGGTCAGGGGCGGCCAGCATGGCCGGCGGCGTGGGCGTGGTGGCGCGCTGGTGCGTGCGAAGGCGTGCGCGGGTGCGTGCAAGCAGACAGAGGGGGAAGGCGCGGTCGACGCGCGCGGCGAGGTGAGGCGCAGGCGAGCGCGGCGCGCGAGTCGTCGGGGGGGGGTGGGGGGATTCGCGGGCAGGGCTGGGCCGGGTTGGCGGAGCGCGCGGCGCGCGGGCGTGCCAGCCGCGCTCGAGCAACAGGCGGGGTCGCGCGGCGGCGGTGACCGCGTCGGGGACAGGGGAGGGGAAGTCGGGTTTCTCACCCCTTGTTGCCGGTGTACGCCGGCGAGGCTCGGTGTAGCCGAGCCGGTGAGGGGCGAGGATGGCGGCGACGAGGTCAAGGACGAGGACGGCAGAGCGGGCGACGGAGAGAGGAGCTGCGGGCGGAGGCGGCGGTCCTCGGGCGTGCTCCAGATCGGGTGGGGAGTGGGAGGAGGTGCGGGCGACTGGGAGAGTGGGGATCGAGCGCCCTCTCCTGTGACGGCGTGGAGGGAGAGGGTGGGGATCGTGGGGGGGGGGAGTGGGGTTGGGCTCTAGGGTTTGGTTGGGGGATTTGGGGTTATGGGGGAGAGAGGTGGGACAGCCTGGGCCGGTCTGGCCGGCTGAGCCGACTGGGCCAAGAGGCCCAGTGGGGGAGGGGGCCTGCTCTTTTCCTTTTTTTTCCTTTGTTTTTCTTTTTATTTCTTTTCTTATTTTCTGTTTGCTAATTGTTAGGGCACTAAATGCATTTTGTAAAAAGTGTGACCTAGACCATAAATACCAGTGCATCATACCCTATCACCAAAAACTAGCTTGGACAAAATATAATTTCATATTTATTTTTGATTAAATAAAAGGTAATTAAACATTGTCGTTAGTCACTGTTTGGGGATGTTTGAGTCACTTACCCAACTCCAATGATGTTGGTTTCAATTTTAAAATAGTCTCTGATTTATTTGCTATTTAATGAACAATTTAGTTTCTATGTTGGACAACTTTCATATTTCACTTTCATCTAAATTTGAATTTTGAGTCAGGAGTTGAAATGCATTATGATGCAAATGATGATCATGCATTGTTAATCATGCTGACTTGGCATTATCAAAATGGGATTACTGTGGCTAACCACTGGGGGTGTTACAGCAGGTTCCACTTTATTCTGCTATCCATTAAGCTTGACGGGGGAGTAGTAACTGTCTTAGACTCGAGACGTAAAGATCCCCAGGATTATGCGGACATGACTGCAATGCTCTAGAAGTAAGTTCAATCATTATCGCACCATATCGGCAACTTTCGTTCATTTCCTGATATCAAGTAATCATTTTCTTTGCCTGGCAGGGTTTGGAAAATGTTCACCGGAATGGTTCCGGGTCTGCAGAAGGAGCTCCGATTTACACACCCGAAAGTAAGTAGTACTAGTGTAGGATCGAAAGTATGTCTAGATGGGGGGGGGGATTAGACTACTTGACCAAATAAAAATCTAGCCTTTTCCCAATTTTATGTCTTGGCAGATTTTAGCAACTTAGCTCAAGTCAAGCAATCAACCTACACATGCAATTTAGTATAGCAACGGAATGTAAATCATTGCATCTGAAGGTAAAGGGGAGGAGTTTGGAGAGAGCAAACGCAATGTGGACACGGAGATTTTTGGCGTGGTTCCGATAGGTGGTGCTAACGTACATCCACGTGGAAGGAGACTTCAACCCACGAAGGGTAACAGTTACGTGAGTCCATGAAGGGCTCCACCCACGAAGGGTCCACGAAGAAGCAACCTTGTCTATCCCACCATGGCCATCGCCGACAAAGGACTTGCCTCACTTGGGTAGATCTTCACGAAGTAGGCGATCTCCTTGCCCTTACAAACTCCTTGGTTCAACGCCACAATCTTGATGGAGGCTCCCAAGTAACACCTAACCAATCTAGGAGACACCACTCTCCAAAAGGTAATAGATGGTGTGTTGATGATGAACTCCTTGCTCTTGTGCTTCAAATGATAGTCTCCCCAACACTCAACTCTCTCTCACAGATTTGGATATGGTGGAATGATGATTTGAGTGGAAAGCAACTTGGGGAAGGCTAGAGATCAAGATTCTAGTGGTTGGATTGGAATGTCTTGATCTCAACACATGAGTAGGTGGTTCTCTCTCAGAGAATGAATAGTGGAAGTGTAGACACGTTCTGATGGCTTTCTCTCGAATGGAGAAGGGGGTAGAGGGGTATTTATAGCCTCCACACAAAATCTAACCGTTACACACAATCTACCAAACTCGGTGAGACAGAATAGTGAAACTCGGTCAGACCGATTCAGTTCAAAATGTGAACGTTAGGATTTTCGGTGGGACCGACGTGATCAACTCGGTGGGACCGATGTGCTAGGGTTAGGACATAACTTGAACTCGGTGAGACCGATCACATGAACTCGGCGGGACCGATTTCAGTAATAGGCAAACAGAGAGTTGGTCAGGCAAACTCGGTGGGACCGATCGCTCATTTCGGGTGGACCGAAACGTTACGTATTGGAAACAGAGAGTTTGCATTGCGAACTCGGTGGGACCGATCGCTCAATTCGGTTAGACCGAAATGTTACGAAGGGAAATAGAGAGTTTCCAATCCCATCTCGGTGAGACCGAGATCCCTATCCGTGAGACCGAACTGATTAGGGTTTCTGGCTATGGCTATGTCAAGTGAACTCGGTAGCGCCGGATAGATCAAATCGGTGGGGCCGAATTTGACTTTAGGTGTAGGACATATGTGGAAATGCGAAAGTGGTTGAGGGCTTTTGGAGCATATCACTAAGCATTTTGAGCAAGCAAGCCATTAAGCAACACCTCATCCCCTTTTAATAGTATTGGCTTTTCCTATGGACTCAATGTGGTCTTGGATCACTAAAAAGAAAATGTAGAGTCTTAAGCTCTTGCCAATATATGTCCTTAGCATTTTGAGGGGTCCACATCTCTAGTCCATGCCATGCCAATCATTGAACTTTCTGAAATGATCATCTTGAAAGAGTATTAGTTCAATGAGCTATATGCTGTTAAGAATTACCAAAACCACCCAGGGATTAGTTGCACTTTCAATCTCCCCCTTTTTGGTAATTGATGACAACATATAGATCAAAGCTTCGACAAATGATAATAAGAATGAAATACATCGTCGCTTTGAGAAGTATGTGATAAGCAAGAGCTCCCCCTAAATTTGTGCAATATTTAAAAATTTGCTTGTGAATGCAAATGCACAATCGATTAGGATCATGGGTTACTCTTCCATGTCACATACATCTTCGTGGAGCGCTCAAAATGATAGAATATGAAATATACACTCATCACCAAGACAAAGTGAATGATCATACATGAGAGATAGAGAATATCATCATCCAAGCACAAGCATTAAAGTATGATATGATCAAGCACATGACCATACAAGTATCTCACACGCACAATCATACAGTATCATCAAAGCAGGCAAGCAAATATGTAGCAAAAGAGACAAAAAGAAGCAAAGCTCTCTCTCTCTCGAAGCCTATGATCTATACACTTTCTCCCCCTTTGGCAACAATTTACCAAAAAGCTCAAAAATGCAAAGTGCTATGCGGCTCTCTCAGCTTGATCTTTGGGAGGTGGCTTGGAGAGGAGTCCTGCAACAAATGCATCTTAAGAGGTTGTAGGAGCTGGTGGAGTTGCAACTGAATGGGCAACTGAAGTTGTGGCTGCAGGAGCTAAAGTTGTAGCTCTAGTGTCTGTCACTGGCACTGCTGCAGACCTCTGTCTTCTGGGCACCCTTTGATAAGCATCAGTGGTGGTCTTGTCACTCCTATCCTCAAGCTCTTCTTGGATCTTCTCCACAGAAGTCTGAATCTCTGTCACCTTGACATCCAAGTCATGAAGTTTTGTCTCAAAAATTCTCTCAAGACTCTCTTGATTCTGAGTCAGGGTGGCCAATCCTTTCTCAATCCTCAAAGTAGCTTGAATGAGATAGCTAACACTAGTAGAAACAGGGCTTTGGTTGACATAGGATAAGGGCATTAATCCCGGTTCACTCACGACCCGGGACCAAAGGTGGCATTAGTCCCGGTTCGTGAGGCGCAGGCATCAGTCCCGGTTCGAACGGGACCTTTAGTCCCGGTTGGAGACACCAACCGGGACTAAAGGGTCTGCGACCGGCCTCGAACGGTGCCAGCCCCTTGAGTCCCGGTTGGTATCTCCAACCGGGACTAAAGTCCCCCCCTTTAGTCCCGGTTGGAGATACCAACCGGGACTGGAAAAAAAATCAAAAAAAATTTTTCAAATTTTTTTTCCCAGCCGAGATACCAACCGGGACTAAAGGGGGGCCCCCTAAACCCCTTTACCACATTAATGTTAGAAAAATCATAACTAAATCATTGTAATTCAGAAAAATACAAATAATATATCAAAATTTGCAAAAAAAAAGTTTTGTCCGATGAAACAACAAGTTTTCCGTTTCGACAAATTTTTAAAATCACCAAATTCCAAAGGGAAAAATAGAGTTTTTGGACGTTTTAGACGTTTTTAGGGTTTAGGGCTAGGGTTTAGATTTCTAAGTTTAGGGTTATGTTTTAGAGTTTGACCCTTTAATGTTTATTGTTTAGAATAGAGTTTCCAACGTTTTAAGTCCCGGGTTTAGGGTTTTCAGAATTCATTTGTAGTCCTTTTCAATTTCAGGATAATTTAGCTCAAAAAATCATTAAATGCATGAAAAAATAGCAAAAAAAGTCAAAAAAGGTTGAAATTTAAGGATGTGGCTTTTAATTGTTCATATTGAACACACAAAAATTCTGGAGTTGAAATAAGATTAAAAAAAATGAAATGTCATTGTAACAACTGAATTTTCGTCTGAAACCCTGTTACTTCGAAAGAGATGGTCCAGTTTGTACATAAAGTGCATCCAGTTTTTGCCATAACCCTCTCAACTTTTTAGCACAAGCTATTTGGGTGAAATGATGATACCATGCCAAGTTTCAACCTTTTCAGAGTTCATTTGTAGTGCTTTTCAATTTCGGGCTAATTTAGTTCAAAAAATCATTAAATGCATGAAAAATAGCAAATGAAGTCAGAAATGATTGAAATTTGAGGATGTGACTTTGAATTGTTCATATTGAACACACAAAAATTCTTCAGTTAATATAAGTTTAAAAAAATGAAATGTGGTCAAACTCTGGTCAAACAGTGGTCAAACTACTAAATAATTATTGCTTTTTAGAATAATAGTTTCAAACTCAAATGGTGAAGCGTGTGACATCATGGTCATGTTTTTCTAATAATAATGGATATATTATTTGTCAAATTTTGATTTACAGATTTAAAGATATTAATTATGCCATATTAAATGAATAAACGTCATAATAATAATAATAATAATATTACTTATTTTATTTTCATTGAAATTCAATATTATTATTACTTATTTTATTTTGAACTTTTTGTATTATTTTGGATTTTTTGATTATTTTTTGTTTTTTGAGAATTTTTGATTTTTTTTTCATTTTTTGAAGTATTTTTTAGTTTTAAAATTAATCATTGTTGTTTATTTTAATAATTGTTTGGAATTCAAAAAATTAAATCATGTGACATCAAGACCTAAGGGTTAACAGGATTGATAGCTTACTATTGTCAGGAAAACAACAAGTGCAGACTTGGAAACTAGGGGGAATAGAACCTGAAAGTTAAGCGTGCTGGGGCTGGAGTAGTGAGAGGATGGGTGACCGGCCGTGAAGTTAGACGATTTGGAATGAGTGCTGATTAGAGATTAAATTCTGAAGCAGTGAGGAGGGGTGATTAGAGATTAAATTGTCAAATAATTCAAAGATTTGAAAATCGGAAAAAAATTTAAAAACAAAAAGAATTCAAAAAAAATTTGAATTTTTTTTTTCCAAAAAATTCCTTTAGTCCCGGTTGGTAACACCAACCGGGACTAAAGGTCCTCCAGCCCCCGCCCAGCCAGCGACCACATGGAGGGCCTTTAGTCTCGGTTCGTAACAGAACCGGGACTAAAGGGGGGGACCTTTAGTCCCAACCCTTTAGTCTCGGTTCCAGAACCGGGACTAAAGGCCCCCTGGAACCGGGACTAAAGGCCCTTTTTCTACTTGTGTAAGTTGATCTTGTTTAGACTTGAGAAAAACTTGGGATGCCACTTCAACTATTGGCAACTTGGCTACCTTTTCTGCTTTTGCTTTTTCTCTCTTCTCTTGAGCCTCTACTGAAGTAGGATCTGTAGCATCCATGACAACTGTGTTGTCCTCAAAATCAGGCCTCAAGGGAACAGATATATGCCTTTGCCCATCTTGAAGTTGATGAGCATCTGAATGTGTGGAGCATACCCACATGATCTCTTTTGGCTGCTGCAGTTCTCTTGATGGTTTCAACTATCAAGCTCATCACCTTGAATTTTTGGGGCACATCGAACAATTGAAGCAAGTTGATGGAGTGGCCTCTGATCATCCTGTGATCTCCTGATTTGGGCAACAGGGTATGCCTCAAAATGGTGTTTATGGTGGCAAGTCCAGACAACATATAGTACACTGAACCTAGCTTGTGAGTTTCCAAGGCCTTGTCAGGTATCTCCTTGTACAAGTTGGCCATGGAGTTGTGATCTTTCTTGCGCTTTGCATAGACATCAGTGCCATCCTCTTGCTCTTCAGGGGCATTGATAAGCTTGGCCCATTCTGCAACGGTTGACTGGTACCTTGTACCCTCAGACATCCAAACAATTCTTCCATCTGGGTAGAAGTGAGATGTTGAATAAAACTGCATGATAAGCTCATCATTCCACTTGGTTAATTTGTGACCCACAAAGGTGTCAACTCCATTTAGTCTGAAGCTCTCATGTACTCCAGGGAAGTGGTCTTCATTTTCATCAATGTATTCCCAATCAACCGATCTCATGTCACTGACTATGGGCTTCTTATCCAATAGAATTGTCTCATAAAAGTCCTGCTGTTCCTTGGTGTGAAATCTGTAGTCCACAGCAGTTTTTCTCCTTGTAGCATAGGGGTCTGATTGTCTCCAC
Source organism: Thinopyrum elongatum (assembly GCA_011799875.1). Classification (NCBI taxonomy): domain Eukaryota; kingdom Viridiplantae; phylum Streptophyta; class Magnoliopsida; order Poales; family Poaceae; genus Thinopyrum; species Thinopyrum elongatum. The sequence goes on from CM022303.1 coordinate 729,325,683, forward strand.
AATCTGAGACCTGCATCCTTTCTTTCCTTCATGTTTTCAGCTACTGGATGATTATCATCATGATCAGGGGTCTTTGGCTTCAACTTTCTGAGCACTTGGGCTTCCTCTTCTTCTTCCATTTCAGGCACTGGGGCCTTGTGTGACGCCCCCGGCCTGATCGTGCACTAATCATACACGCAAATGCACACGATCAAGCCTAAGGACTCACGGGAAGATATCACAACACAACTCTAAAACATAAATAAAGTCATACGAGCTTTATATTACAAGCCAGGGGCCTCGAGGGCTCGAATACATAAGCTTGCGTACAAGCGTCAGCGGAAGCATCAGATATCTGAGTACAGATATGAAACAGAAACAGAAAGGCCTTTAGAAAGGCGGGGCAAAATAAAACACTACGATCGAAAGGCGAAGGCCTCCTGCCTGGGACCCTCCGATCCTACTCCTGGTCGTCAGTCAACTCGTAGTAGTATCCATCCTCTGGGTAGTAGCAGTAGTCGATCGACGGGGCATCTGTCTCAGGGGCTCCGTCATCTTGGTTATGTCAAACTGATATGGGGAGAAAAGGAAAACAAAGCAACCGTGAGTACTTAGAAGTACTCAGCAAGCAAGGATCTACACTACATATGTAACATTTTCAAGGGGAGGCTGTATATGTGCACTGGGCTGCAGAAATGCCAGAATAGAGAGGAAAACCTAGTCCTATCGTAGACTAGCATCTTCAGCGGTCTTGCAGCAATAGAAGAGAGTAGAACGGTACAATATAATGTAGCAGTATCATTAAGTCTCATCCTCACCCACAGATCCTTTCTCGACTCCCTGCGAGAAAGCAATCCCAGAGCCATACAGTCATCAACCTCGTCCGGAGATCCCTTCTCGACTCCCTGCGAGAAGCAATCCCAGAGCCATAGTATCCAAGTATCCAGTTCTAATTGTATCAATCAGGATACAACTCCGAGTGTCCGTTACCGTAGGACAGGCTATCGATAGAAGTTTTCTTCCCTGCAGGGGTGCACCAACTTACCCAACACGCTCGATTAACTCCGGCCGGACACACTTTCCTGGGTCATGCCCGGCCTCGGTCAAACGACACATCGCAACCCTACCTACAGCTCAGCAGAGAGGTCCCCGCCGGTCTACATCCTAAGCGCTCAGGGGTCTTGGGCATCACCATGTGCACTCCGGGTCGTTGCGAGCAGGGTGAAGCCAGGCAACCAGAGGGCGCCGGTCCGTCCCGGCCGCAAGGCTGAACAAGACGTCTGACAGAGCTTTCGGCTGATGCATACGATGCAGAACGCCCATACTATGCCCACGTGATGGTTAGTGCTATCAGGCCAGAGGCCTGCTCGGATCAAATATCCAAATCGTTAGGACTAGGGGCTTGCGGTAACGAGCAGAGACTCACGAAAGATGTGACCCCGTCGCCCCGTATCGAGGACTTGCTGCAAGGGTTAAGAATGCCCGGCCGCGCCTCGTATTCAGCACTCGGGCACCACACAGGCACCCGTCATCATAACACTCGCCTCTGAGGCGCACGCGGGTACCCCTCAGGGTTGACCCGCCTATCCAAGTAACAGTGTAAGTCCAAGTATCCGTGTGTCCATAACATCAGGGGAATCCGAGGTATCACCCTCGTTGGATTCCTACTCGATGTATCCGTCAAGGTGAACTCGGAGGAATCACCCTCGCTGGGTTCACACTTGAGGTGTTGTACGACGGCGTCGTTATCGGAAGCGGTGAAGGAGGAATCACCCTCGATGACCACGACCGAATAGCTACTCTACAGAGTTAACATCAGAAGTGCTACATGAGGTTTCACCCTCGGCACTTGATAGTAACGCAGCAGTTTCGTTACAACTAAGGGGGGGTGATGTGCGGTGTCGGGGCCTGGTCTTCAATCCCGTTGATCGGGTCTTCTGACAATCCAGCGTGGCAGTCGGGATAAGTGGGGTCACTGATAGGTCTCTACCCAGCCTATACTAAGCAGTTTAGGATATGCAGGTAATAATCAACAGCAGGTTACAATAAACAGGCTATGCATTAGAATAGGTAAAGCAGCAGCAATTCTAATGCAAGCATGAGAAATAGAATGGGCGATATCGGGATGATCAAAGGGGGGGCTTGCCTGGTTGCTCGGCGGCAAGGGCAAGGTTGTCAATGGTGTCTTCGGTCTCCGGAGCTGCGTCGGCCTCGGGGACGACGTCGGGGTCGGGGGCTATCGAGAGAGAAGAGGGGGAGGAAACAGTATAAATACACAGCAAACAAGTGCAGCACAAAGCATAACATGGCAATACGTGGTGACGGAGATGATCTAACGCAGTGCCGGGTGATACTGGCGAAGTTGGGATTCATCCGGGAATGTTTTCCCGGTTCCGGACATTTGTCAGACAGATGACCAGAGGGGAACGGTTGCACGTTCGGTTAGTTAGGAACGTGTGGCAAACAAACGGACGGCGTATTCGGATTCGTCTCGTTGTTCTGAGCAACTTTCATGTAGAAAGTTTTTCGATCTGAGCTACGGTTATTTTTCTATGATTTTCCGAAGTTTTAGGCATTTTCTGAAATTACCGAAATTCTGCTAAGCCCTCAGTTTTAAACATCATTTAACTGTTTTCCAGAGGCTATACCTAGTGTTCTATTCATCCTATGAATTATTGCCTTATACCAATATTGATCACTTTCCTGTGATCTACAAAATGGTATCAATTGCATCTCTGATAGATCCCTGCAACTTGTTTATTTCCTGCTCTAAAGTAGCTATGGCTGTAAATCTGTTTTTAGTTCTTCCAGTTAACAGTACATAGACTTTTGTCATTTTCATAGGAATTAATCCAGGCAACTTTTGGGTTTGGTCCAATGGAAAGAATTGAACCTTGTCAAGTGTACTACCCACACATATTTATTTTAACTATGTTAAGCTTTGTTTTGTTGCTGTTTTGAGGCTGTTTATGGGGCTATCCAATGCAGTTTTAGAAAAGCTAGCAGCTGCTACAGTAACTGAATGTTACACTGCACTAGCAGCAGGCAGCGAGCAGGACGCGGGGCAGCGGCGGACGAGGGCGCTGCAAGGCCGGTCGACGGCGGGGGAGGCCGGAGGTTGGGGGGGGTGAGCAGAGGTGGCCTCGGCCACGCACTACACGCACACGCACACACACAAAACACACTCACACACACCACGCTGCACACACAGCACACTCACACACCACGGCCATGGCCTTGGCCTTGGCCAAGCCATGGCCAGTAGCAGCAGCAGCGTTGCAGCAGCAGCAACAGGGGGCACGCCCAGGGGCGAGCATGAGGCGCGGGCGCCTGTGGACGCGCATGGGCCAGTCGGGCGCGGCCTCCGGACAGTGAACGCGAACGGCGGCGAGCAGGGCGGGTCTCGGGCGCAGCCGAAGCTCAGCGCGGGAGCGGGGCGAGCGGAGGGGACACGGCGGACAACGTCCTACGACCAGACAGAGAGGAGAGGGGGAGACGAACGCGGGGACGGGGAGCTCACTCCCGGTGTCGATGTACGCCGGCGAGGCTCGAGGAAGCCGGCGAGGAGGGGACGGGGACGAGCGACGGCGACATGGCGACGGGCGTCGGGGCGGCGTCCTCGGCGAGCGGCGACGAGCGGCAGAGGGGCGAGATGGGGGCGCGAGGAGGAGGGCTGGTCCTGCTCTTAACCTAACCCATCGACCACGCGATGCACGCCACGTGCGGCATCGAGTGAGCGTGCGGCCATGGCGCCTCTGCCTCTAGTGCGCGGCTGGAGGTGGATGAAAGGCCGGCCGGTTTTGGGCCAGGCCAGCCTGTAGCTAACCCGGGCCAAGTGCACAGTGCACGTTTGCTCTTTTCTTTTATTCATTTCTCGGTTTTTTCTTTTAGCTCTCGGTCTTGCATTAATTCTTGTGCCAAATGACTTTTATAAATTACGGAGTTGTGCCAGACAAATAGACTGCAATATATAGCATTGCCACAAAAAGTTTGGCACATTAATAAATAGTTTGTACTTGTTTATTATTCAAAAGGAATTTAAATAATTGTTTTACCTACTGTTTTAATTACTTAGATGCATTAAAATACTTTATAAAAATGTGGGTTCAACATGACAAATATCCAGAGAATATTTGCCACACTTCGAACAATTTTGTCTTGACATTTGAAAACTTTTAAAGTTTGACTTGATTTTTAATTTGAATTTGAATCAGTTTTGAACTAACGCGAGATTAACAACAGTAATCATGATGACGTGGCATCATTAGCAAAGGGTTACTGTAGATTACTATCCGGGCGTTACAAATCTCCTCCACTAATAAGAATTCTCGTCCCGAGAATTAAGAAGTAGAAGGAAAAAGTTCGGGGTATTCCGCACGAAGATTATCCTCGCGTTCCCAAGTGGCTTCATCTTCAGTATGATTTGACCACTGCACTTTGAGGAACTTGGTAACCTTCTGACGGGTCCGACGTTCAGCTTCATCGAGAATGCGGATCGGATGCTCCTTATATGAAAGATCATCATGCAACTCGAGCATCTCGTGATCCACAGCTCGGTGCGGAGATTCCTTGAAGCATTGACGAAGTTGCGACACATGGAAGACGTCGTGGATATGAGAGAATTGCGGCGGCAACTCCAATTTATATGCCACCTGACCACGTCTAGCAATAATGCGGAAAGGACCAATGTAGCGCGGAGCTAGCTTGCCCTTGATTCCAAAACGGTGAGTGCCCTTCATAGGAGTGACACGAAGATAAGCTTGATCACCAGGTTGATAAGTCAAACCCCATCGTTTGCGATCATAGTTGCTCTTCTGGCGGTCCTGAGCCGCCTTGAGATTTTCCCGGACAATACGAACTTGCTCTTTGGCGTGTTGAATAATATCCGGACCCACGAGCGGTCGTTCCCCAGTTTTTGACCAATTCAGAGGGGTTCGACACTTACGTCCATATAGAACTTCGAAGGGGGTCATTTTCAAGCTGGCTTGATAGCTGTTGTTATAAGAGAACTCGGCATACGGAAGAGATTCTTCCCACTTCTTGCCAAACGATATAACACAAGCTCGTAGCATGTCTTCAAGCACTTGATTGACTCATTCGACTTGGCCTTGGGATTGGGGGTGATAAGCTAAACTCCAGGTAATATGAGTTCCCATAGCTTCTTGAAAACTTTCCCAGAATTTGGAAGTGAAAAGACCGCCACGGTCCGAACTGATCTCCTTCGGAATACCGTGGAGTGAAACAATTCTAAAGATATACAACTCTCCTAACTGGCTAGCAGTGATAGTTTCTTTGACAGGCAGAAAGTGTGCAACTTTATAGAGTTGGTCGACGACGACAAGAATAGCATCGTGACCCTTCTGTGACCTGGGAAGTCCTGTAACGAAATCCATCTGAACCTTATCCCATTTCCATAGAGGAATAGGAAGTGGTTGCAGAATTCCAGCTGGTTTCTGATGTTCTGCTTTAACGCGACGACAAACATCACATTCAGCAACATAGCGAGCAATGTCCTGCTTCATTTTAGACCACCAGTACCTTTGACGGAGATCACGATACATCTTGGTGCTACCCGGATGAATAGACAGCGGGGTATCATGTGCCTCCTTCATGACCTTGTCAGTCATGAGTTCGAAACGAGGTACGACAATGCAGTTTCTGAAATACAAGGTTCCATCTTCAGACAGCGAGAAATCCCTGTACTTTACAAGGTGAAGGTCTTTCTTCATCAGATCAATTTCAGCATCTTTAGCTTGCGCATTCTTAATAGCTTTCTCGAGATCTAGTTGTATCACAAGGTTATTAAGAGAACCCTGTGGGATAATACAGAGATTCAGCTTGCACAGTTGTTCAAAAAGACGAGGTTGAGCTCGCCTAACCATGAGGTTGTCGCAATAGGACTTGCGGCTTAAGGCATCAGCCATCATGTTAGCCTTGCCAGGGGTATAGGATATACCCAAATCATAGTCCGCAATGGCCTCCATCCATCTTTGCTGACGGAGGTTTAGAGATGGTTGAGTGAACAAGTACTTCAGACTTTTATGATCCGTGTAGATCTCGCAACGATTACCGAGAAGGTAATGTCGCCACTACTGCAGTGCATAGATCACAGCAGCTAGTTCTAGATCATGTACCGGATAATTCTCTTCATGTGGGCGCAACTGACGAGAGCCATAAGCAATCACTTTACTCTCTTGCATTAGGACACAGCCTAATCCTTCACGGGATGCGCCACAATAAATGACAAAGTCTTTGCGGGTATCTGGAGGCGATAGTACTGGGGTATTATAACGGATTGACATCTGCCCCAGTGGATAAAGGATGTACTCTGGATGTATCCCTGCTCGAACAGCTGGTAGCTGCGTCGCAGGGTGAGGTGGAAACAAACGATCCATCTGAAACAGAGGAAACTCATGATTGTCAAATGACAAGGAGAAGTTTAACTGATCTCGGAGTGAAAGGTTAAACAAAACAATGGAAAGGAAAATGATTATCAGACTAATCAGATCAAAGACAGGGAAATCGCACAGATATCCAGCTATCCGGGTAGACGGGATTTACGAGATCCTAAGTGTCGGCGTTAGTAAAATTCATTTAACCCGAATAGAAGAGAGATCAGAGTCCCAGAGTAAAGGTCAAGGAGTAAAAGATCCTAATACCACCCATTTGGCGACGTGGGCCCGTAAGCCACACAGCCAAGTTAGTAAAACAGTTTTGGACCACTAGACTCAACTTCGGCCAAGGAGTTGGAAAGGGGGGTTGCTACAGGCAGTCGGCTCTGATACCAACTTGTGACGCCCCCGGCCCGATCGTGCACTAATCATACACGCAAATGCACACGATCAAGCCTAAGGACTCACGGGAAGATATCACAACACAACTCTAAAACATAAATAAAGTCATACAAGCTTTATATTACAAGCCAGGGGCCTCGAGGGCTCGAATACATAAGCTTGCGTACAAGCGTCAGCGGAAGCATCAGATATCTGAGTACAGATATGAAATAGAAACAGAAAGGCCTTTAGAAAGGCGGGGCAAAATAAAACACTACGATCGAAAGGCGAAGGCCTCCTGCCTGGGACCCTCCGATCCTACTCCTGGTCGTCAGTCAACTCGTAGTAGTATCCATCCTCTGGGTAGTAGCAGTAGTCGATCGACGGGGCATCTGTCTCAGGGGCTCCGTCATCTTGGTTACGTCAAACTGATATGGGGAGAAAAGGAAAACAAAGCAACCGTGACTACTCAGAAGTACTCATCAAGCAAGGATCAACACTACATATGTAACATTTTCAAGGGGAGGCTGTATATGTGGACTGGGCTGCAGAAATGCCAGAATAGAGATGAAAACCTAGTCCTATCGAAGACTAGCATCTTCAGCGGTCTTGCAGCAATAGAAGAGAGTAGAACAGTACAATATAATGTAGCAGTATCATTAAGTCTCATCCTCACCCAGAGATCCTTTCTCGACTCCCTGCGAGAAAGCAATCCCAGAGCCATACAGTCATCAACCTCGTCCGGAGATCCCTTCACGACTCCCTGCGAGAAGCAATCCCAGAGCCATAGTATCCAAGTATCCAGTTCTAATTGTATCAATCAGGATACAACTCCGAGTGTCCGTTACCGTAGGATAGGCTATCGATAGAAGTTTTCTTCCCTGCAGGGGTGCACCAACTTACCCAACACGCTCGATTAACTCCGACCGGACAGACTTTCCTGGGTCATGCCCGGCCTCGGTCAAACGACACATCGCAACCCTACCTAGAGCTCAGCAGAGAGGTCCCCGCTGTTCTACATCCTAAGCGCTCAGGGGTCTTGGGCCATCGCCCTGTGCACTCCGGGTCGTTGCGAGCAGGGTGAAGCCAGGCACCCGGAGGGCGCCGGTCCGTCCCGGCCGCACGGCTCAACTAGACTTATGACATAGCTTTCGGCTGATGCATACGATGCAGAACGCCCAGACTATGCCCACGTGATGGTTAGTGCTATCAGGCCAGAGGCCTGCTCGGATCAAATATCCAAATCGTTAGGACAAGGGGCTTGCGGTAACGAGCAGAGACTCACAAAAGATGTGACCCTGTCGCCCCGTCTCGAGGACTTGCTGCAAGGGTTAAGAATGCCCGGCCGCGCCTCGTATTCAGCACTCGGGCACCACACAGGCACCCGTCTTCACAACACTCGCCTCTCAGGCGCACGCGGGTACCCCTCAGGGTCGACCCGCCTATCCAAGTAACAGTGTAAGTCCAAGTATCCGTGTGTCCATAACATCAGGGGAATCCGAGGTATCACCCTCATTGGATTCCTACTCGATGTATCCGTCAAGGTGAACTCGGAGGAATCACTCTCGCCGGGTTCACACTTGAGGTGTTGTACGACGGCGTCGTTATCGAAAGCGGTGAAGGAGGAATCACCCTCGATGACCACGACCGAATAGCTACTCTACAGAGTTAACTTCAGAAGTGGTACATGAGGTTTCACCCTCGGCACTCGATAGTAATGCAGCAGGGTCGTTACAACTAAGGGGGGGTGATGTGCGGTGTCGGGGCCTGGTCTTCAATCCCGTTGATCGGGTCTTCTGACAATCCAGCGCGGTAGTCGGGATAAGTGGGGTCACTGATAGGTCTCTACCCAGCCTATACTAAGCAGTTTAGGATATGCAGGTAATTATCAACAGCAGGTTACAATAAACAGGCTATGCATCAGAATAGGTAAAGCAGCAGCAGCAGCAATTCTAATGCAAGCATGAGAAATAGAATGGGCGATATCGGGATGATCAAAGGGGGGCTTGCCTGGTTGCTCGGCGGCGAGGGCAAGGTTGTCAATGGTGTCTTCGGTCTCCGGAGCTGCGCCGGCCTCGGGGACGACGTCGGGGTCGGGGGCTATCGAGAGAGAAGAGGGGGAGGAAACAGTATAAATACACAGCGAACAAGTGCAGCACAAAGCATAACATGGCAATACGCGGTGACGGAGATGATCTAACGCAGTGCCGGGTGATACTGCCGAAGGTGGGATTCATCCAGGAATGTTTTCCCGGTTCCGGACATTTGTCAAACAGATGACCGGAGGGGAACGGTTTCATGTTCGGTTAGTTAGGAACGTGTGCCGAACAAACGGACCGCGTATTCGGATTCGTCTCGTCGTTCTGAGCAACTTTCATGTAGAAAGTTTTTCGATCTGAGCTACGGTTATTTTTCTATGATTTTCCTAATTTTAGGCATTTTCTGAAATTACCGAAATTCTGCTAAGTCCTCAGTTTTAAACATCATTTAGCTGTTTTCCAGAGGCTATACCTAGTGTTCTATTCATCCTATGAATTATTTCCTTATACCAATATTGATCACTTTCCTGTGATCTACAAAATGGTATCAATTGCATCTCTGATAGATCCCTGCAACTTGTTTATTTCCTGCTCTAAAGTAGCTATGGGTTGTAAATCTGTTTTTAGTTCTTCCAGTTAACAGTACATAGACTTTTGTCATTTTCATAGGAATTAATCCAGGCAACTTTTGGGTTTGGTCCAATGGAAAGAATTGAACCTTGTCAAGTGTACTACCCACACATATTTATTTTAGCTATGTTAAGCTTTGTTTAGTTGCTGTTTTAAGGCTGTTTAGGGGGCTATCCAATGCAGTTTTAGAAAAGCTAGCAGCTGCTACAGTAACTGAATGTTACTGTAGCAGCACTGCACTAGCAGCAGGCAGCGAGCAGGACGCGGGGCAGCGGCGGATGAGGGCGCTGCGAGGCCGGTCGACGGCGGGGGAGGCCGGAGGTTGGGGGGTGAGCAGAGGTGGCCTCGGCCACGCACTACACGCACACGCACACACACAAAGCACACTCACACATAGCACGTTTCACACACAGCACACTCACACACCACGGCCATGGCCTTGTGGCCAGTAGCAGTAGCAGCGTTGCAGCAGCAGCAACAGGGGGCACGGCCAGGGGCGAGCATGAGGCGCGGGCGCCTGTGGACGCGCACGGGCCAGTCGGGCGCGAGGCGCGGGCGCGGCCTCCGGACAGTGAGCGCGAACGGCGGCGAGCAGGGCGGGTCTCGGGCGCAGCCGAAGCTCAGCGCGGGAGCGGGGCGAGTGGAGGGGACACGGCGGACGACGTCCTACGACCAGACAGAGAGGAGAGGGGGAGACGAACACGGGGACGGGGAGCTCACTCCCGGTGTCGATGTACGCCGGCGAGGCTCGAGGAAGCCGGCGAGGAGGGGACGGGGACGAGCGACAGCGATGTGGCGACGGGCGTCGGGGCGGCGTCCTCGGCGAGCAGCAACGAGCGGCAGAGGGGCGAGATGGGGGCGCGAGGAGGAGGGCTGGTGCTGCTTTTAATCTAACCCATCGACCACGCGATGCACGCCACGTGCGGCATCGAGTGAGCGTGCGGCCATGGCGCCTCTGCCTCTAGTGCGCGGCTAGAGGTGGATGAAAGGCCGGCCGGTTTTGGGCCAAGCCAGCCTGTAGCTAACCCGGGCCAAGTGCACAGTGCACGTTTGCTTTTTTCTTTTATTCATTTCTCGGGTTTTTCTTCTAGCTCTCGGTCTTGCATTAATTCTTGTGCCAAATGATTTTTATAAATTACGGAGTTGTGCCAGACAAATACACTGCAATATATAGCATTGCCACAAAAAGTTTGGCACATTAATAAATAGTTTGTATTTGTTTATTATTCAAAAGGAATTTAAATAATTGTTTTACCTACTGTTTTAATTACTTAGATGCATTAAAATTCTTTATAAAAATGTGGTTTCAACATGACAAATATCCAGAGAATATTTGCCACACTTCGAACAATTTTGTCTTGACATTTGAAAACTTTTAAAGTTTGACTTGATTTTTAATTTGAATTTGAATCAGTTTTGAACTAACGCGAGATTAACAACAGTAATCATGATGACGTGGCATCATTAGCAGAGGGTTACTGTAGATTAACTATCCGGGCGTTACACCTTGTTCTTTTCTGCAGCAGGTATGTTTCTGGTGCTTCTCTTTGGTGCAGTCTTAGAGGCTTGAGCAGTAGCTTTGGGGGCAGTCTTGGGCTTTCATGGAGCAGCCCCAGACTTGATGGCATCCCCCATCAGCTTATGAGATTTGGGTGCTGGTGCAGCATCCTCTTCTTCATCTTCTTCTTCAGCTGGATCTCTCATCATAGAGGGTTTGCCAATCACTCTGGCCATGGTTTTCTTGACCCTTTCCTTTCTCTTCTTTCCCTCACCAGTAGCCTCTTCAACAATTGATTTGGAGGCTTCAAGAGTTGAGGATCTGGCCTTAGACATGGGCACTCTCTTGGCAGGAACTTTCTTGTGCAGACCAGGCTTGGTTGAAGCTATAGTGCCAAATTCTTTCTTGACAACTTTCTTCTTTGAGCTGACCTCTTCCTCAACATAATCTTCATCCTCAGAATCAGAGTTTCTCTTTCTACTTATCCTGGTAGCTGCTTTGGGCAAGTTGCTTGGGGTGCTTCTACTACCATCATCATAGCTGCGAGAGGGACTAGTGCCCTCACTCATGCTAACTTGCTCCTCAGACTTGTTCTGGCTGTCACTTTGATCTGACATAGCTGACACTTCAAACTGAACCTGAAAGCTGACCCTGTGAATAGATGTAGTTTGGATAGAGTGGATGAGCATCACAAAGTGCAGAGATTTTGCAAAACAATTGAGTCAAAAACTTAGTTTTAGTTTTCTACAGAAAGCATTTCGGATCTACAGATTTGTTAAACTCGGTGACACCGAAGCAACATAAGAGTCTAAACTTGTGGAATCCGTCAGACCGAGACACAGTTCGGTGACTCCGAGATTGCTAGGGTTTCACTGAGAGTTGAACTCGGTCACACCGATTCGTAAGTTTCGGTTAGACAGAAAATTACAAGTGCAATGGCCTAGGCCAAATCCGTGAGACTGATTTCTACAACTTGGTCGGTCTGAGATGAGTTCGGCGGAAACTTAACCCTAAATTTTTGAATCAAAACTAATCTAAGGAAGTTTTTGCTGGATAGAGTAATCTCATATGTGGTAAGAATCATGGCATTGACCTAAGTGCAGGAATCGGAGGTAAAGATTGCACATAGGGGTCGAGTTCATACCCTAACTCGGCGGTGAACTCACTACGGTGGCAACGGCGGCGAAGATTCCCGTTGACGGCGGCGGAGACCAGCGGCTGGAGGTCACTGGCGATGAGGAGACGATCTGGAGACTCGAGTCGGCAGAGCAGGATACGCGCGGGGGAAGGGTTTTTGGAGGAATTTCCAAAATTCAACCCGTGGGGTATTTATATCCTGACCCTGTCGGTGTGACCGAGTGGAACGACTCGGTGGCATCAAGATGCAGAATCACAAGTGGTTACTGCAACTCGGTGTGACCGAATTGCTCAAATCGGTTGCACCGAGATTGAAAACCTAGATCAACTCAATGAACTCGGTGTGACCGAATGGAAAGAATCGGTCAGACCGAAATACAGTGAGAGGTTTTGGAAGTTTAAGTCTATGACGAATCGGTGGCTCCGAGTGCTCCTCAGCCAGAGGGTTCGAATATGACTTTCATCAAACTTTGTGATGTAGCAAGAATAGAGTTTGAGACGAGAAAAGCATAGATAGCTAGAGGAAGTTCTTAGGCATTCTTGACCATCCATTTGGCAAAAGAAAAAGAGCCAAACAATCAAAGCAACAAATGGATGTCCTCGAATAATAAAAAAATATGCAATCAACATGCTCACACAATACGATAGCAAATGAAATATGTGATAAAGCATGCACAAACACTCTAGCATCTATCAAGCATTTTGCGATGACTATGTCATCTATATATGAGTATATTGACTTAGGAGTCAAATGAGAACATTTGATCATAGGTCATACTCATTGTTTAAGCACAAGTGGGGTTAACACTTTTACATAAAGCATTGTTGTGTTCACACCATTAGAGTTGCTTTAGCTCAATTCTTAGAGTAAAGCTCCCCCTAGATGTGATGTCCCCCCTAAGAGGGATGAACTAACCTTGGGTTTTGTCGATGATGACTTCATGTAGATGTTGAAGATGTGGATGCTCAATGTTGATGTAGATCATTTGGAGCAATCCATTGGAGTGAGTTACACTTTCAATACCTACATGGGTTAGTCCCACAAGGAACAAGCAAGGAAATCCATAGACATAGAGTGAAGTACACACAAGATGATGTCCATGAAAGCATTAGGTTACCTTGTCCCTTGACTTACCAACAAGAGGGTTTGTGACTCCTTGAACTAGTGCAAGATGTGGAAGTTGATTGCACTTGTCCTTGCCAATGTGAATGTGAGTGAAGTATATTGGCGGAGTCACCCTCAAGAACTCTCTAGTTCTTCTTGTTCGGGATCCACACCATCTTAATGGGAATCCTTGGGGTTGTAGATGAACTTGATGAAGTTGAACTTGATGTAGTCTTGGGAACCCACTTGACCAAGGCCTTTGGAGCTTCTTCAAATGCATCAATCTCTTCTTGAAGCTTGTCCTTGCCTTTTAGCTTGTGGTCTTGTGGTGGAAGATCATCTTGATCTTGTGTCCCCTCGAAGGAAGTAGGATCATATTACTCTTGTTGAGGAACAAACTTCATCTTGGGGTATTGATCTTCTTCCCACTCAACTCCATTGGCATTGAACTTTCGTTCAAAACCAACACTTTGATTCTTCCGGTGCCTTCCTTGCTTGCGTACAATTTTCTCAAATTGCTGACTTCCGGCAAGGCTCTTGTAAACACCTTTCTCTATAATTCCCTTCAATAAGATATTTTCTTGCTCAAGTGAAACTTGCCTAAGAGAATCATTAGTGGAATCAAGAGAACTACTTGAAGCAACAATATTGGATTTAGCATGATTATTGGTACTACTAGAATAAGAATCTTTCTTACTCTTGTTGCTAGATTTTACTTGTGGCATGTAAGTAGACAAGAGTAAACGCTTGGCAATGTATGAAGAACTTTTCTTCCGAAGATCATCATTGATGGCTTTTAAGAACTCATGCTCTTGCTCTAGATTGACCTTGTCAAAGCGTAGCTTCTCATGAGTCTTTAAAAGTTCTCGATGATCTTCTAAAGTAGTTTCATGTGCTAACTTAAGAGTGTTTAGTTCTTTAGTTAGACGCTCAATCTCCTCCTTATCATTGTCATTCGTTTTATCTTGATTAGCATGATTAATAGCAAGTTCATCATAGTTTTCATCACTAGAGTTGTCAACAAGTAAATCATCATCTCCTAGCAAATCATCTTCATTACTATTGAAATTAACATACTCGGGGTGTGATACCTTTGGGCCTTTAGCCATGAAGCATCTTCCAATTCCTTCATTTGGTGAATCAAATGTGTCATAGGAGTTGGTTGACACAAGTGCTAGACCGGCAACACCTTCATCTTGAGTATATTCAGAGTCTGAGTGATAACTTCTCTCGGAGTAGTGGTCGGAGTCGGAACCGGATACCCATTCACCAACATCAGCTTGATGTCTTCGTCTTGTGTAGCTCTTTGATGACTTGTCCTTCCTTTCCGAGTCCTTGCTTCTGCGAGGGGGTCTTCGTTCATAATGATCATATCTACTCCTTCTCTCTCTTGGAGGTGATTCTTCTCTTCTACTTCTTCTCTTAGGTGAGTCTTCCCTTCTTTTGTGTGGGGCTGTACACTCATTGGAGTAGTGTCCGGGTCTTCCACAATTATAGCAATTTTGCTCACGACTAGAAGATCTTTTGTCATTGTAGGACCTTGACTTGGAACTTCTTCTTTGCTTCTACTCTTGTAGAACTTGTTGAAGTTCTTCACCATTAGGCTCAATTCTTCATTGAAGGCTTGTTTCTCACTTGATGATGTAGGAGCATCACACGAGGCTTTGTAAGCACCACTAGACTTGTTGTGAAGCTCCTCTTTATCTTTGAGTGACATCTCATGAGCAACAATTCTTCCAATGATTCGGTTGGTTTGAGATCTTTGTAATTGGGCATCATTTGGATCAAAGTGCACACGGTATCATATTTTACATCCAAGGCTCTTAGGATCTTCTTGATGATGAATCTATCGGTCATCTCTGCACTTCCTAAGCCGGCAATCTCATTTGTGATGAGAGTAAGCCTAGAGTACATTTCAGCGACACATTCACCATCCTTCATTTTGAACTTGTCAAGCTGACTTTGAAGCACATCCAATTTTGATTCCTTGACAGAGTCGGTACCTTCGTGCATATCAATCAAAGTATCCCAAATTTCCTTTGCGTTCTCAAGACGGCTGATTTTGTTGAGTTCTTCGGGGCACAATCCATTGAAGAGGATATCGCAAGCTTGAGCGTTGTATTGCAACATCTTCAATTCTTCAGCGGTAGCTTCACGGTTCGGTTCTCTCCCATCGAAGAATTCACCTTGCAAACCAATGCACACAATAGCCCAAACGGTGGGGTTATGTCCAAGAATATGCATTTTCATCTTATGCTTCCAACTAGCAAAATTAGTACCATCAAAGTAAGGACCGCTACGGTGGTAATTTCCCTCGCTAGACGCCATACTCTCCTAGGTTGTGAAACCAAGGCTATGATCACCAAAGCTATGGAAATCAAGGCAGATGGAAACCAAAGCTCTCATACCACCTGTAGGATCAAAAGTATGTCTAGAGGGGGGATTAGACTACTTGACCAAATAAAAATCTAGCCTTTTCCCAATTTTAAGTCTTGGCAGATTTTAGCAACTTAGCACAAGTCAAGCAATCAACCTACACATGCAATTCTAAGAGTATAGCAGTGGCATGTAAATCATTGCATAGAAGGTAAAGGGGAGGAGTTTGGAGAGAGTAAACGCAATGTGGACACGGTGATTTTTGGCGTGGTTCCGATAGGTGGTGCTATCGTACATGCACGTTGATGGAGACTTCAACCCACGAAGGGTAACGGTTGCACGAGTCCACGGAGGGCTCCAACCACGAAGGGACCACGAAGAAGCAACCTTGTCTATCCCACCATGGCCATCGCCCATGAAGGACTTGCCTCACTTGGGTAGATCTTCACGAGGTAGGCGATCTCCTGGCCCTTACAAACTCCTTGGTTCAACTCCACAATCTTGACGGAGGCTCCCAAGTAACACCTAACCAATCTAGGAGAAACCACTCTCCAAAAGGTAATAGTTGGTGTGTTGATGATGAACTCCTTGCTCTTGTGCTTCAAATGATAGTCTCCCCAACACTCAACTCTCTCTCACAGATTTGGATATGGTGGAAAGATGATTTGAGTGGAAAGCAACTTGGGGAAGGCTAAAGATCAAGATTATAGTGGTTGGATTGGAATGTCTTGATCTCAACACATGAGTAGGTGGTTCTCTCTCAGAGAATGAATAGTGGAAGTGTAGGCACGTTCTGATGGCTTTCTCTCTTGAATGGAGAAGGGGGTAGAGGGGTATTTATAGCCTCCACACAAAATCTATAATGGTACATGACCACAATAATGGCTTTCTCAGCAAGTCGGTAACATGCACATGACCACAATTCCATATACAATGGTACATGACCACAATAATGAGCACGTCATTAACACGTACATGACCCGAGAGTGGGGTTCACTCGACACTGCCGCCCTCGCGAACTCACGATTCAGAAACATAGGAGACAGGAGGGGGATCGACAGACTGGTCTCTCGCTATTTCGCTAGGGATGGAAGGAAAGGAATCGTGGCGTGCATATCCTTGGCAGCTGAGCCTAGTGTTTTGCGGTTGGGCCCTATGTTATGCCTATGCGACTGGCCTGGGATGCAAGGTGGTGCTGGGTTAATGATTTTGATACCAAGCCTAACGAGTTACACGACGTGTAAACTCTTCGGATTCCCGACATGTAAACTCTCCGGATTCATTTCGGCGATCCTCAAGATCGAGGATGAGAAGATTTGTTGAACCAGTTTTCAAGACCGACGGCCGAAGATGAAGAACAGTTCGGAAGAACCGAGGAGCATCCCCAACTTGAAGACCGGTTCAGGGGGCTACTGATGGTGTCCTGGACTAGGGGGTACTCACCATGTCGTCTCTCGACCAGGTGGATCGGGTCGAGGACCCCCATGGCAGTTCACTAATGGGCCATTTCGGGCAGCCCATGCCGCATACAAGGGAGATTTGACAAGACTTGGCGCCCAAGACGAGGACTCCTCTAAATCCTGGGCCTCCGGTACATTATATAATCCGAGGCCACGCTAGTAAATAGATGATCTCATATTCATTAGAACAATCTAGTGGTATATACATGTACTCTGAACTACACCCCATATGAATACAATCAAAAGCAGGACGTAGGATATTATCTCTTCGAGAGAGCCCGAACCTTGGTAAAATCCTGTGTCCGTGTTACCACCACTCCAAGACGCCTAGCTTAGGACCCCTACTCTGAGATATGCCGGATATAGAACCGACAGATGGTCCCTGTGTTGTGCCTATGCGACTGGATGCAAGGTGGTGCTGGGTCGATGATTTTTAAGCCTAACGAGTTACACGAGTACTCGTGAACTCGGCTCATTTAACTTGGTCTATAAACGATCTTAAAATAAAGCTCGGCTCAACTCGTTATTCTTCGAGTTCGAGTTTATTCGAGCTGAGCCGCGAGCTACTTGTTTAGCTCACGAGTTTTGAGCTTTTTTTCCAGCCCTATCCGTCATTCACGACGGCCACCGAACCTCTCCCAGTCATCCCTATCCCTGCAACTCTTCTTCAAGCGATCCCCTAGTTCCCTTCGCCTCCACCCATATCATCTCTGATGTATGTCGGCCATTGGATTCTAGTCGCCGGCCGCTCAGCACCAGCAGAACTTCGCCAATCTCCATCTTCCCCTGCCCTTCCTATGGTGAGAACATTGTCACCTCCATTAGACCATCATCCTCAAAAGGCCAGAAAGTAGGCTTCAGATTCCGCCTGGTACCTAAGCGATTATTCATCTAGAAAACATAACTACCAAACAATTCCACACCGCACAATCCCAATCACACACACAACAAGCAATATTTTTGGACTGAGGATTTGTTCTTGCCAGTCATTTCTCGAATCTGTATGCAGCTACTCTACTGAACCACTAATTTTTAGTCTCGCAATGAAGATTTTTTTTAGTAAAACAGCTCACCTCTTTATCCATCATGGAGTTCCAGGGTACACCTTTCCAGTTTGATTCAACCGACAGTGTCGGTGAGGTGTTCTTCCTCACTGCCAATTTTTCTGCCTGACTTCGGTAATGTTTCTCTTATCCCGCGCCCCAGTTTGGGAAGGGACCCGTGTTTTTGCCATGGACCAGAACCCAGAGCAGATGTAACCGTCATCCAGGGCTATGTGGCGGACCCACCGTATGTACCTCTGCCTATGTGTATATGTTCACTACTACGAGCCTTATGCGCAGTAGAACTGTCTCATCAGGACTCATTTTGCCAATCCCTGGAGGAGATGCAATGGAGAGGATTCCGAGAGTAGTGATACGTCTCCAATGTATCTATAATTTTTTATTGTTCCATGCCGTTATATTATCAATCTTGGATGTTTAATATTTATTTTATAGAAACTTCATATCATTTTTGGGACTAACCTATTGACATAGTGCCCAGTGCCAGTTGCTGTTTTTACTTGTTTTTTACTTCATAGAAAATCAATACCAAACAGAGTCCAAATGCCACGAAACTTTTGGGAGATTTTTTTCTGCCCAGAAGACACCCAGGGAGCCAAAGAAGTGCACGAGAGGAGGCCCGTCACTACTAGGGAAACGCTTATAGGTAGAACATCAGTAGTAACGCGCAAAAATATCCAGCGCTGCTGCTAATTAGCAGGAGCATTGGGCTTGGACAACGCTACAAGTGATGCCTTAGCAGTACCGCTGGAAATGCAAGATGCGCTACTGCTAAGTGGGACCCAACGAGCCCACCAACGCAAACTGTAGGAGTAGTGCCACCCAAAATATAGCGCTGCTGCTAAGATTTTAGCAGTAGCGCGGGCTGTGACAACACCGCTACTACTACTGGGCCCCGCTTAGTAGTAGCTCCGCTCCCAACAAGCGCTACTACTAAGCACGATAGCAGTAGCGCCGTCAAGAATACAGCGCTACTGCTAGGCGTGGCTGGTCCCACCTTTTCACCTACCCGCTCTCCCCCTCCCCCTTCCTCCCCCCTTTGCCCTCTCCCCTCCTTTCCCCTCTCCCCTCTCTAAGTTACTTCTCTATCATTATTGCCATTCTTCTCTCTTCCTTCTACCTTTCTTCTCTCCCCATTAATGCACCTCTCCACCATCATTCTCCTCCATAAATGGCCTCTCTTCTCTATCTTCCTCATTTATTTGGTTCTCCCTCCTTCCATACATATATATCCCTTTCCCACTCCAAGATTTGTCTCATAGGTACCTAGCTCATCTCTCTCCCTCTCCATTAGTTAGCTAGAGTCATCTCTCCTCCCAACAACTAGATCTAGCTAGCTATATAGCCATCCACTTCCGATCCCTATAGGTAGCGAAGGCCTCATCTAACCGTGCTCGATCTCTCTCGGGAGATAGGTGAGTAAAAAGTTGTGCATTTCAAGAATGGGAATATGCATGTTTGTGATATGAAGGGATTTGTGCGAGTGACATGCCCCCTGAGTTGCTTATGTTTTGCCGAAATGTCGATTTATTTCCGTTTCGGCGAATTTCGAGCAAACTCGATATGTCCTATTTTTAGGCAAGGTCATGCCAAATTTTTGTATGACTTTGATGCATGCATGCATTTTGTTTATAATCCTTTTGCTTGTTATACCGTGCAGTCGGTCATGAAGGTGAGTGGAAGGAAGGTGGAGCAATACTTGCAATCCGCGGTGATGGACATGTATGCAAATAATCGGACTGGGTTTAGATGTCTGTGTACAAGATGCAAAGAAGGAGTCATTTTGGACCCTTTTGATCATGGCAGTTTGAAAGCGCACCTGCTCATGGATAGCTATACTCGGTGAATAAGTGAAGATGATGATGAGGACCTCCAAATGGCAGGGTATAACGACATGGGGCTAGACGAAGAGAAGACCGATCGAAATGAAGACGATGGCGCCGGACATGGCGGCGGGGAAGAGTCCGGACATGGCGGCGGAGAAGATTTTGGACACGGCGAAGAAGAGTTCGGACATGGCGGAGAAGAGGCGGCGGACACGCCATAGTCTTCGACGCTACTAAGTTCAGTTGCGCAGGACCCTAATGTTCGAGACCTGCGACTAGCGACAGAGCTGCTTCTAGAGAGGAGGCGAAGCTGGCACAACTGGAAGTAGACTCGAAGACTCCATTGTATGACGGTTGCGATCCCGAGGTGACCCGCTTGAGTTTCACGCTCGAACTTCTAAAGACGAAGGCCAAAAACAAATGTACAGACAAAAGCCTCAATGAGCATTTGAAGTATCTACATAACAAAGTTCTTTCCAAGGGGCACCTTTGTCCTACTAGTGTCGAGGAGGCCAAGAAAATCTGTTGCCCTCTTGATCTGCCGCACATTCACTCGTACATCGAGGTGCTATACACACGATTTTTAACCCCTTTCCGCGATGGCGTTTTGAACCGTCGCCAAGTGATTGACTGCGATAGGGGGGTCCTTCCAACACGACCCAGAAACCGTCGGGGATAGGGAGCCATCATGCAGAGGCCTTTGCCAAATGCAATAGTATGCGATGCAGCACACACTAAATTCTTTCGCACGTGTCGGATCGGTGATTAAACGTTTCTAATGATGGAGTGAAACCAAGCGGTGTGTCGTAATGAACCGTTTGGAAAACAGTATATAACGCACACGGGCCAATATATGAACTGTGTGCGATTTATGCCCCATCGCACACGAGTTTTCTGTGGAACTCGTCTACCACGCAAGGCTGAGGAGCCCCTTCGCACACATACAAGTGCTGCAGACCGTTTGTGATTTGTTGTGAATCACCGACGGTTGCGGTAAGAGTGACGTGTGCTTTTCGTTTGGGATCGCACACGTTTCCTGAAAAATTTATGACTGGGATTGTATTTAACATTGGGCACGGTTTACTCCGAGCTCTCGTGTGCGATAATGTGATATCACAAACGGTTCCGGAGCCCCTACGCACACGTAGTAGTGCTGCAAATCGTTTGCGATCTGTTGTGTATCACCGACGGTTCCGCCATGATTGATATATGCTTTCCGATGAGCATCGCACACACTCAATTAGTTGAACCGTGTGTGGAGCAATTGCCAGGTTAAAACTAAATATCCCATTTGAATCGGCATGCAAAAAGCAAATTCGCCACAATATGCAATTGAACAAATAGGATGCACATGAAGAACATTCATCAGATTTCGCAACAATTGCAATTGAACAAATGGTAGCTAAATTCCAATGATTTGTCGACATACATATGCATTACATAATTAATCATAGTATATGAAATACGAAGACCTCATCAGATGAAAAACAATGGATCCATGCATATATGTTTAGCGGCTAACTCTTACTCAATGTTTCAGGAGAAGGCATGCTGAAATCTTCATTATCACCAGTGGGATTGATGTAGTGATTCAGGAAGAAGTCACTGATAAATCACCGAATCATCAGCAATTCACTAGCGGGGAGCGGTTCAGGGGTCCTCGGTTCTAAGATGAGCTGCAGTATTTTTAAGATCAGAATCTGCCATATGAGTGGAGTAGAAGATATTAATTAAGATAGACTTACTGGTACTAATTCGCGAGCATCTTCACAACTATCAGCAGATTTGCAGATGGAAATCATGCGTCTGCAAACATAGTATCCACAAAGGTTGGTCCCTGCTTGTTGCTGAGGACACTGAAATATTTTGTACATAATTAGTCATATATTTGTCCTGCTAGGAACAACCTAACCGGTGTTATATGTATTTTTTTTCTTTGGACAGAAATAGAAAGAGGTTTATTTAGAAGCTTGAACATTTGACTAGCGTAGGAAAAGGTATTTGCAGACTATTGGATACATTATCCGAAAATAACGGATTTCGGTGTGTTACCGGAGAAACGATCTCGCGCTGCAGAGGTAGTTCCCTCTTGAACAGGTTCCCTAGTTTAGTTTTCCACAATGCGAGCACACTGCAAATGAAGATGAATTTTGAGAACATGAATTATTGAACCAGATATGAATGCAAATTAATTTCATCATCATAGAATTCAATACCTATCCATGAACTGCTGAAGATGCGTCAGATCCTGAGTGTTTGTTGACTCTCTGAGAGAATCCATGTAGTAAACTGTGTTCTTGATTGGAACAATGAATACGAATATCCAGTGATTGCTACATATTAAGAAAGCCATGAACTTACGAATTGTGTCAAAATCTGAAAGACAATCAGTGTATGGGTGGTTGTTTATTTGACTTACTGTTCATGATATGGCCAGAGAAATGATTCCGCATGTGACGTGTTTTCGAAGATACGGGTGACCGTGTTAATGGCCCACTCCTCTGCATCCTTACCATGTAATGTTGTGCCATTTGCTAATGCAGGATCTATGAAATACAAACTCTCCCTTTTTGTTCTCTGCGCGTTCATTCCCCTGAGAGGAATAAAATGCAGTTAGCTATTTATCGTTTACAGCCTTGTATGGAGAAGTTGATCAGAGTTTGTTAAGTACTTACAAAATCAGGCATCTAACAAGAGTGGCATCGAGCTTGTTGAAACTGAAGAAGAGATGTAAGTCCTCGAAACTCACATCGATGGAACCAGCATCGTGTTGGAAATGATCTCTATTGTATCAGACTAGCAGAACATGATGACCTGCTAACATTTGATCCATGCAATATTTATGTAACTCACGGCAACTGGAGCTGCACTCAACAAAGTATTCGCCAACAAGAAATGGCTGGCCATGGACGTAATTGCGTGCTTCAAGTACATCTGCTTTATTTTTAGCAAGCTGCAAAGCTATTTCTTCATCATCCATGCTGTCAGAAATAATATTACTCCCTGATTGGAACAACTTGCTGTTAATTTGGTTCTGGGCGATGAGTGCTTTAAGTAAGAGGCAATCGCTCCCTTTCCTCTTCGCTCTCGAGGTGCGTTTCCTCACGGGTGCAGCCTTTTTGCCCGTTTCCTTCTTGGTACTTGAAGCACTTTTTGTCATATGTCTGGTTGGCTGAAAGGCAGACTGCCGAGGAGACTGTAAAGCTTCGACGGACTGCTTAGCAGACGGTTTAGCTATGCCGGACTGCTAAGCTGGCTGTGCTGCTGTGACGGACTACTCGGGTGTAGGAGCAGAGGTATCGTACTGCTGACCATGTGTTGAAGTTATGTCGGGTTTCTGCCCAGGTGGTGCCAACTTGTCGGTGTGCTGAGGAGGCCGTGCCAACGCGTTAGTTTGCTGAGTAGGCAGTGCGGACGCATTGGTATGCTGATCATGCGGCTGCGGACTGACGGACTGATGAACAGTCGGTTCTGGACCTAAAGACTGCTTAGCAGGCGGCTCCGAAGCATCAGACTGCTTAGCAGTCCGTTCCACCAGGTTGGTCTACTGAGCATGTGGTGCAGCTGGGTCTCCCCCCGCTGCTTCTGCAGCCGGCATCTGAACCGGTGGTGGGTCTTCAGCAGTTGTAGGCCTTGCCACTAGCTTCTCTAGGGCGGACGATGACATGGCCTGTAAGGCACAAAGTCGGACGTGTTGATCACAGGTTGTTGCATCAGCCGTCGGATTATGAGTATTAGGTTCTTTAGGGGAAGCACGCGAGAGCTGCTATGGCAAGGAGAGCGTCACCGGTTGAGGGGCGACATTGGTTGCTCTTGGCGGGGCATCAGGGATCTCATCCATGAAGTCTATTTCCTTTCGTGGCCACTACATGTGATGTAACAGTGTTTCTCCCAAGGTCCTATCACTAGTAGAAAACAGGGCTTTCGTCACAACCGGATCGGAGTATTAGTCCCGGTTACATTATGAACCGGGACTAATGTGAGCATTAGTCCCGGTTCGAGCGGCTAGGGCGCTGGGCAGGCATTAGTCCCGGTTCAAATGGGACCTTTAGTCCTGGTTTGAGCCACGAACCGGGACTAAAGGGTGCGATGCCCTTTAGTCCCAGTTCAAGCCACGAACCGGGACTAAAGTGGTTGAGGCTTTAGTCCCGGTTCGTGGCTCCAACCGGGACTAAAGGTAGACCTTTAGTCCCGGTTGGAGCCACGAACCGGGACTAAAGGGGTTTTGAAATTTGTTTTTTGTTTTTCCATTTGTTCTTTGTGTTTAGTTTCTGTTTTAAATTGCTTATATCTTTTAGGATATTTGATGTTTTTGAGTGATTCTTTTTGCATTAGATTCAAAATTTTGTCTAGTTTCTGTTTGTGCCATTAGTTTTCAAATTTGAATGATTTAAATATGAATTTGTTCAAATTTGCTTCAAACCCTAGATTGCGAATAATTTGAGTTTAAAAATAGTTTTTAATTTAATTCTTTTTGCTCCTAGTCACATGTTAGATTGTTATCATGGTAAGATTTATTTGGTTATTTTTAGAATAATTTATATTACAATTTTAATGAAAACAGTACTGTTTTGCTTATATAGTTGTTTTAGTCCTTTAATTGTTGTTTTCAATTATTTTTAGTTAGTTCTTTCTGTAGATTTTAACATGTTGTAGTATGCTTCTGTTAGACAACAGTAGATAAATTTTTATAATTAATTAATATTAATTTTGGTAAAGTTTTGTATTAGTAGTTGTTTAGCCTTTAATAATAGTTGATAGAATTAGTTTTGCTATATTAAAAGTAATTCTTTTTGGCACTTTAATAGAACGCGACTTTGTCTTGGTTAACCTTAGTTGTGACTCTAGCTGCGACGGTGCTATCTGATGTAGTCGACGGTAGGATTGGATGGACACCATCCCGGACTAAAGAGGTTCAAACTCTACCCCCCCCCCCCCCTCCCTGTGTATCGCCATTTCAGTTTTGTAAAAAACAAAAGAAAATGATAAAAACTTCAAAAATTAAAATCCTTTGAGATGTAGTATTGTTACTACATCTACTAGTTAGGAAAATTAAAAAACTTAAATTTGGACATGTTTTGCAAAAAAGTGTTATGAAAAAGTAAAACAGACATATCTTTTGCATACGTTGTCGAAAAAAACGCATAACATATCAAAAAAATCAGCACGAAAATCCTTCGAGATGTAGTTATGTTACTACATCTACTAGTTAGGAAAATTAAAAAACTTAAATTTGGACATGTTTTGCAAAAAAGTGTTATGAAAAAGTAAAACGGACATATCTTTTGCATACGATGTCGAAAAAAAAGGCATAATATATCAAAAAAATCAGCACGAAAATCCGCATCCGATTTTGACCGCCATAGGCTGTGTTGCACATTTTAGAATCCTCAAATTCTTAAAGGAAAAAAAGTTATGCTCAAATTTCAGTTTTTTTGAATTTTGGTTAAATCTGGTCAAACTATGGTCAAACTACTTATTCAAGAAATATTAGTGTTACCAATTAATTATTTTAGTTTTTTGAATTTTGGTCAAACTGTGGTCAAACTATGGTCAAATCTGGTCAAACTATGGTCAAACTACCTATTCAAGAAATATTAGTGTTACTAAATAATTATTGTTTTTTAGAATAATAGTTTCAAACTCAAACGGTGCTTAATGCTCAAGTTCAACTCCTGAAGGTTAATAGGATTGACAGCTTAGTATTGTCAGGAAAACAACAAGTGAAGACTTGGAAACTAGGGGGAATAGAACTCGAAAGTTAAGCGTGCTCAGGCTGGAGTAGTGAGAGGATGGGTGACCGGCCTGGAAGTTAGAGGATTTGGAATGAGTGCTGATTAGAGATTAGAGATTAAATTCTGAAGCAGTGAGGAGGGAGGGGTGATTAGAGATTAAATTGTCAAATAATTCAAAGATTTGAAAATCAGAAAAAAAAATTCAAAAAAAAGTTCAATTTTTTTTTCAAAAAAATTCCTTTAGTCCCGGTTGGTAACACCAACCGGGACTAAAGGTCCTGCAGCCCCGCTGCCATAGGCGGCCACGTGGAGCCCCTTTAGTCCCGGTTCGTAAGCGAACCGGGACTAAAGGGTAGAGGCTTTAGTCCCGACCCTTTTGTCCCGGTTCCAGAACCGGGACTAAAGGCCCTCTGGAACCGGGACAAAAGCCCTGTTTTCTACTAGTGTATGCTCATCACAGTCTCCTAGGACATTCTTCAGGGCAAATTCATTGAATCCAAGCTTTACTTCAGTCACGTAGCACTTCACACAGCCCGGCTTCAATGGCACATTATCCAACAAGAGGCCCTCTTCCAAGAAGGGTGGGCAAACCCAGGATGTTGCAAATTTTAATGTACCTTCATAATGTGTAAGCACGCCGTTCAGTCTGTCTTTCATTCCAGATAGATCAGATATAGCATCATCATGAGCAGCTGCAGTCTCAGTGTCGCTGGGGTCAGCTTATGCATAACTACTCTTGTGCGGTGTTGTCGCGCAATAACCATTGTCCTCCATGCCCGCCTCCCCTCCCATCTGCTGGCTATCTGTCAGTGTTAGAGTCTTCTGCATCATCATTGACTCCTCAATTTCCCTTCGAACAGTCGGATACATGTCCTTCCTCAACCTTTCATACAATTCATTCTGCTTCATTTCACTCCTCGCTTTTTTCATGCTGAGCCTCTCTTCTTTGCTGAGTCTGAAAGCCCTCTTGTGCGGGACATTAACACCTATACCCCTTGCATGGCCAGGGGGCTCTCTTGTTTCCAGAGCATCAGACAGAATGTCACATGGCCCTGAGTTCCTGTGGAACCTTCCAGGGATCTCGGAAGCCTTTAACATCACGTGATACAGTTTTTCGTCATGTGAGTTTTCAAAGTAATAAGTTCTGTCATCACGCCTCCTTGCACGTGCCCGCAAGTAGTCTCTAGCGCGTTCGCCCCTGATTTCACTAAAGACCAGTTTCCCACCCGCAGCTACTGTTTCAATGTCCTCCTGGTCCCATATCGGTTTCATGCCGTAGTATCCTGCCACACCCACACGGTGGGGGTGTGTGTTCCTCTTCTGAAGTTTCGATTGCTTGGCACTCTTTGTAGTAAACTCTGTAGTTGCCCTGACCGTTTTGAATTCTGCCCAGTCTACCTTTGTAATTTGGGGGTATGCAGGGATTGGGTCCTTGCCTTCACTCAAGTACTTCTTGTACAGCACGTGCTTCCAGTTTCTCCAAGCATCCCTAGCCTTATTCAGTGCAGCGTGTTCCACCTGCATTCTCCACTGCTCTGGAATGTTGAAGTGATCCATGATCTCCCGGACTATCCTTTGCCATGTTTCTGTGTCAGCCTTCCGAAACCCCAGCAGATTAATGTTGAGCCTTGCCCTGCGAACAAATCCACACACACTCCTAAACCTCGTGCGTGCTTTACCTGGTTTAGTTGGAGCCCTAGACTTTAAATCGATCTCGGTAACTTCATATACACTTTTAGGCTGGTGTGTTGTCTTCCTTGGAGCGTTCCTCCGTGTCCAGACCGGAAGGGTAATTGCTGCAGCTCTATCTCGTTCCAGATTACTTGATCCCTCACCATCTGCTGAAGACCTAGGATTGTCGGAATCAGATGAAGATACATCGTCTGAAGCATGAGAGATGTCGCTGCTACTCGGCATCTACAGAGAACACATGCGAAACTCAGGAAAGGAGGATAATCATAAAGCTAACAACTTGGTATCAAGCTGTCTAAACATGTCATGCAATAATGTAGAAAATGTACGGCTTATTTGTTAAGTTTGTGTGACTCGGGCGCCCACGATCTGTAAATCGACGGTAACTTATTGGAACAAATACAACCTATATGTACTAGTTAGGAAGGTAGATAATGAACAAATATACGCTCTCCCTTATTTTATAGCCAATTTGGAACATACGAAACGAAATAGAAAGAGGGATTGCGAGGAAATATGCCTCGCCGCGATGGAGAGCAGTAACTAACAGGTTTCTTAATGCAAACCCGACAGGACCACAGGAGAGGCGAGGGTTACAGGATCGATAAGCTCGAGGGTGCCTGCCGAGCAAACAAAGACGGCGAGGCACGGGCAGCCGCGTGTTGGGAACGGCAGTGGAGGTAGGGTTGACGTCGAAGAGTGGGCAGACGGCCGGGTTGAGCACGCCGGCGACGGAGAGGGATGTGCTGTGGATCTGGTGGAGGGGGGAGCTGGCGATGGAGATTAGGTGGACTAATTGAGTGAATCGCGGACGTGCGATGGGGGGGGGGTGTTGGCGGCCTAGGTGAAAAGGGTGAAAAAATATCCCCGGTCACCGCGCGGAAAGGCCTATGCAAACGGTTGCCTCTAAGCGCTCGTGTGCACAAACAACATAATTTCGTTTGAAATGAAGACGTGCTTATTTTGAAATTAAGACGTGAGTTCATCGTTTCGCCTCTAATTTTTTCTCACGGTAAGCAATCACCATTATACCATAGGTTTGATTTGCTGACGCATTTCAAGTCTCGTGTGCTATGTTTAAGACATTTTTTGGCATTTACCGTACATTTTGGCATATAAATCTAATCCTAGCCGAACTGTGTATGCTGATGAAAGGGATGAGGGTTGTTGTTCGATCTAGGAGCATCCAACGGTGCAGACGTACCATCCGTGGGGTTTGGGTTCTGGCTAATCAGAACGCACGACTCAGATCGCGCGCGGAGCAGGGGGGCATCGGCCACGGTTTGGTAGGCACACGGCTTTCGTGAGTGAACCGTGTTCTATTTGAAAACATTTACATGAACTAACAGCATATTTTCGTTTGAATGAAAACATGAGTTCATTGTTTCGCCTCAATTTTTTTCCACGGTAGGAAATCACCATTGTACCCTATGGATCGATTTTCTGGTGCATTTGAGGTATCGTTTGCTATATTTGAGTGGTTTGCTATAGTCGCAACTACAAATTGGTGTTAGCAAGATCATTTGTGTGTCGCTTTGCGTGTTTTCATGCATTGTCCGAGAAACGGGAAAAAACTTCAAACAGTTCGGCCACAGGGTGCGGCGAGAGGCGTAGGCCTTGTTGGTATTTTAATTACAGGAAATGCATATAGAGTCCGAAAATAACGAAAATTGGCGTATCATCATGGCGTGCTCTCAGGATCTTATGGAAAATTTTTGGTAAAGTTTGGCTCAAGTTTTGATGCTCACACATTCCAAATCGGAGCATCTCACAAGAAGGATCATAGTTTCCAAAAGGAGACGCGGCACTTCAGACTCCAATCGTCGGTGACTTCATCGTTCCGCCTCGAATTTTTTTCATGGTAAACAAGCACGTATATACCCTAGGTTTTCTTTTCTGGCCCATTTCAGTTCTCGTCTGCTATATTTAATTCATTTTTTACATTTACCTTGCATTTAGTGAATATAAAATCAAAACCGTACTACAACTACATGTGAGTGTTAGTTAGCAAAGAAGGTGTACAAATCATTTGTGTGTCGCTTTGCGAGTTTTTATCCATTGTCCGAGAAGCGGGGAGAAGTTTCAAACATTTCGGACGGGAAATGCGGCCACCGGCGTAGGCGTAGTTGGTATTTTAATTACAGAAAATTCAGGTGGACTCCGGACATCATCAAAATCGGGGTGTGCCCGTGGCGTGCTCTCACGACCCCATGGAAAAAAATTGGTGAAGTTTGGCATAAGTTTTGATGATCGCTCCTTAGAAACCGGAGCATCTCACAAGAAGGATCATGGTTTCCAAAAGGAGACATGTCAATTCAAACTCCAATGGCCGGTGACTTCATCGTTTGGCCTCATAAAAAAAATTCACGGTACGCAATCACCATTATACCATGGGTTTGATTTTCTGGCACATTTCAGGTATCGTTTGCTATATTTAAGACATTTTTTGAATTTAACGTGCATTTTGTGGATATAAATAAAATTACAACCGGAACTGCCAGTGCTGTCGAAAGGTTGAGGATTGCCGTTCGATCAGGGAGCATCCAACGGTGCAGACGTACGATCCGTGGGGTTCGGGTTCTGGCCAATCAGAACGCACGACTCAGATCGCGCGCGCGGCAGGGGCAGGGGGGCATCAGCCACGGTTTAGTAGGCACACGGCTTTCATGAGTGAACCGTGTGCTATTTGAAAACATTTACATGAACTAACAGCATATTTTCGTTTGAATGAAAACATGAGTTCATCGTTTCGCCTCCAATTTTTTTTCACTGTAAGACATCACCATTGTACCATATGGTTCGATTTTCTGGTGCATTTGAGATATCGTTTGCCATATTTGAGTCATTTTTTTTGCATATATATAAATAGTCGCAACTATACGTGGGTGTTAGCAAGATCATTTGTGTGTCGCTTTGTGAGTTTTCATTCATTGTCCGAGAAAAGGGAAAAAACTTCAAACAGTTCGGCCACAGGGTGCGGTGAGAGGCGTAGGCCTTGTTGGTATTTTAATTACAGGAAATGCATATAGAGTCCGGAAATAACGAAAATCATTGTGTCACCGTGGCGTGCTCTCACGATCCCATGGAAAAAATTTGGTAAAGTTTGGTACAAGTTTTGATGCTCACACCTTCCAAACTGAAGCATCTCACAAGAAGGATCGTAGTTTCCAAAAGGAGACGAGGCACTTCGGACTCCAATCGTCGGTGACTACATCGTTCCGCCTCGAATTTTTTTCACGGGAAACAATCACGTATGTACCCTAGGTTTAATTTCCTAGTCCATTTCAGGTCTCGTCTGCTATATTTAAGTGAGTTTTTTGCATTTACCTTACATTTAGTGCATATAAAGTCAAAACCCTACTACAACTACATGTGGGTGTTAGTTAGCAAAAGAAGATGAACAAATCATTTGTGGGTCGCTTTGCGAGTTTTCATCCATTTGTCCGAGAAGTGGAGAGAAGTTTCAAACATTTTGGCCGCGAGGTGCGGCCACCGGTGTAGGCCTAGTTGGTGTTTTAATTACAGGAAATTCAGATGGAGTCCGCACATCACCAAAATTGGTGTGTGCCCGTGGCATACTCTCACGACCCCATGCAAAAAAATTGGTATAGTTTGGCACAAGTTTTGATGATCGCTTCTTCCAAACCGGAGCATCTCACAAGAAGGATCATGATTTCCAAAAGGAGACGTGTCAATTTAAACTCCAGTGGCCGGTGAATTCATCGTTTGGCCTAATAAAAAATTCTACGGTATGCAATCACCATTATACTACGGCTTTGATTTTTTGGCGCATTTCAGGTATCGTTTGCTATATTTAAGATATTTTTTGAATTTAGCGTTCATTTTGTGCATATAAATAAAATTACAACCGGAACTGCATTTGCTGTCGAATGGGATGAGAATTGCCGTTCCATCTGGGAGCATCCAACGGTGCAGACGTACGATCCGTGGGGTTTGGGTTCTAGCCAATCAGAACACATGACTCAGATCGCGCGCGCGGCAGGGGCAGGGGGGGATCGGCCATGGTTAGTCGGCACACGGATTTCATGAATGAACCGTGTTCTATTCGCAAACTAGATTGCATATCTTCAGTTCATAGATACTGGAGTGAGATCAATTGAGTGTGCTATCTCTATGGTATAATAATAACAATAATAATAATAATAATAATAATAATAATAATAATAATAATAATAATAATAATAATAATAAACAGTTCAAATTCATTGCCTGAGCTGACAGCATATCAAGGTCAACATATTAACGGTTTTTACATCAACAGAAAGCCGGGCATAACTCACAAATTTAGTACACGCGACAGTTCTAAATGAAACAAATTAAGTTGCAGGGTAGGCATAAAAACTAGTCTTACGGCTTAATTCCCATGTACATGTGGAACTGGGATCATTCCATTGACCCCAAAGGAACTTGGGTTTTCTGATGATTTTACGCTTCGCTGTATGACGGGTGCGTGATCGCTTGGCTGGCAACTCATCAAATTCATCGTACTCGTCCTCATCGGCAACATCGTCGACACCCAGTACCCTCCTCTTCCCATGCATCACTACATGGCGGTTCTTATGCAAGGGGTCTTCCGCATAGAAAATCTGGGTAGCATCGCTGGCAAGAATGAACGGGTCCGCGTGATATGCCATCTTTGTCATGTTAACACAGGTCTTCCTGTAATCATCTACGTTTACCTGACTAAGAGGGATCCATGTGCACCTGAATATCGCCACCATAACTTTCACATAGTTAAGCTCCCAAATCTCTTTGATGGTTCCATTGTATACCCTTTTATCAGCTTCATCTACAGTCATGCATTCTATTCGAACAGAGTTGTTCTGATACGAGGTCTTCTAATCACGTTCCTCAGTGTAGAACGTGTAGCCATTTATGTCATATGCTTGGTACGTCAACACCGTAGGTGATGGCTTTTGTGCAAACCACGTAGCAATGTCATCCATGGATCCTTGTGCCAAATGATTCTTCAGACATTCGGTGTAGTTCTTAGTGTGCTCCTTCATCTCTGCATGTAATGGATACACCATTGGTAAGAAGCTTTGGCGTATCTCCGCCAAGTGTTCTTCCGCATAAGCGCTGAGAACTGGGCTGTTAAGCAGTACCATCAAATGGGCTTTCTCTGCCAATTCTCCGGCTGCAACCTTTTACGTGCCAGCAAGGACCGGCTTACCTTTCAGCCTTCCCTCGTGGCGAGAGAAGGGCAAACCTATAGGTCTTTGTTTCATGTATTCGGTGCAAAACTCAACCACCTCCTCCGCGGTATAACCTTGTAGGATGCTTACCTCTGGATGGTTTCGGTTCCGACAATAGCGCTTCAGTATTCCCATGAACTGCTCGAAGGGATACATGTTGCGCAGAAACAGAGGACCACAATACTTTATCTCGTCGACAAAGTGCACAGTGAGATGGACCATGATATTAAAGAATGACGATGGGAAAAACATCTCTAGGTTGGACAATATTCTTGCAACATCATCTTGCAAATGATCCAACTCTTCAGGATCTACAACTTTCTGCCATAGTTGGCTGAAGAAATCACAGAGGTCAATGAGTGTGTTTATTATATCTTTGCCCATCAGATTCCTGAAGGCCACCGGAAGGATTTGTGTCAACATTACGTGGCAATCATGTGACTTCATGTGTCCCAACTTCATTTTACCTGAGGTCACATCTACGAGACTTCTGATGTTTGCGGAGTAGGAAGAGGGTGTCTTAACTGACAACAAATAGGTGAAGAACTTTGTTGTTTCTTTTGTACTGAAATTGTAACTCTGGCGAGCGTGGATGAATTTTTTATCATCTTCTGCTTCACTCTTACGTTCTGATTGATCAGCAAGCGTATCGAGCCGTGCACCTTCACATCCTTTATTTGACCTTTAATCTTGAGCAGAGTATCAAGGATGTTTTCACATACGTTCTTCTCTATGTGCATGACATAGATGCAGTGACGTACACGTAGAATCTCCCAGTAAGCTAATTTTCAGAACACTGATTTCTTCTTAAACAATTGATCCTTGAGTGTTTGTTTCACCGTCAAAGCGTGCTTCTTGCCAAGCATCTCTGTAGATAATCGCACACAATAAACATCACGTTAGGAACTTGTGCACCGGGGTTTATTTTAGCATGGATGGATGAGGCCATCAAACTTAGCCGGACAACTAGTTTTCATTATTATTCATCCAAACAGCAATCTCCTTCTCGAACTCGTCCATTGCAAGTCTTCGCAATAACATGCTTACCACGATCGCGTCCTCCCCTTTGCCATTCTTACACCTCATGTGGCAGCTCACAGAGTCGGTGGAGACATCCTCGGCCATGGGTAAGCCGCCTCCGACACGCTTAGCCCATCAGAAGTCCAGTGCCTGCTGTCCAATCCATTTCATGTCATTGACCTCATACATTCTGTCCATGGTGAGAGGTGGCTGCCCACGTAGAGATGCCAAGAAATCCACCATGGACTCCATGTAATCCTCAGTCATATCACGCTTGGCTTCACGGATGAGTCCGAGTGTGTAGCCAAGCGGGTTGCAACATAGCCCTCCGACAGTCGTGTCCGTCACAGGGAAAAAGACCCGTTTGCCACAGAACCCATGCGGGATGAGCCCATGGTGCTTCCCTCTCCCGCATGCGTTCATAGAGAACATTAGGCCCACCCGCTGGTGGAGCTCATAGCCAAGCGCAACCGTGCGCCAACGCCACATGACTGAGGTCAGAAGCTCAAAGCTTGTGGCCGGAGGTGCAAGATGCTTGGGAGCATGGTGGCTTCTTAGCACTGCGATATCTCTTGGACTGAAGAGGAAGAAACGTCCAACCATTTCTTCCGGTGGTGTTGACAACCTAATGTCATCGCCAGTGCTGCCTAATCTTTGGAGGAATTCCTCGAACACTGGATTTATGTGTGGCGGGATACGTGCTGTCAGGAGCTCCCTGTTCCATACTGGCGACACAATTTGGGAGGCGTCACCACCAGTACGGGCCATGTCAGCAATGCATTTCAAGAATTGGATACTGGCGTAGCCATCGTCGATGTTGTGGCATATGTGAAGACCAATAACAAATGCTCCACATCTTAGTTGGGTCACCTACTCACATATATTATGACAGAAATTAAGAAACATCAGTATAATGTAAAGGGATGACTTTAATACTATTACTAGTTGTATAACCTTTTTTTTTATCTATCAAGGCTCCAGTTAATATGACGGCGATCTCATGTGAAGTAAAAAAACATTACATTTGTTGCACTCACAATTTTGTTTTTCCGTAATTTACTGCTTCTTGGTTGCTATAACTTTACAATAAAGGCCCTAGACTAGTCCTTCCTTCTTTATCAGAGGGAACAACATTGAGCCAAACTCACCACTGCCAGGGACATGACCACTTGGGGTGGTTACTTCGTTGCCACTTCTCCACCATAAACATCTACTAGAAGCTAAAGTGAACGCAGACTCGTTGCCAAGTACCTGCCTCCCGTACGACATCTTAGTTAATTAGGTGGAATAACTAGAGGTAATGCATCGAGGCCTGTCTACAATGGCCACCCTTTGGACAAAGTAGTCAGCAATGGAGTGAACGTAGCCGCAAACCACCCTTCAGCTTCATAGGCACCAAAGGGCGCCATAGCTTCACAAAGGCACATTGATGAGAATAAGAACAAGCAAGAGCAACTATGTTTGCCCCAGATCCGCCACCGGAGGCCTGTCTACAAAGTGATGGCAAACAAGGAAGGCCTGCGTCACCCTCATGGTCCACTCGTCTTCCCCATCAACAACAACAGAGTGAGGCCGCCCCTAGCTTCACCAGATCTGAACCTCCCACAAGCTTATTCATTAAGCTGTCACCTGACCTACCACCACATGTTACCATCCTCCATTGACATAAGGCAAGCGGAGCAGACGGCGGCACACAAGCAGTTCTGGACAGCTACACCATCACATAACGCCATTAACCCCGGCCGGAAAATTCAACCAACAACTGCTACCTATATAGGAACACCTAAGACAAAATACTTTGGTCAAAGTTTTTATATTTGTTTGATTTTACTGTTCATCATGGGTGTGCACCAAACTTGCGTGTAGCCAGAACTTTCCTTTCTTGCAATAACATGTCCGCGTAATCTAGCGTGCAGTTGTAAGGACACGAATCTAAACAACCTGCAACCTGCACGTGTGCTGGTTAGATCAATTGATGCATGCTCGGTCTGCAACTCTATGGCCTTATGTCATTGGAGTACATGATAACTCGGTTATGCGGGCAAAAAGGTAGGGTTGCACTAAGTTGCGGCTTGCATATAAGAATGGATTTAGACCTTATAACGAAAACATTTTTTTAACAAATCAATTATTAGCATGACCGCGAGGCTTTGGTTATCTTATTAACATTTATTTTTCTACCCATCTGATGATCCTCAAGTTGGTGTCTAATAATTCTTAATGTATGTTTAGGGTTTTGATCCTTTGACAATCTATGGGTTGCGATTTATCTATCTACAAATATTAAGGTCTAGTGGATGTGATCTATTTTGGTTAAATTACAAAGAATTGATCTGTGTTTAGGTATGGCTATGTAGATCTAACATATGTAATCTAGGTATAGTTATACAGATGTAGTGGGTTATGTTATGTTAGGCAAAATAAATAAATCTAATTGATGTGGTATGTGTTTTGTTATCATTATGGGAAAATTGTGGCTGCACTCAAGTTCTGTGCACCCCATGACGAAAAATAAAATCGAAACAAACAAAAAAAAATACTGGAACTTCCTTGCAAAGTTTGCTGGCCAAATAACATCAAATTATGTCCATACAAACGAAATATTTTTTTTCCTCAAACAGTGCACATACATTTGAGCAGCTTTTTTTACAGAGCTCCTCGGATATCATTTGACCACCAAAATTTTCAAGCACCTAAACATTTGCAATTAATCGAAGCTACAAAGTTTCTTATTTTATTTATTTATTTTGCTATGTTTTCTATCGTGGGTGCATCTACCTGGGCTATAGAATACCGATGAAAAGTTCATTTTTCTTTATCATTTCTTAGTAACACAGAATCATATATTTATATTCAAATTACAACTTTCGATGTGTATCCCCATGTCTAAAACATGATGTGTTTTGCTACAAAGACGGTAAATAGGAGAACAAATTGACCATATAAGATATAATTAAATAGTAAACCTTTGAAAACAATAAACATGACACCCTTGCTTTCACAATGCTAGTTTTAATAATATAAGTATAATTGATTGATAGATATCATAATGCGGCAAAATTTAAGCGAAAAGTTAAAGGCTATAGAGCTACCTGCATCAAGAAGATGGGAACACCGACAACAACCATAGGGTCCCCCACCTCGCACAGCAGTTCTTTGACGCATGGATATGGTGGCAGCGGCGACGGCTTGCCAAGCTCATCCATGGACACGTCCACCTCTGCCTCGACAAACATGACGCCTTCCCCAGTGCAGTCGACCGCTAGCTTGCCCCCAGGACCCTCCCAGAGACGGCCTGCCAGAGGGTAGTAGTGCACTAGTGCCTCCATGAGGGCCGCCTTAATTGCCTTGGCGGCAGTGGCAGGTCGCCCTTGCCCGTGGCCACCAACGTTGACGGCCCGAAAGAACTCGATGGAGGGCTGCAGGTACCGCAGGTCTATGATGTCGTCATGGTCGGAGACAGGCAGAGTCTCCCGCGGCGTTGCTCGTGCGGTCGTGCTGGTAGCATGAGCTCGGGTTTTCTCCGACGTGCCACAAAGGAGGCCATGTTGTACTACAGTGTAGTGCAGTGTGCAGCTAGTTGATGTACTTGTGTAATGGATAGTACTGATGTTGCTCTAGTCTAATTATATAGGCGCACTGATTTGGGGGTCTTGGTGACTTTAGCTCTGTTCCAAAAGCACTCGCCACATGTCGCCCTACACGACTATGCCGACCTGAATAAGCTCCCTCCCCCGCTATCTCTCTCTAGTCAACTCTCTATTCGAGGTGATGGTGGAATGCATTAGTTATTTCCATTTCCGATGATAACGGAGAATCTCGACACATTGGATAATGTATTGCCAGTCTTGGAAAGATGTGCTTCCATATATTTGTCTATGTGGAGAATATAGAATCTATTGCTTTGGATGTGATCGTGATTGGGACCAGTAATAGTCAACTGGTGCCAAGAGGTGTCATTGCTTCTTTTTGTATCTAATCGAGATCTTTGCTTGACAGACGACAAAGACCAACGTGTAACAACGATATACAGTGAGTAATTAGCCACCCGAGCTGTGACCAATGTAGTGTAATTTTCTTGGGATGTGCTAGCTAGTTAAGGTCTAGTTTATTACTCTACCTTGGGCCAGGCACGAGCTAAGACTATTCGTTTATCAAGGAACCAGGAGCATCTATCAGCATAAAGTTGGTCAATGGTATGACGAGGGTAGGGCAAGAAAGGCAAAGCATTTAACAATCGTCGGTGGAAGAGGAAATGGCGACTCAACATGTGTGCTCCGCTATGTCACACAAACCTCTTGGCTTTGGAGAAAATTCGGCCCGAGGAGGAGAGGGCATGCAGAACTTATTGATGATTTGCCCAGAGTTCTGGAGATGGCGGTCGCTGGAGTGGTGGAGAGATCTTCATTTGGATTTGCCTGGCGGCGAGGAAGCTGATAGAGCGAACAAGAGGGAGGCAACGGATGCACTACTCATCTAGATCATGTGGGGAATGGAAGACCACAAGAAACACTTTATTTCCACAACCCACGACCCATGGGCCCATTTGTTTGTCTGTCAAGAACTTGCTGATCACAACATTTTCTTAGAAAAAGGCAATGTGGGCTCTTCTTCTAGAATTTGGATGAACCTTTTCGTCGTTGGCACCATTAGATGGTCATGGGCGAAAATTCCATTGTAGTAGTGAGCAAGGCCAGACGGGAGGGTTTGCATATGTATCCATGTCAATACCCGCTCGACCGCACCTTACCCTTCTTTACCAGCGCTAAGGGGAGGGTGTGGGAGTCGGGTGCATGCGCCTAGGGAGAGGACAGCGGAGGAGCTTATCGCCTTCGGCGGGATCGCGGATCCGGTGACGGCTGGCAGGCGTGTCAGCAGCCGGATCCAGGGATAGCCGGATGCTGACGACCTGCAGATAGCGCGCGCCAAGAGGGCAGCTATGCTTCGAGATGTCGAGGCAACTACAGGTGTGTCTTTTGATAAGAGTTGTTCAATTCTACATTTTACCGAGCATGAAATAGTTGATAAGGCAAATGACTTAGGTATTTCTTTGGGTTCAAATGAGAGGGAGGTTGCGAAATCCGTGAATGATCTTTTAGACATAGAAGCCGAACGAGCTTCAGAAATAATTCGGAATCTTGCATCTGTCAAACCTATGAATGACGATGACATGAAAAATTTAGGAATGGATGCTCTTGCAAACATCTGCAATAATCTCTTGCCTAGTGTGGAGGCCGAAGATGAGGAGGAGTCGGAAACTACGGACACTGTAGAGCCTCTAATGATAGAGGACACTGTCTCATGTACTGCAGATCCCACTGAAGGGTGATGGGGAGAAGCCTAAGCGACCCTGGAAACGGAAAATTTATCCTACTTCGGCGGTCCGTAGAAGCGCTAGGTTTAAGCTTAAGAAAAAAATTCCACAATGACTTATGAAAGGAATCTTTTGGAATAGTAGAGGTCTAGCTGACTTGGCTAAACGAAGGTTCTTGGCTGAGACAACGATAGAGCAACATTTAGATTTTATTGCGATATTGAAACACGGCGAGATAACTTTACCTCACAGTTCCTTTCAACACTTTCCGGAGGAATTGATTTTGATTGGCACGTCTTACCTCCTAGAGGAAGATCTGGTGGGATTTTACTAGGGGTTCGATGTGAAACACTTGAGGTGCTTAACGTGGTTCGGGGAGACTTTGCGGTCAAGTTCTGGGTGAGATCAAAATTGGACGGTTTCCAATGGTCTCTCGTGGCTGTGTATGGGGCAGCACAACCGGAACTCAAACCTGATTTTTTAGCCGACTTGGTGCGAATCTGTGGAGATGAAACCCTGCCGATCCTAGTCGGAGGGGATTTTAATATCATTCGGAGGAGAGACGAGAAGAACAATGATAATTTTGATGGACGGTGGTCTATGATGTTTAACATGATTATCGAGAGTCTTAATTTGAGAGAAATTGAGCTCACCGGTAGACAATTTACATAGGCCAATACGTTGCCCACTCTGACTTATGAGAAGTTGGATAGGGTACTTGCTAGTGTGGATTGGGAACAAAAATACCCATTGGTGTCGGTTCATGCGATGCAGAGAGCGATCTCAGATCACACACCACTTCTTGTAGACTCGGGAGAGGCTACTCACGTTGCGAACAAGAATGCCTTCTCTTTCGAACTAGGCTGGTTCGAGAAAGAAAACTTCTTGGAGATCATTGCACGCGAATGGGCAAAACCTGTTAGTGGAAGAACTAGTACTGAGAAATGGCAAAATAAAATCAGACACCTGAGACAGTTTTTGCGAGGTTGGGCCAGAAACGAGAGTGGGATTTACAAACAAGAAAAAGAGAGACTCACTCAGCTGATCGAAACACTAGATCTAAAAGCTGAAACTAACCTTCTTACGGTTAATGAGCAAAGCGTCAAGTCCAAAGCTGAGCAAGGCTTACGAGCTCTTCTTAGAGAAGAGGAGCTCAAGTGGGCATTCCGTGCTAAAGTGCTTAAGGTTGTCCAAGGGGACGACAATACACAATTTTTCCATATGATTGCGAATGGCAAACATAGGAAGAAGAAAATAATTCAGCTTGAGCAGGATGAGGGGACAATTTTGGGTCATGAAAATCTGAAAGATTATATCTCTAATTACTATAAACAACTCTTTGGGCATCCGGAGGCAAGCACGGTGGCCCTAGATGAATCTGTTATTGGGGATATACCTCAGCTTCAGGCAGAGGAGAATGATATTCTATCTGCACCGTTTACTGAGAAGGAGGTTCTCGATGCAATCACACAAATGAAACCGAATAAAGCTCCGGGACCAGATGGGTTTCCAGCTGAATTCTATAAGAAATGTTGGCATATTATTAAGAATGGTCTTATGCCTATGTTTCATGATTTCTTTGACGGTCATTTGGAGCTGTTTCACCTTAACTTTGGCATGATTACGCTGTTGCCAAAGAAAGAAGAGGCAGTCCAGATCGAACAATTCAGGCCCATATGCCTTCTCAACATGAGTTTCAAAATTTTCACAAAGGTAGGTACCAATAGATTGACACAGATTGCTCACTCAGTGGTACAACCCAGCCAGACAGCGTTCATGCCAGGGCGACATATACTGGAAGGGGTAGTCGTTCTGCATGAAACGCTACATCAAATTCATTCGAAGAAGCTAGACGGGGTTATCTTCAAGTGGATTTTGAGAAGGCATATGATAAAGTTAAGTGGCCTTTCCTTCAGCAGGCAATGCGTATGAAAGGTTTTAGTGAGGCCTGGCGGAACCAAGTGGGTTCTCAAGTGCAGAAGGGTAGTGTCGGAATCAATGTTAATGATGATATCGGTCATTACTTTCAGACACACAAGGGTTTGAGACAAGGGGATTCCATGTCTCCTCTCTTGTTCAATATAGTGGCCGATATGTTGGCCATACTTTTTGGCAAGGCCAAGCAGCATGGTCAAGTGGAGGGGTTAGTCCCTCATCTGGTTGATGGAGGAGTATCTATCCTACAGTACGCTGACGACACTATCTTATTCATGGATCATGACATTGCTAAGGCGCATAATATGAAACTTATATTGTGTCTCTTCGAACAATTGTCTGGTTTAAAGATAAACTTTCATAAGAGTGAGTTGTTCTGCTTTGGGAAGGCCAAAGACGAGCAAGATACTTATAGACAATTGTTCGGGTGTGAATTAGGTTCTTTACCATTTAGTTATTTGGGTATACCAATTCACCACCGCAAGTTATCCAATAAAGAATGGAGGTGTATCGAAGATCGAATTGAAAAAAAGCTTAGCTGCTGGAAGGGCAAGCTTATGTCTTATGGAGGTCGGCTAGTGCTGATTAACTCGGTACTGACTCGTATGCCGATGTTCCTACTATCGTTCTTCGAAATTCTGAAAGGGGTACGGAAGCGACTTGATTACTTTAGATCTCATTTCTTCTGGCAGTCAGATGAGGCCAAGAGGAAATATCGTCTCGCGCGATGGGATATCCTTTGCCGACCAAAAGACCAGGGGGATCTCGGTATTGAGAATCTAGAAATCAAGAATAAATGCCTTATGAGCAAATGGCTCTACAGGTTAGAGATGGAGCCTGAGGGCATGTGGGCACAGATTCTGCGTAATAAGTATTTATAGACGAAAACGCTTGCCTAGGTTACTATGAGACCAACTGACTCGCCGTTCTGGAAAGGGCTTATGGGAACGAAAGACCTGTTCTTTCGTAGGGTTAAATTCTTGATTGGCAATGGGATGTCAACAAGATTTTGGGAAGATACGTGGTTAGGAGAGACGCCCTTGGCCGTACAATATCCCACCCTTTATAACATTGTGCAATGTAAGGAGGATTACGTAGGCACAGTTTTCCAAACGATTCCCCTGAACATTCAGTTCAGACGCGCGTTAGTTGGTGAGCGATGGGCTACGTGGATGCACTTGGTCCGGAGATTGATAGATGTTCAACTCTCTGACCAGCCAGATTCGATGCAATGGAAATTAACTAAAAATGGGGTATTTACGGTGAAATATTTTTATATGGATTTGATTAATTCTGGCCCAATCTCGAGATCGTTGCATATTTGGAGGATTAAGGTTCCCTTGCGTATTAAAATTTTCATGTGGTTTGTCCACAAGCAAGTAATACTCACCAAGGATAACTTAATCAAGAGGCGATGGGTAGGTAGTTCACGTTGTTGTTTTTGTGATCATAATGAAACCATACAACATTTATTCCTTGAATGCCCACTTGCCAAGTTGCTTTGGAGAACGATTCATATAGCCTTCAACATTAATCCTCCAGTGGACATTGAGTCGTTGTTTGGAACGTGGTTAACTGGGGTTGAACATAGTACTGCGGCTCGTATTCGGATTGGAATATGTGCGCTTCTGTGGGCTAAATGGAACTGTAGGAATGATTTGATTTTTAATAGACAACACACTTTAACTTTCTTGCAGGTCATCTTCAGAGCTACCGCATGGATCCGTACGTGGTCCTTACTCACTCCTTTGGAATCCAGGGAGCCTTTGGTTACTGGGTGCAACTAGTGGGAGATGGTAGCACGGGCTATATTCAACCGGGTCGGATGGCGGTCGCATAATAGGATAGGAGTTTAGGAAGCTTATCCTTCTTTCTGCCATTCCGGTCGTCATTGCTAGCATGTACTTATCTTTTTCTTTAGTTCCGCTCCGCTTGCGAGCTGTAATACTTTGATGACTTTGTGCTACTTCGTGGATCGTTTAATAAGATGGCTGCATGCATCGTCATGATGCAGAGGCCGGGGGCACGCCTCCATTTCGACAAAATGATACAAGGATCCGGGAGGGCCCCTTTATAAATGTGATGTTTAGTTCAGTTACATTGGAAAGGATGTGATGTTGTATGGTGATTAGTTCAGTTGTATTTATGACACTGTGACGCTCGCAATGTGACACATGAAAACTATGATGTGTACATAAAAAGATTAGACGCACAATATCGTTTGATGGATGGAGTATCTTTCTTTTTCTGTTCTTTTTTGCGGGGATGGGGTGGCTTACTATTTTTCAGTTCGTATGAGTTGGGTGTTTCAGCTTGTCTTTTTTTTCAACGCGGTAAGAGATTTGAAGAAGATATTTCCCGGTTAATTAGAATCAAGAAAACGTAGAATACAATCCCCATGGGGCACACATGGATGACCTAGCCAGCGACGCCAAACAGTCGATCTAAGTGTCGAGGACATGGTAGATTCGATTTAGCTGAAGAACTTCACATGAGAAAGCTGCAACCTCGCATCGACCTAGTTGAGCGCAACATCTGAAGAACACCCCCCCCCCCCCCCCCCCACCGCGGCAAACCAGACCAAGTTTAGGCA
Source organism: Thinopyrum elongatum (assembly GCA_011799875.1). Taxonomy (NCBI): domain Eukaryota; kingdom Viridiplantae; phylum Streptophyta; class Magnoliopsida; order Poales; family Poaceae; genus Thinopyrum; species Thinopyrum elongatum. Next base: position 729,369,075 of record CM022303.1, read on the forward strand.
GGTCTTGCTTTAATATCTTGATGAAGAAAAGAAACTTGGTCTGGTTTGTTAATGAAAAAAGTCTCTGAAAGACACTTTGTGAAATAAACGATAAATACCCCAAGGTCGCAAGAGAGTGAGTTGTCTCATCCGGCCGAGTCTATCTTATATTTCCGTGCCTCAGCGTCGATTTAGGAAACTTGAATAGAGAAACGGTGGACATGCATGGAAGAATAAGTATTGAAACAACTGGTGGTAAAAAAAGGATGAAAGGTTTCCAAGTGGTTGATGAAGGAGACGATGGAACAATCAGGATGCAGCTAGGCTCAAGATTATTCAGTTTCCACGTGTACAGCACATCAGCTAGTGACTGAATTGCCCAAATCACGCATGCTAGGTGGAGGTATATATTGCGAATAGGTGCTAATGTTTGTACAATTCGATTACTACCTCTATCAGCCTAATTGTTTTCTGAATGAGTTAAAACAATATGATTCTCACTGATATCAGTGCCATATGGGAAGAACCAACTCCGAGAGAATGGAAAAACGGACAATTACATTTTTTTGAGAAGGAGGCTCAACCCCGGCCTCTGCATCTGGAAGATGCATGCGGCCATATTATTAAATAGTTCAAAAATAAACATAGTCTTATCTCCATTACAGCTAGCAAACGGAGCAAAAAAAAAACTCATTGCCACAACTGGTAGGATAATAGGACTAGAACATTAGACGCCTATGCTATTGTGAGACCGCCATCCAAACCGGTTGAATATAGCCCGTGTTACCATCTCCCACCAGTTGCACCCAGCAACCAGAGGCTCCCTGGAGTACATAGGAGTAAGGACCACGTACGGATCCATGCCGTAGCTCTGAAGATGACCTGCAAGAAAGTTCAAGTATGTTGTCTGTTAAAAATCATATCATTCCTGCAGTTCTATATAACCCAAATAAGCGTACATATTCCAATCCGAATACGAAACGCAATAATATGATCTACTCCAGCTAACCACGTCCCATATAAATGCTTCAATGCTAACTGGAGGAAAAATGTTAAAGGCTATATGAATCGTTCGCCAAAGTAATTTCACGAGAGGGCAATCTATGAATAGGTGTTGTATTATTTCGTCATGATCACAAAAACAACATCGTGCATTACCTACCCAACATCGGTTTAGTAAATTATCTTTGGTGAGAATCACTTGCTTGTGGACAAAGCACATAAAAATTTTGATACGCAAGGGAACCTTAATTTTCCAAATATGTATCAATCTTGGGACTGGGCCAGAATTAAATAGATCCATATAGATAGATTTGACCAGAAACATACCGTTTCTGGTTAATTTCCAGTGAAAGGAATCAGGTTGGTCGGATAGTTGAATCTCCATCAACCTCCGCACCAAGTGTAGCCAGGAGTTCCAACGCTCCCCAACTAAAGATCTCCTAAACTGTATATTTAAGGGCACCTCCTGTAGTACAGTAGCCACGTAAACCTCCTTACGTTGTACAATATTATATAAGGTGGGGTACTGTAGGGCTAGAGGCATCTCCCCTAACCACGTATCCTCCCAAAATCTTGTTGTCATCCCACTGCTAACAAAGAATATGGACCTACGAAAGAACATATCTTTCGTTCTCATAAGTCCCTTCCAGAATGGCGAATCATTAGGTCTTGCAGTAACTTGGGCCAGAGATTTCGATTGTAAATATTTGTTTCGTAATATCTGTGCCCACATACCATCAGTCTCTACTAATAACCTATATAGCCATTTACTCATTAGGCATTTATTTTTAGTCTCTAGGTTCTCAATTCCGAGACCCCCCGGGTCCTTGGGTCGGCAAATGATATCCCATCTTGCCAGGCGATATTTTGTCATAACATCATCTGACTGCCAAAAAAATCGAGATCGATAAAAATCAAGTCTCTTTTAGGTACTTCAAAGAATGATAACAGGAACATCGGCATACTAGTTAGTACTGAATTAATGAGCACCAACCGACCTCCATAAGACATAAGCTTGCCCTTCCAGCAGCTCAGTTTTTTTCTTCAAATCAATCTTCAATGCATTTTTAATCTTGATTAGTAAGTTTACGATGATGAATCAGGATGCCCAGATAACTGAAAGGCAAAGATCCCAATTCACATCCGAACAATTGTATATATGCATCTTGTTCCTCTTTGGCCCTCCCAAAGTAGAACAATTCGCTCTTGTGAAAATTTATTTTTAGTCCCGACAATTGTTCGAAAAGATACAACACTAGTTTCATATTCCGAGCCTTTGCAAGATCATGCTCCATGAAAAGAATAGTGTCATCGGAATATTGTAAGATGGATACTCCCCCATCGACCAGATGGGGAATGAGTCCAGTAACTTGGCCATTCTCCTTGGCTCGGCCTATAAGAACGGCCAGCATATCAGCCACTATATTAAAAAAGGGAGGAGACATCGAATCACCTTGTCTCAAGCCCTTATGACTTTGAAAATAGTGGCTGATATCATCGTTAACCTTTACTCCAACACTACCTTTTTGGACTAGGGAATCCACCTGATTCCTCCATGTCTCATTAAAACCCTTCATGCGCATTGCCTACTGAACGAAAGGCCACTTTACTTTATCATATGCCTTTTCGAAATCCACTTTGAAGATGACCCCATCTAGTTTCTTCGAATGAATTTCATGTAAGACAAGAACCCCTTCTAGGATATGTCTCCCCGGCATGAAAGCCGTCTGCCTCGGTTGCAGCACAGAATGCGCGATCCGTGTCAGTCTATTAGTACCCACTTTCGTGAATATTTTGAAACTCACATTTAGAAGACATATTGGCCAGAGCTGCTTGATGCGAACTGCTTCTTCTTTCTTTGGCAACAACGTTATCATACCAAAGTTAAGATGAAAGAGTTGCAGGTGTCCATTGAAAAAATTGTGAAACATAGGCATAAGATCATCCTTTATAATATGCCAACATTTCCAATAGAATTCCGCAGGGAACCCATCTGGTCCCGGCACTTTATTCGGTTTCATTTGTGATATTGCATCGAAAACCTCTTTCTCAGTAAACGGTGTAGACAAAATCTCATTTTCATCTGACCGAAGTTGAGGAATATCCCCAACAACAAACTCATCTAGGGACACCGCATTACCCACCGGAGGCCCAAATAGTTGTTTATAATAATTCGAAATATATGACTTGAGGTTCTTATGTCCCACCACGGTTCCTTCATCCTGTTCAAGCTGGATGATTTTCTTTTTCCTATGTTTACCATTCGCAATCATGTGAAAAAATTGCGTATTATCATCCCCTTGGACGACCTTAAGAACCTTAGCACGCAAGGCCCATTTCAATTCTTCTTCTCTAAGAAGAGCACGCAGGCTTTGCTCGGTGTCCGATGCGGCCTGTTCAGACACATCGAGCAGGTTCAATTCTGCTTTCAGGTCCAAAGCATCGATCAGTTGGATGAGCCTTTCTTTTTCTTGGTTTTAAATCCCACTTTTGTTTCAGGCTCAACCCCTTAAAAATTGTCTTAGGTGTCTAATCTTGTTTTGCCATTGTTCTATACTAGATCGCCCACCAACAGGCTTCGCCCATTCTCTTGCTACAATGGCAATGAAGTTCACTTTTTCTAACCAACTTAATTCAAAAGAGAAAGTGTTTCTGTTGCCAATATGTGTTGCATCTCCCGAGTCTACCAACAGAGGTGTGTGGTCTGAGATGGCCCTCTGCATCGCATGAACCGACACGAGTGGGTATTTCTGTTCCCATTCCACACTAGCGAGCAATCTATCCAACTTCACATAAGTTGGAGTGGGTAACATGTTGGCCCATGTGAACTGCCTACCCGTGAGTTGAATCTCCCTCAGACTGAGACTCTCAATAATCATGTTGAACATTAGGGACCAACGACCATCCAAATTGTCATTGTTCTTCTCTTCTATCCTTCTAGTTATATTAAAAATCCCCACCAACTAGGATTGGGAGTCTTTCATCCCCGCAGATCCTAACCAGACCCGCGAGGATGTCAGGTTTAGTTCGGGTTGTGTTGCTCCGTATACAGCCACTAGAGACCAGCGGAATACATCCACCTTTGACTTCACCCGAACTTAACTACAAAAACACCTCGAACCACATTGATCACCTCTAAAGTTTCGCACTTAACCACCAGCAAAATGCCACCGGATCTTCCTCTAGCAGGCAAACAGTGCCAATCAAAATCAATTCCGCCAGACAAAATTCCAAGGAACTATGAGGTGAAATTATCTCTTCCTATTTCGAGAAGTGCAATAAAGTCAAGTTTCTGATCTATCGATGTCTCTGCAAGGAACCTTCTTTTAGCAAAGTCTGCTAGACCTCTGCTATTCCAAAAAATTCCTTTCATAAGTCATCATGCATTTTGTTCTTAAGTTTACTCTAGCACTTCTACAAACGGCCGATGTAGGGTAGACCTTCCTCTTCCAGGAACGCTTGGGTTTATCCACCACTATCTCTACATCCTTAAGACCGGAGTGGCCCTGGGACTACATTGCCCTCAGACTTAGACCCTTCTACCTCAACTTCGGCTTCCGAAGTAGGCATGAGGTCATTACAAAAACTCTTAAGAGCCGATATCCCTAAATTGTTAATGTCAGTCTCGTTCATAGGTCTTACATCCGCAATGTTATGAATAAGCTTAGCTGCCTGCTCAGCTTCTAAGTCTAGTAAGTCATTAACAGATTTAGCAACTTCCTTCCCATTTGAAACTCCTAAGTCATTTTCCTTACTAATTATCTCATGTTAAGGAAAATGCAAGATGGAACAACTCTTATTAAATGACATACCTGTAGTTGCCTCGACATCTCAAAGCTTGGCTTCCCTCATAGCACGCCCAAATTGCAAGTCTTCTGCATCTGGTTGCTCCTGGATCCGATTACTGACACGGCTGCCAGCCGATACCGGGTCCATGATTCAACCGAACATGATAACCTCATCAGTAGTCCTCTCCCGTGGTGGCTGGTCCCTAAGCAAACACCCGCCCCTCCTGGCGTGCGAAGAACATGGGAGCGCGGCCGACGTGGCACCTCCTGTATGTGTGACTGCCGCCTCCGCCGCCTGGATGCGCCAAGCAGGAAGCGTGGGTGAAGTCGTAACCTGTCTAGGCTCCGAACGGTGCATAGGAGATGGTGAATCACGAGCCTCTTGCCCGTAACTCCCCTCAACTCTGGCACGGCAGCGGGCGTGTCTAGCAGGTGGCGAGGAGTCCTCCATACTCCGGCCATCTGGCGGGGCGGTGGTCGATCCCAAGACCTCCTGTCTCGGCATGGCCTCCGCCCTCGTAGTACCGAGCGCTATCAATGCAACGTCCGTCCCCGTCGGCTGCTGCTCCTTAGCACTATCCGTCGAAGAAAAGCACCCGTCTGTCGGAAGTAGTGGCAACATAAACTCGGACGGATCCTCTGACTCAACCATGTGGCTCCATAAGCGGCTTGGGGCAGAAGATGCTCCAAAAGACCCAAACCGCAGCGAGTTCAATGGCATCGGTGCTTTCACTAGTGTAAAATGTAGGAGATATGCCCTAGAGGCAATAATAAATGTTATTATTTATCTCCGTGTTCATAATTAGGTTTATGTTCCATGCTATAACTGCTATGGTTCTCAAGTCTGCAAATAAAACGAGGCTCGGAGGAAGACTCATATGCATGTGTGGAATAATAAACGGTAAAATGTATTCCTAGTCTAGCCTCTAAGACTAGCTCAAGTGTTGCATGATGGTTCTGTTTTCCTGATCATGGGCATGTCTATGCCAGCAACTTTGAGGGCACAATGTTAGCAGAACATTTGTGTTGAATCGACCCGAATTGATGTTATGCTATGAGATACATTCGTCACAATTTTATGGTTAATAACACAGAGATGGTTAATGTTTGCATGATTCCTCAGACCATGAGAGTATCGAGTTTCTTCATGCTTGATTCATGAACTTTGGGGTTTGTTAAACGTCATCCGTAACTGGATGGCTATTACGGCGGCTTACGGGTTCATGGGAAAGTATGTCAAGTAACTTGATAGCTCAAGATTGGGATTTGCTCCTCCAACGATGGAGAGATATCTCTGGGCCCTCTCGGTGTTACGGTATCCATCATCGTCTGGCCAGACACTTTGTGATTTGATCACGGGGATGCCGGAACACGGTAACGAGAAAAGAGAACAATACCGGTAACAAGGTAACTAGCATAGTGGACAAGTTGTTGATCCACGGGAATGCCAACATGTCTCACCTCGGGTATTTGTAACATATCGCGAAGCAACAGGAATAGCACACGGCAACTGGAGGTTCACTCGAATATTCATTCGTGTGGGTATAGGGGTCAATATGGGTGTCCACGACTCCGATGTTGATCATTGATCGGAAGGGGTTCCGTGTCATGTCTATACTTCACCGAACCTATAGGGTCACACGCTTAAGGGTCATATATCTGCTGAATACTAGACAGGGAGTCTGAGAGAAAATCACCGAAAAAGTTTCGGACAGCGGAAAAGTTCCGCAGAGAGAGGTCACCGGATGAGTTCCGGTGAAACTGAAAAGTTGTTTCAGGGGATACCATTAAGTCAAAATGGTTTCGGCACATGCCTGATAATTACTGGAGGATGCCAGAATCATTCTGGAAACTTCTGGGAATTTTCTGGAAGAAAAACCGGAAATGTTCCGGGGCTGCCGGAACCGCTTCAGATGCTTTTCGCAGATGAAATCACTAAACTGGAATTGTTCCAGAACGCGTTGAAAATTATTTTAGTGGGTACTGGAAATGTTCTAAGCCCACATAAATATTTTCAGTTTGAACGGATGCTGAAAAATGTCGTCGTGAATAGTGAAAGTGCTTTTTGGGTGGCTTCTTGGAGAAGCCACCTTGAGGGTCCTTTGGTATTTTTCCCCTTGGCTTCTTGGAGAAGCCACCCTTGGGCTTGGCCTATAAATAGGGGTGGAGGGGGCTGCCTAAAGACTCACTCCTTCTCACATACAAGTGCCATGCAATGATCTGGCTTCTCTCTCCCTCCCACGAAAAGAGTTTCGTAGAGCCGAAAGGCTGTCTGGGTTCCGGTGGGAACTAGTTCTGGACGGCGAAGCCCTGCCGGATAGTTGAAACCGTATGTGTGCAACTCTGTAGAGAGGTCGTAGTTTCGATCTTAGTGCCCGAGGGGCTGTTCGTGAGTGCCTCCCGAAGGGCTGTCCAAGTGACGGTCCGAGTTCTGTGAGTCCTCCCGAAGGGCTGTCCGAGTGACCGTTCGAGTTTCGAAGGTCCTCCCGAAGGGCTGTCCGCGACACCGTCCGGGGGACTGTTTGACCGCCTCCCGGAGGGCTGTCCGAAGGGAAGACGAGGGTATACATCCTCGCGGTTGGGAGGTTGTAAATCCTAGCTGCGGGGATCTGCACCACCGATCGTCATCGACTCTACTTTCGCTGCGCTACGAGTCGGTAACGAAAATGATCAAACCTTGTATGCAGTCTCCATAGTGGTCCTGGGCTGGTGCGTAGGTCGGAAAATTTTTGTTTTCTGCTGCGTTACCCTACAGGAACCCCTTCCGATCAATGATCAACATCGGAGCCGTGGACACCCATATTGACCCCTATACCCACACGAATGAATATTCGAGTGAACCTCCAATTGCCGTGTGCTATTCCTGTTGCTTCGCGATATGTCACAAACACCCGAGGTTAGATTTATTGTAGGAGATATGCCCTAGAGGCAATAATAAATGTTATTATTTATCTCCGTGTTCATAATTAGGTTTATGTTCCATGCTATAACTGCTGTGGTTCCCGAGCCCGTATATCCATAAAGGCTCTGGGGAAAACCCATGTGCACGTGTGGAATAATAAACGGTAAAATGTATTCCTAGTCATGCCTCTAAGACTAGCTCAGGTGTTGCATGATGATTATGTTTTCCCAATCATAGGCATGTCTATGCCAGCAACTTTGAGGGCACAAATGTTAGAAGAACATTTGTGTTGAATCGACCCGATTGATGTTATGCTATGAGATACATTCGTCACAAGTTTATGGTTAATAACACAGAGATGGTTAATGTTTGCATGATTCCTCAGACCATGAGAGTATCGAGTTTCTTCATGCTTGATTCATGAACTTTGGGGTTTGTTAAACGTCATCCGTAAATGGATGGCTATTACGGCGGCTTACGGGTTCATGGGAAAGTATGTCTAGTAACTTGATAGCTCAAGATTGGGATTTGCTCCTCCGACGATGGAGAGATATCTCTGGGCCCTCTCGGTGTTACGGTATCCATCATCGTCTGGCCAGACACTATGTGATTTGATCACGGGGATGCCGGAAAACGGTAACGAGAAAAGAGAACAATACCGGTAACGAGGTAACTAGCATAGTGAACAAGTTGTTGATCCACGGGAATGCCTACATGTCTCACCTCGGGTATTTGTAACATATCGCGAAGCAACAGGAATAGCACACGGCAACTGGAGGTTCACTCGAATATTCATTCGTGTGGGTATAGGGGTCAATATGGGTGTCCACGGCTCCGATGTTGATCATTGATCGGAAGGGGTTCCGTGTCATGTCTATACTTCACCGAACCTATAGGGTCACACGCTTAAGGGTCATCTATCTGCTGAATACTAGACAGGGAGTCTGAGAGAAAATCACCGAAAAAGTTTCGGACACCGAAAAGTTTCGGACAGCGGAAAAGTTCCGCAGAGAGAGGTCACCGGATGAGTTCCGGTGAAACTGAAAAGTTGTTTCAGGGGATACCATTAAGTCAAAATGGTTTTGGCACATACCTGATAATTCTTGGAGGATGCCAGAATCATTCTGGAAACTTCTGGGAATTTTCTGGAAGAAAAACCGGAAATGTTCCGGGGCTGCCGGAACCGCTTCAGGTGCTTTTCGCAGATGAAATCACTAAACTGGAATTGTTCCAGAACGCGTTGAAAATTATTTTAGTGGGTACTGGAAATGTTCTAAGCCCACATAAATATTTTCAGTTCGAACGGACGCTGAAAAATGTCGTCGTGAATAGTGAAAGTGCTTTTTGGAATTTTTTGGAAAGCCACCTTTTAGGGCTTTTGCTAAAGGCTTCTAGAAGGTGATGTGGATGGATGAGGGCTCCCATGGGGGGGCCCCTCCTAGGTGTGGCTGGCCACATGGGGACTCCTCCTTGGAGCCCCCTCTTGTGCCTTGGTTTCACATTTGGGTCCTTGTGGAAGGACTTCATCCATGTGCTTTTTGGGTTTTCTTGTAAAACCACCCTACCCCTTGGGATTTCCTATAAATAGAGGTGGAGGGGCAGCCCTCCACACTCATCCCTTCTCACATACAAGTGCCATGCAATGATCTGGCTTCTCTCTCCCTCCCACGAAAAGGTTTTCGTAGAGCCGAAAGGCTGTCTGGGTTCCGGCAGGAACTAGTTCTGGACGGCGAAGCCCTGCCGGATAGCTGACACCGTATGTGTGCAACTCTGTAGAGAGGTCGTAGTTTCGATCTTAGTGCCCGAGGGGCTGTTCGAGAGTGCCTCCCGAAGGGCTGTCCAAGTGACGGTCCGAGTTCTGTGAGTCCTCCCGAAGGGCTGTCCGAGTGACCGTTCGAGTTTCGAAGGTCCTCCCGAAGGGCTGTCCGCGACATCGTCCGGGGGACTGTTCGACCGCCTCCCGGAGGGCTGTCCGAAGGGAAGACGAGGGTATACATCCTCGCGGTTGGGAGGTTGTAAATCCTAGCTGCGGGGATCAGCACCGCCGATCGTCATCGACTTTACTTCCGCTGCGCTACGAGTCGGTAACGAAAATGATCAAACCTTGTATGCACTCTCCATAGTGGTCCTGGGCTGGTGCGTAGGTCGGAAAATTTTCGTTTTCTGCTGCGTTACCCTACATAAAATAGGGCATTAAACCCGGTTCTAGAGAGCCATTAGTCCCGGTTCTTAAACCAGGGACCAAAGGAGCTCCACGTGGCCGCTGTGGGGCACCCAGGCAGGAGGACCTTTAGTCCCGGTTGGTAACACCAACCGGGACCAAAAGGCAGCCACGGGTCAGCAGCTCACAAGCGCTGGGGTTTTGGTTTTTTTAAAGGGGGTGTTTAGGAGTTTTGGAGGGTTTTAGGGGTTTCATATTGTGTTAGCTAGCTACTACATATAGAGATAAGTGACCACTCTTTCTCCGTGCTTGGTCGACGGTAGCTACTACATATAGAGAGAACTCGACGCTAGCTAGTAAGCAAATGAAGGAACCATTAATTACACAACATCGTGATCATGAACATATATACAGAGAAGTGACCTCTCTTCCTCCGTGCTTGGTCAAACAACAAGTTTTCGTATATCTATCTGACGCTACTACATATATACAATATATCATCCCTGACATCATCAAGCGCCAAACTCTCATTGAATTTCCGTATGGTATTCTCCGTCTTTATGTATGACGTGGTCAAGAAAGAATCCCGCCAATTCCTCTTGAATTGCTCGTATGCGATCATGTGGTAGGAGTACATCCCGCATCTGCCACATCTAATTTAAAGAAGGGGGTCAATACATATATATGAATGAAACTCAACACAATTGATGGTAATAAAATAAAATTGTGAATATTGTTTACGTACTTCAAATTGTTTGTCAGAGTAGCCCCGCTCAGAGGTCGAGTGGCGCATGAACTCGCAAATGTAGTATCCACACAAATTATTCCCGCCCTCCTGCCACAAGCACTTTACGAGAATAGAGTTCAATCAAACTGATAATTAAGCATGATAAATGGTATTGATGAAACTAGAATCAATGAGAGATGCACGGAACTAGCTAGTACTACTTACATTGGGGTGTGTAAATCGCAGCTCCTTGTGCAGACCCGGAACCATTCCGGAACTTTTTCCAAACCCTGCCAGGCAAACAAAATGATTACTTGATATCAGGAAATGAACGAAAGTTACCGGTATGGTGCGATAATGATTGAACTTACTTCTGGAGTATTGCAGTCATGTCTGCATAATCCTGGGGATCTTTACGTCTCGAGTCTAAGAAAGTTACTACTCCCCCAAGCTTAATGGATAGCAGAATAAAGTGGAACCTGCGCACGCATAACTCATCAACTACATTACTTAACCTCGAGTAAGCGAAACCGAATATGCACAAGACAATAACACTCACTTGAAGTTGTAAGGAAAGAGTATTTTCCCTTTGTTTTGATGTCGAAGGAACGATTTTAGCAAGTTTTGCTCAGTATCTTCAACTCTGTTTTGTACCATCCATTCATTTACGGTATTTGGGCTAATGAACCCAATGTCATAGATTTGTCCTCTTCTGCATTCGACGATCTTCAATCTGCATAATATAGTGAGGATAATTTTATATACATGCAATGAACGAGCTGAACTAGAGACTTAATTACAGAAGTAATACTCACAGACAGTAGCAAGTCATGAGTTGTTTGTCAAGGGCCTCTTGATTGAATAACTAAAATAATTCCACAAATTCAACAGGCATCAGGTCGACTCCAATGAGGTCGTGCTCATCTTTAATTCTCACCATCAAACTATCGGTCCCATTCTTCCTGCTGCTTTCCATGTACCAGTCATGTAATCTTCGCATCATCGTTGTTAGAGGAGGATGATCAGGTTTGACGAGAGGCTTCCCGTGCTTGTATCTAAAGATCTCTACTACCTCAGTGGTTTCAAACTGTACATCATCCCCCATGTAATCACCAAGAGTGGTACCGGGCAGTAGCCCCGGATGATTAGTGATATCGCTAGACACCTTGAGCGGGGGGCACGATTGCTTCTCCTGTAAGCCGAGCTGGGGAATTGTTTTCCCACTTCTTTGTTTTGCTTCCCTTGCAGCACTGGTAGTACTTCCCGACCGCCACTTTTCATCATATGTCTTTTCAATACAACGGTCATAGTTGAATTGCGGAGGAGGCGGTGGTGGTCGCTTAAGGGCATTCAGAGTGCTCTTCGCTTTCACAGGATCTACCGTTTCCTTTGGAGGTGGAGGTTTCCATTCAAAATGGGTCTGCACTTCGGCTGCCACGATGTCATCGGTTTCCTTGTTAGTCCTCTCATATGGTAACTTTGAAGGAGCCTTGAGGCTTGGACCAAATTTGAATTTCTTCCCGCCTCTTGTACTGCTAGCCGCCGGAGCGGTGGCGTCTCTCTTCCGCCGTTGTTGAGGCGGCGAAGTCCGCTGACGTGCCGGAAGAGATGGAGGAGGAGGCGGAGTGCGCTGATGCGCCGAAGACAGCTAAGGCGAAAGAGGACTCTGCTGAGGGGCGTCATCCGACTGAGTCTGCTGAGGGGCCTCAACCGGCTGAGTCTGCTGAGGCGTCCAATTTGGAAGCTTGATGTACTCCTTTCTCTATAGACAGGTACTCCTTAAAGCATTTTCCAGAAGAATATCCCCTTCACCTGTAGGGTAGTCAAGCTCCAGCCCCTCAAATCCATCCATTATTTCATCCACCGTCACAATAGCATAGCCATATGGAATCGGACGGCAATGGAAAGTTCCCTCAGCTCGAGGAGGTACAACAGAGCCGACCGCAACCTTCAAGGTCAGGTTCTGGCATTTTGTCATTAGCACACAATGTTCAGCCTCAGTGATACTATACACGGGGTAGCGAGGAGCCGTGAAATCAGGCTGAACGAGCTCCGTGGAAGCCACGCTGCTTCTCCAATGAGATGGTGGGGTAGCTTCTGGGGCAGCGTCGAAGGAAGGATCTTCGTGCCGTTGAGATGGTTGGCCGGTAGCTCGCTGGCTCTCAAGTTCCTCTAGTTTTGCTAATCTTGCACTTAGCTTCTGCATTTTGGTTGCTTCCTCTTTCTTCTTTCTCTCTCGGCTTCTATAACCACCGCTGTCGGGAAACCCACGCACCCACGGAACGGAGCCTGATGTGCCTCGTGTTCATCCAGGGTGTTCAGGATTCCTGAGGGCCTCTGTTAGCTTGTCCTTCTCTCTGTCGTGAATGAACGTCCCTTCCTGCGCTGCATTGATTGCTTTCTCAAGCTTCCGGATGGGTATTGCAAGTTGCTCGTTCGTTCAAAAACAGTTCCCTATTTCTGGGTCCAAAGTTCTCCCAACCCCAAAGAACCAAGTCCTTGACCGATCTGGCCAGTGCAATGTCGCTGGTTGGACCCCTTTAGCAAGCAGGTCTTGCTCAGCTTTGTCCCACAAAGGCCGGGCTTTGCTGTAGTCACATGACCCCGTGGTATGGTGATACTTCTTCTTTGCAGCATTTTGCTTGTTTGTCAGTGACCTTTGCTTACCCTTGTCCGATTTCTTGTAGGCCACAAATGTGGGCCAGTGATCTCTTATCTTCTCATATTGACCGATGAATTCTGGAGTGTCGTCTTTCTCGACAAACTTTGTGTTCAAATGTTTCCTCCAGTTCTTGAATAGTTCTGCCATCTTCTTAAGAGCAAACGCCTTGACCTTTCGCTCTATAACTGGTTTATTCGGATCCTGCTCTGGCGGTTGGCTGAAATTTGTCATCAGCGAGGTCCAAAGATCATCTTTCAGTCTATCCTGGACATAAGAAACTTCAGGGTCCTTCTTCTTATTCCATTCTTGGACGCTGATCGGGACGCTGTCCCTAACAACAACTCCGTACTGATGTACAAATGCGTCCTTGGTCCGCTTGGGAGCAATCGGTTGGCCATCTTTTGCGACTTCTGTGATCGTGAACCTTTCATCCTGGCAAAACCTTTTCTTCGGGCCTCGTCTCCTTACGGAAGTTTGGCTCGATCCGGAGGGCTAAAAGAAGAAAGAAGCGTTAATATATGTACATACAAAACAATTAATGCATCAAGTAAGCATAGGCTTAATTAATATATATATATATATATACATACCTCACCAGACTTTGCAACAATTAAGGCTACCTCCTCAGTTCGGTCACCGGAGCCATGATCATGATCTCCTTCCTCCGCCATTCGGTCACCGGAGCCGTCATGATCTCCTTCCTCCTCCATTGTTGGATCACCGGAGCTATCATCCCCTCCTTCCTGACCATCGGTGTCGTTGAGGAATGACAAGGTATCACCTCCGTCGCGGATTATATCCCCCAACAACTTTTCTTGCTCTAAGTCTCTGTCCATAGTTTTTGTAAATATTACAACATGGCAATATACAAACATGAGAGATGGATTAGTGGCAAACATGGGGATATACAAACATGAGAGATGGATTAGTGGTCGTTGAGGATACTTTGCGGAGAAAAAAAAAAAAAACGGGGAAGAAACACCCCCCCCCCCCCCTCATGTCGAAGTTATCGGGGATATGTTGAATTCCCGAGAGAGTTATGACAATCGCTATGCAAGAGATCGAACTATCCATTCTACCCCATTGACCCATGCCGCCTACCGAATACATCGATATTATTGTTGTAGCGTTATATATAAGGCCCCACTCGCCACCTTCGACAAACAGGTAGGGGCGGGAGGGCGAAGGAGATCGACAACGCCCTTTCTTCTAGGGTTTGGGTGGCCTCGAGAGTTGGTCGGGCGAGCGGACCGGGAGTAAATTTTGAATATATGAGTTCTTACTCCCTTTCTCCATAATTAGCCTTACTAAATTTTAACCAAGTCTATAGAAAAACAATATCAAACTTAATATGAGTTTTAGCAAGATCATCATGAAAAAAATATTCTATGAACAAAAATTTCGCACTAATTTCTATGAACAAAAAAAACTAATGCGAATATGTTCACATGAGCTAAAGATCGGCGGGCTCGGTGTCGGGGCAGGGAGCGGCGGCCGTCGTCGGGGGCTCAGCGTCGGGGCAGGGAGCGGCGGCCGGCGTCGGGGGCTCGGCGTCGCGCCAGGGACGGCGTCGGGGGCGGCGACAAGGAGCTACAGAAAAAAATTGACCAAGTTTTCATACATCACAATGAACATCAAAATGAACTCTAAATAAATTCTACTGAAAAATCATCTATATATCATCTACAGAAAAATTCTAAAGAAAAAATAATCATCATCATATCATCTACAGAAAAACTCAACATCATCATAATGAAAAAATTCTACATCATCATAATGAAAAAATTCTACATCATCATATCATCTACAGAAAAATTCTATATCATCTACACATACATACATTGACCAAAAAATGCTATGAAAAAAAAATATTCTATGAACAAAAAAATATCATCATATGAACAGTCTCTATATACATCCATCCATCCATACATACAAACATACATACATATATACATACATACATGGAAAAAAATGCTATATGAACAAAAAAATTGTATGAACAAGGCGGCGGCGGCTAAGCAGAGCAGAACAGGGGCGGCGGCGGCTAGCAGAGTAGCGGCGGCGGCGGCGGCATCATCTCAGGTGGCTCCAATTGAGAACTGCCTTGAACGGTTTCTCAATCGACTGCAACTCAGAGCCGCCCGCTCTGATCCATTTAAAGCAGGCGGCTTTGTGTTTGAATTGTGTACGGTTTCCCTCCCAGCCAATATTTAGCTCCAAGTCTTGGTTCGTAACCCTATCTCTCACTTCGGCGTCGTACTACTAAATGTACACATACACATTATATAGTATCTATCTATCTATCTATCTATCTCTTTTTTTTTTAAATAATCTATCTATCTATCTATCTATACCTATACTAATTTGGCACTTCCTGGAAATTCCCACGTTAATTAGAGAAAATTAGAAACCTATACTAATTAGGCACTTCCTGGAAATTCCCACGTTAATTAGAGAAAATTAGAAAATAGAGGCCATTGATTTGGTGGGTCCAAATTATAACGGTTCAGATCTAATAGGAGAAGGTTTTAATTTATTCTTAATAAAAAACAAATAGAACCTTTTTTTGTGTGGGCAGAAATATTACGATTTAGATCTATCTAATTAACCGACTAAAACTGCAGGTAATCACAACATGGTATCCTCACGTTCCATCAACTGGGTCAAGTTCACGGTTCAATTTCACATATCTCTCTGTCTCTCTCACCTCTCTCTGCCTATTTCTAACGCACCTTATTTTAATTAAAAAATGCATCTTTTTTAATCTAAATCTCTCACACACGTCTCTCTGCCAATCTCTCAAGTTTCTCTCTCTCTCTCTCTCACTCTCTCTCTCTCTCTCTCTCGTCTCTCTCAGGTCTCTCTCCTATATTCGGCTAATCAGGTCTTCATCTCTCATGCGCCTATACATGGAGGCTTCTTTCCCTAGAATTCATCCAGACAACAATCACTTCTACACATGGCCGCATAAAAATTGAATGTAGGCGTGAGCCGCTGCTGCCCAGCGCATACTCGCTTCTTCTTTCTCCCAACCATTAATGGGTTCTTTTAGCTGAATAAATCGCGTGTGTTGCATGTCCACCGGCAAGGACTGATCAAGTGCATGTTCAGGAGGTTGTGTACGTGCATGTTCAGGTCAATCGAGTCATCCTTCTACGTGTGCATTTCGCCAGACGACCTAGCATGCTAGCTTCCTGCTAGATCGGATCGGAAAGGAATCAAGATAGCTTGCATCGTTGCCCTTCACAGGCTGATGTTGTAGGCCAGTATGATCCTAGTCCTAGCCATCAATCGTCTATATCACGTGTATTAGCAGCCGGAAGAAATCAATGTTTTTACTTGTACTAGCATCTACCAAGAATCGATCAACCTGCTTGGAAGTCAGCTTGCTATGTGTACGTGAGCCTCAATTATTCACCACATTCTTAAAAGGTGGGAAAAAAAAGAAATATATGATCATGAGGTCATGGCATCTTGAATTTTATGGGACTGAAACTAAGTTTGTTTGCATCATATGATATACTGGGCACCGTTTGCAAGAGTTTGGAGTTATTGGAAATGTTTCTATGAACAGTGGTGCAAATGAACCCTTATGGAAAAAAAACCACAAAATGTATTTTCCCTGATGGACACACCAGACATGATCTAAAAGAAATTAAGTACTTACGTTTTGTAAAAGTCAATAGTTTTTCCCTTATAATTTATATTATATATAACTAAATCAGGCTTGATTGGAAGCTATTCATTTTAACAATTTAATAGGGCACACGTAAAATATGATGGGCGGTGTTATTATGGCAGCAGAAACCTATTCGTGACCTATTGTGATAAAAATCAAACTTTTCTGCATGTGCGTTTAATAATTTGTCATTCATAAAAAACAATTAAGGCCATATCGAATGCAAACATTTTCCTTGACGCTTCGAATAGACAATTTGTTTTAAAAAATGAAGCCCCTTCTTTAAATGCGAATATGAAAAATACTAATATATTTCCTACATTTAAATATCCACTACATATATGCGTCACCCGGTTAAAAATACTATTTATTGGTTAAGCAAAAAATACTTATGTGTGGATCTGAAATAACAAACAATATGCATGCATTGGTCTTTCAGAGCAACATACAAATAAACCGTGCTTCTGATAAAGTTTAAACTTACAAGTACTTATCCACATATAACATATTTCTGAAACTTTAAGCTTCAATTTGTCTCTATTTTTTAACCGAGCTCGAAGGAGCCTTTTAGGGCTTTCCACACAGTGACATAATATATTAGCGTCGTCATTGGCTTTCAGACACTAGATTTGTCCAGCACACAATATTTTGAATCACAATATTCATAAAGGAAAACCATAGTAAAAAAAATTTGCTAGAAAATATGTTTGTCCTTTTTAGATTTAGACATGTTATCCAATAATTTAGGTCTTGACTAAACTCAAATAGTAATATAGACGAAGATATTGGTTAATTAAAGCAGCAGAAACACATAGATGACATATTATTCAACAAAATCAAATCTCAAGATGTGTGATTACTATTTTATCTTTCATATTAAAAATTAAAGCCTTATCGAGTGCAAACATTTTGCTCCACGCGTAAAATAGCCGTACATATATGTAAATTATATGATAACATACTCATTGACAAGAATAAATAGATTTTTACACATTGTGACTAATATGCATAGTTGCATTTTATTAGTCATCTCTAACACACATTGCATGCAACAAATGTTAAGACAATTATAAATTATATACATCTATCTAAAAATAAGGGGATTTTTAATTATTTGCCACCACTTATTTTGCACTTTGACATTTTGCCACTAGTTACCTTGCAATTGATCATTTGCCACTCTTTAGTTTGGACTTTGATATTTTGCCTTCTGTCAGGTGGGTCCCACATGAAATGACCAACTTACCCCTGCCGACGACATTGACCAGGAAAGGGAGAGGTGCTCGTTCGCTCGTGTTCATTCTCATCCCCCTTCGCCCGCAGTAAGGCTAGGAGATGGCGGGGTGGCGGCTACCTTCCAGGAGCCCATGGTGGTCCTTGTCAGCGGTGGCCCAGGTTAGTCATTTCTCTCCTTCTCCCCTCCCCCGGCCACCTAGGGTTAGTGATACGACTCGACTCGCCGGTCCTCGCGCCCGTGCGCGGCCGCCGCTGTTGTTGCTCGTGCCCGTGCGCGGCCGCCGCTGCTGTTGCTCATGCCCGTGCGTGACCGCCGCCGCTGCTCGCGACCGTGCACGGCCGCTGCTGCTTCTCCTCTCGCCCGTGCGCTGCGGCCGCCGCCGTTGCTCCTCCTCACGCCCGTGCACGGCCGCCGCCGCCGCTGCTCGCGCCATTGCGCGGCCGCTGCTGCCGCTCGCGTGCTCGTGCGTGGCGGAGAGAAGCAAGGGGAGCAGCAGGGGGCGGCGGCGGCGGGGCAGCCGGGGGCGCTGGGGAGCAGCGGGGGGAGGGGGAGGGGCGGGGGGCGGCGGGGCAGCAGGGGTGGCAGTGGCGGCTGGCTTGTCAGCTCAGGTTCATCCCCGTTTGGGCTGAGCTCAAGGGTAAATGTGTCCACGGTTTTCTGCATTTATTTTGTCTATGATTTGCAAGTATTGTTTTTGTGTTAAGAAGTGGCAAAAGATCAAAGTGCAAACTAAGAAGTGGCAATAGATCAATTACAATGTAATGAGTGACAAAATGTCAAAGTCCAAAGTAAGTGCTGGCAAATAATCAAATCGCCCAAAAATAAGCTAGTCTAGTTCATGGAATTTATAAGCCATTGCTCCATATTTCCCAGGCTCGACAGAACCGTTAACTTTTGCGATGGTGCAGGACCTGTCATCGGTCTCGCATGTTCGATGGGTTCACAGAGGTACCTTCTTTTATTTCATTTTTGTAACGCCTAAGAGCATTAACTGGGGGAAAAAAAGGAAGTGCTTCGCTGCTTGCATGCCCTGTAGGGTGCAAACAAAGTTACAAATATTCCTAAATACTACTGTAGTACTAAGAACCAATCAATGTTACCTTGAGAAGAGACAAAATGCACTGTCGTTACACAATGTCCGTACGTAGTAAAACATTGTTGAAGCTAGCCCAACTACGACGTTGTCTTTTTTTTTCTTTTTTCTTTTTTTTGAGGCAGCAAGTACGACGTTGTCCGTAGTACGCCTAGATAACTTAATATACATGATCATGATGCGCAATCGATGCTGTATTGTATTTACAGACCAATCTACGTACCGAACCAATGCAATGAATTTTTTTTTTCTAATGTTCAACGGAAAGGGTTAAGAGAGGAGCTCGGCCTTGCGTCAGGGCTGGCGAGGCAGGCGAGCCAGGCATCAACATCCCCGTGCAGATCGAGGGGGAGACTTACCTGCTATAGGACAGCGTCACAAAAAAGTTTTGTCAGTGTTGGAGTGGTCCTCGAGATTCGTGTAGTCAGTGTAGGTATAAATCTGTAAACTGTTTTTCCAAAGCAATACATAGAAATACAAACTGACGACTTTTCAGGTACTAGTACTTTTCTCAGTAAGGGACGACAGTGTGACGGCATGCAAGGACGGATTGTTGCATGCGCAGATGTTCTCTTACCAAGATAAAGACTTGCACTTTATTTTCTCTCTGACATTTTAAATGATTGGTAACTTTTGAACCCAATTTTCATTCTTCAATTTTTTAATATATTTACATTCAGGGCGATAAGACCTTTAAAACAAGAGCAACTTTGGATACATTTTGGCTAGTTTGAATTTTACTGTGTCAATCAGTTTCACATTACAAAAAAAAGGATTTCACTAATTTTGAAAAATTGATTTCACATATTTTAAATAACCCAATTCACTAATTATCACACACTCGATTAAGCAAATTGGCAAACACACTGAATTTTGAATTTAAAAAAAAATACTAGTTTCATATATTTTGTATTTTCTTATATATTATAATTCATAGCGAGAAGATCTTCATAACTAGATCAATCAAGGATACATTTGAACTAGTTTTTAATTTTAATGTTTCACTCATTTCAAAGAATGTCATTTCACTCGTTCCAAAATCAATATTTCACAAATTTGGAAAAATACATTTCACTGATTTGGAAAATTATTTTCATGTGTTTTAAAAAGAAAGGTTTCACTCATTTCAAAAAATTGGTTTCACAAAATTCCCAAAAAAATATTTTATTCTTTTGCGAAAACTGATTTCACTCATTTTTAAAAACTATCAGCTAAAAACCCATTTCACTCGTTTCAAAAAAAATTTCATTCATCTCAGAAAACATATTACACTCATTTACAAAAGATATATTTCACTCATTTCAAAAAACACATTACACTCACTCAATTGAATACTATATTTCATCATTTCAAAAAAATGATTCATCATTACAAAATATATATCTCAAAACTAATTTCACTTCGTATTTAAGAAATATATTGAAACGTATTTCCCTCATCACAAATATCATTTTCAAACATTGAAATAAGCAGTTTCACACAAAAAAATTTGGATATATTTTACTTTTTTCAAATAACTTATTTCACTCATTTCATAAAACACATTACACTCATTACAAAAGATAGATTTCACTCATTTCACTAGTTTCAGAAAACACATTACGCTCACTCAATTGAAATAACAGTTTCACTCGTTTCAAAAGATAGATTTCACACATTTTTAAAAATGATTTGAAATAATCAGCTTCACAGTTTTTAAATAACTATTTTCATTTTTCTGAAATAGTAAGTTTCACATATTTCACATAGAAAACATGTTTCATATGTACAAAATAGGATTTCACACATTTCAAAAAATTAGTTACACTTAATTCAAAAAAATATTTAACTTATTTCAGAAAACCGATTTCACTCATTTTAACATTGAGTTTTAAACATGTTTAAAATGTATTCAAGATGGATCTTGTTCTAAAGGTCTTGACGCCAGGGGTTCTAATATATATAAAAAATACAAAACAAAATTATGGTTTAGAAAATATCGTTGATTTAAATTAGTATAGGTTGAATAAAAGGATGGATTTGTTGTGTGGGAGAGGAGAAAGAGTGAGTTTTTTTATTCTGTAATGCATGCATGTGGAGGAGAGAGATAGAGAGAAGGCACATGTGTAGGCCCTATAGCTGATCTGACGTAATGAATTATACATACGTGAGACTGGTAATACGCGCATATACATGGGTTGTGGGCCTCCCATCTGCACGAATCACATCGTTGTTGGACGGTCGATGCTTCACCTCTATATAGCGGTTCCGCTAGAAAGCACTTTGCGGACAGTGTCATCCCTACATAGCTTGAGATTGCGCTGCAGTGACAGTTCCATCCCCTGGAAGACAATGACGTTATGATGTTTTCAAATCTGCCAACAGCAGAGCAGAACGAACGTCAAGGCAAATGGCACGGTAACAGATGTGGGCAACACGAGAGCAGGCAGGTCGCGAATACGCTACACAGCAAGAAGAGGGAGGCCGACGGGCCTCCAGAACCGGCGTGCAAAACCGCAGCTAACACATGAGGGAGTCCGCGGTTTCAAGAGCGCGCGGCAGGGCAGCCGGCCGACGCTGACTCTAGTATTGTCTTCCGAAGAAGCACGTCGCTGTTGTGAATGCGCGACTGGATGAGCAGCCACTCAAAGAAGCGAACACGGGAGGGTGCAAAGGTCCCCCAAATGTAGCTCAGAAAAGGGGCGATGACGCCGCCGAAGCGGCATAGCTTGTATAGTTCAGAATAGGACAGAGCACCTTTTTCTGGCCCGAGCAGCGGTCAAGCACTATTGTGTCCAAGCTCCAAGGTGGCAGATAGAGACACCGGCGAGAGGATCCTCGGCAGCCTCCGTACGCTGCGCCTCACCGACGTGAGTTAACCGAGGCACGAGGACAACATCCACGCCCCTGTCGATGACAAAGGCCATCGACATCCCAGCACGAGTGTTTTGCATGCACAACGCATCCATGGCGATGGACAGGGCACCATAGTTTACGATTTCGACGTGGCAAAAATTTCGCTCACCCTCGAAATGAACGAATTTTGAAAATTTCAAAAATTGTTTCGGACAAATCACCGAAATTTTTGTTTGAATTCGATTTTTTTTTTAAATTTAAACATCTAGATAAAGAAGAGTGTAGTACAAAGTTAACCCAAGGGTATATCTAACCTGATGGTTCGTCCGTTGGTCAGCAATCAGTTAGCCGTTGTTAGAATCTCGGCCAGGACATGTTTTTGCCAAAAATGTATATTCAGTGTAAAAATAAAAATAAGTTCGTGCATCATGAATCGAACTGTAGACCTAGTGATCGGAAGAAAACTGTCCTACCGCTGGGCTACTGGAAACAATGTGGATTCAAACTGATCCTTGTTCCTTTTTACATATAAATTTAAACTAACCGAAATTTCTTGAACGAAAGGCAAAAAATTCGACAACCCTCGAAATTGTCGAAATTTCAGGAAATTTCGATGAAATTTTAAACTATGCAGGGCACCGCATGGCAGCAGTTGTCCAAACATAATGCGATGCGATACCATTGCTGACCGCGACCGAGGTGATAGGCCGGTAAAGAGGCATCAGGGAGGAGAGCACACCCCAGTACAGACCGGCAAGACGGGGGGAGCTAACTGGGGCATGCGATAGGAGCTGGTCATCGAGCTTGGACCATGCCCACACCGATCATGGCTACTCAAGCTGGGAGTGCAAACGATGCAACAGTTTTATCTGCAATGAACAGTTCTAGTCGTGCAGGGAGCCGATCCCTAGGCCTGAAGCACGGTCCACCTCCCGCCACAGGAAGGAGAGATGCAGGCCGTCAAGGGCCATAATGATAGTGGGCGACAGCTCCATCGTTGCCATAGCGTAGGTGGGGAGGGCGTCAAGCAAGGCGTTGATGAGCAAAAGGCGTCCGCCGAAGGAGAGGAGCTGAGCTCTCCACCAGGAGAGGCAGGTGTCGGCTTTGGCGATGAGCGGCGTGAAATCCTCCATCTTCAGATTGTGACAAGAGAGGGGGAGCCCCAAATATTCTTGGGGGAACCCCTCAACACAGTAGCTGAGGATGGACTGAATCTCCAGGAGAACATCATCAGAGACGTGCATCGGGACAACCCTTCAACCGTGCTCTTGTGGAAGTTGGTAACCAGCCCCATCACAGCCGCGAACTCATCCAATGGCCATTTCAGGCGGCGGACCGCCTGAGCGTCAACACGCATGGTGATAAGAGTGTCGTCGGCATACTATAGGATGGAAGGTGACACACCGTCGACAAGCGGGTGAGAGAGGCCATCGTCGCTCCTTAGAAGTTGCTACAGGACATCCGCCACCAGGAGGAAGAGGCAGGGGAGAGGAGGCACCCCATTGAGACTACCCACAATGGGAGTAACATAGATGCCACCTAAGCAAAAAATATGATGTGGCAGCTAATTAATGAGAAGAGAGGCAAATTGAGTAACATAGCTAGTTACTCATACTATGAGTAACATCACACTTACCAAGACAAGATGAGTCTATAAGCTATTAAATGAAGTGTTGCATGACACTACACATATGTTACTCCCGACTATAGAGATAGTAACATAGAGTAGTAACATGTGCATGTTACTACTCTAAGTTACTCCGCATTGTGGGTAGTCTGAGGACGACAGTGACCAGGTGGAGGCAAAGATGCAATCCATCCAATCGCGCCAACAGGATGGGAAGCCGCAAGCCTCCATGATCAGACGAGGACTTCACCAATCGATGGAATCAAAGGCCTTGGCGAAATCCAGCTTTAGGACCAGCAATGGCGTTCCATGCTTGTAGCAGCATTGAACAATTTCTGCCGCATACACGAAATTTTAAGATATGCTCCTCCCAGCGATAAAGCCGGATTGGTCGATGTCGATTAGCGAGAAGATTTGCCGTTGGAGCGCGTGGTGAGAGTTTAAAAGGCGATCTTGATGTCTTAATTTTGCTACGACATCGGCCGGTATCCACAGGGGGGGGGGGGAGGACACCGCTTTTCTTGGGGAGGAGCATGGTGTGCGCCCGATTAATGCTGGAGAGGTCAGCGGGGCCAGGGAAGAAGCCGTCCGTCAGGTGCATGACTTATCCCACGACCATGGGCCAGGCTGCCTGGTAGAACCCAGGCCCTAGGCCTTCTGAACTGGGGCACTAGAGTGATACAGGCCCGCCACTGGGGCAGCCACTTCGCTCATGCAGAAGGGGGCCTCGAGCTTGGCCGCGTCCACCAGAGGGGACCAACGTAGAGGGCCTCCAGGCTGAAGCGCCACTCCGTGGCCCGAGCAAGAACCAGAAGACAAAGTAGAACCCATGCAAGGCCTCGGCCTTGGCTACATGGCTGACAACCGTGATGCCATCGACGCCGAGTGATCTGATGTAGGTGCGCCTTAATCGTTGCGACGCCAATGCATGTAAGAAGTGTGTGTTCTCGTCTCATTTCCGGACAGCGCGGAATTTCCCATGCTACCACCACAAGGCGGCCTGCTGCCTCACCGATATACCAAGGGCAGCACGGGCATCATCACGGAGAGCCACCTCATTACCTGAAAGCACCATAGAATCCTCAAAGTAGTCCATCAAATCAATGATAAATTTGCAGTTGTTGTCATAAAGTGGGACAAACCGGTGCTCCATTTTCCAAACCTTAGCAGTAGAAAGGAAGTTTTGACTAGTGCAGTGATCTCCCTGGCGGCATCTCGTTGCTGGGTATCACGCGACCAGGCCGAAGCAAGGGAGGAGAGGAAGGTGTGGTCAAGCAGCCATTTGTTCTCGAAGCGAAACAGGTGGGAATCAGGGTTTTTTTATTAGGCGACAAGGTAGGGGAAAGTGATCTGAAGTAACCCGAGGACGAGAGGTGAAGCAGGAGTTCGGGAAGATGACGTCCTTGGTGGAGTTGACGAAAGCGTGGTCCGACCAGGCGATGGAGCGTGGTGATCTCCGATTCATCCACGTGAAGACGCGGTCGGAGAGCAGGAGCTCCAGGAGGGACATGGAGCTGATCAGGTAGTTGAAGCTAGAAGCGAGGGAGCAGTTCAAACGATGGTTATTCTTCTCATGGGGGTAGCAGATTAGGTTAAAGTCACCGAACAGAATCCACGGGCCGTCGAAGGCGGGGAGAAGGGCAAGCATCTCGTCCACAAAGTCCTGGTAGAAAGACTGATCGGCAGGGGCATAAACGGTGGTAGCTGTAACCGTGGTGTCCATGGAGGTGGATTTGAGGGTAGTGGCGAGAGAGAAAACCCTAGAGACCATGCCGACCAGGGAAAAATCGTTCAGATCCCAAGCCGTACCCAGACCACCGAGGCTGACATGTCCCAAACCTCGAAGAAAGAGCATCTTTGTGTGTGAACTATCCATTACAGTAGCCAACACCAGAGGGGAAACAACAACGGGTTAAGAAAATATGGGTGGAGGCAACATACAGCTGCCAGGCATACAAAGCATGAGGGTAAAAGAAAATACAACAATACGGATAATACGGGGGCGCTCCGGCCTACTGGTAGCAAACACACGAGGCACACACTAAGGGCAGCCGTGGGTTAGTGGAGCAACTAATCATCGCCGATCGTGGGCATGGGGGCCGCAGGCATGGCAGTGGCAGAGCGAAGATCGCGCACAGCGGCTAATCTCATGGGTTTAAGCACCGCGCCAATGGCCTTTGCCGCGCGTTGTTGCAGCTGAGACGAGCACCCCTTGAGGGAGGCACGCAGGTCGCGGCGCTTGATCTCCTTGGTCACCATGTCGACGTGCTCAAGCGGTTCCTTCAGCCACAGGCGATGGCTGTGCCGCTTGGCGAGGCCGAAGTTGCCGTGGCGTGCACACGCCTTGGTCTTGCGGCAAGCGAGGTCCGACGGCTCCTCGTCGCAGACAACGGAGCTAACAGGAGGGGGAGGTGGCAGGGGTGCGACGCAGCTGGTGGGAAGCGGCCGGAGCGGCTCATCGACGGTCTCAGTGACAACCACCCCGCAAGGACGGCGCGGTGAGGCGTCCGTCACGTCGGAGAACACAAGGGAGACCGACGAGCTGGTGCTAAAAGTTGATGCCTCAGATGCCGGTGATGGAGGGGGGGCGACGTCGTTGATGATGACGAGCGGTGGAGAGCGAGGGAGAGGGGGCGCCCCAAGAAGGCGAAGCAGCAGATCAAGCTGGCACCAGGGACGTGGCATACGCCCGCCGCCCCTGACGTTGCGTGGCCCACGAAGCTGGTGAGGCAGGTTGGCCGGCGCAGGCGGTGCGTTGTGGGCGAACGGCGGTGGCGGAGGAGGGCCGAAGTACGGACGGTACTCGCCAGTAGCCGTGTAGGATTCCGCGCTGTCCCAGATAGAGATGGTGCGGATGGTGATAACGCGGTCACCCGAGTGGCCGCCCAGCAGCCAGACGTTGGAGGGGATGTCCCTTGCGTGGTTCACGAGGACGATGGCGCGCACTGACGTAAGATCGTGGCCCGCGAGGACCACCGGGTCGATCTCCACAACTTTCCCGATGCCCGCGAAAGCGAAGGCGATGCCGAGAGGGTTGACGTGCTCGGCGGGGAAACGGGAGGCCGAGATGAGCGCCAAGGTCCGGGCTTGAGACGGAACCCTACCCGCCTCCTCTTCCCGCTCAAAGGAGATGCGTGCCTCCTCGTACCACAGCTCCCAGAGAGCCATGGCCTCCTCCCGGTCGGCGTGGGAGTTGAACCTGAGGTACATGGCCCCGATGGAGGAGCCCACCGGCTCGAACGTGAGGTGAGGCGCAGCGTCAAGCATGGCGTCGCACACGGCGACGGTGGAGGGCAGGAGGGCGTCAGGCGGGTCGATGAAGACCACCACGAGGCAGCGCGCCGCCTCGAGGTCCCCGATGGGCATGAACACCTGAAGAAAATCCTGGCGATCGGACTCACCGGCCAGCGAGGGAGGGTGCTGGTGGGTGGACGCCGAGGACCCGTCGGAGGAGGGGCCCTGCTATCACTGCCAACAGCGTCGCCCGCGCCCGGACCGGAGTGGTCGTCGTCATCCGTCGCAGCATCACGAAGGTGCGCGGCGAGGAGGGGCTTGTCAGCCGAACGCAGGGCAGGCAAGGCGTGACGAACCGGGGAAGGCGGGTCGAGATTGGCCTGACGGGGCGAAGGCGAGTGGGAGCGCATGCTGCGCTCAGTGCGCGGCGAAGTGGCAATGACACGCAAGCGCGGATGGGAGCCCAGCGATGGTGGAGTAAGCTCCCTGGGTGGACTAATAGTACTCGGGCACGTTTGTCCGATCATTACTCGATCAGGCGCGAAGGTGCACTGTCAAAGATTATTTTTTTACAGCGAGTACGATGGACGTTGTCCGTAGTGCGCCAAGATAACTTAATATACGTGATCATGAAGCGCGATCAATGCTGTATTGACCAACCTGCCATTGGTATATTTCAAAGTCATCATGTCAGGGGAAAGAAGAGAGGGCAGCGGGCGGCCAGCAGGAATGGCCGTACGTGGTGGCTGGATTATAGGTCAGGCCAGAACACCATCGCTCGTGCTTTCAGGCGCATTTCCTGACATGTAGTTAGGCCCAAAGCCTGGCATGTGGTTGGGTACTACGTGCACAATACACATAGGTTTAGAACTTGAACTTTCTATATCCCCATCGTTGAAACCAAACCCATGCGGTGCGGTGTGTTAGGCTGCTTGCCAAGTCTAGTATTATGATCCCTCGATGATACCTCACATCTATTAGTGTCTTTCATGGTGATGGTCCTTCTGTTTGGTAGCTAGGCGTGCCTTTTTTGGCGTTTATTTTTATTTTCTCTTTTTCTTTTATTCTTGCTACTTGTACGGTTTTCGGCCCGGTTTCCCTTATAAACGGGGCCAACTTGTTTAGGTTTTCGATCCGGTTTTCCTTATTAACTGGATCAGCCAAAACCTAAGGGGTGACTCTTGGCTTTGGCCGTTTTTTGAGGAATATATTCAGGTGGGAGGACTCTCTCCCGGTGATTCTCAAAGAAAAAAAAACCAAACCGATGCAACAAATGGTGTATTTTTATTTTTGAAGTACATATCTGGATTAATAAGCAAGTGGAGCAACAAACTGCATACATCCAGAAATGGGACAGCTGTCTCCTAATGCAGAAACACTAGTAGAAAACAGGGCTTTGGTTCGGGCCAGCCCAGCACATTAGTCCCGGTTCAGTCACGAACCGGGACCCATGGGGGGCATACGTCCCGGTTCATGCGCCTAGGGGGCCGGCCGGGGCCTCGTGGGCATTGGTCCCGGTTCGTCTGGACCCATTTGTCCCGGTTCCTGGCACGAACCGGGACCAATGGGCCTCGCTCCTGGCCCACATCCATTGGTCCCGGTTCGTGGCTTGAACCGGGACAGAAGGGGGGCCTTTAGTCCCGGTTCCACGCACGAACCGGGACCAATGAGGTGGCTATATATACCCCATCGCCGGCGAGCAGAGCACTCCACACTGCTCTGTTTTTTCTGGCCGGCGAGGGGAGAGCATTGTGGTGCTCTAGCTCACCTCCTATGCACATGAGGTGTTTGATGAAATGCCTGAGCCACACTAGTTAAGCTTTCTCCTCTCGAAGCTCGACCTTCAAGCTCCATTTTCCTCAAGATTTGTCTAGGTTTAGCGGTCCGTCACGTCCCGTCCCTGTCTTCACCGCCGTCGATCGCCCGCGCCGATCTCGTCGCCGGCATAACCGTGGTGAGCCTCTTGTTCTTATCTTCTTTCTAAAAGAAAAAAATTCTTACTTGTATGATTTAGATAGATACTTGTCCAATTTTCTTACTTTTATTATTGTTTGTTATTATATAGTGCGATGGTTTTGGTATCCGCCCTCGTCGGTCCTCGTCCTGTCTATGATTCGGATGTGGTATATATTATATTTTATAACTATTTGGTTCATTTATTGTTTATGACAATTATGCCGACCAACGTGACATAGATTTTTTTATCTAGGAGGTATGTGAACCGGAAATTCCAACCGACCCTATTGTCGAGAGGTTAAATTTAGTTGAAGAAGAAAACAATTACTTGATGGAAAAATTGAAAAAAATTGAGGAGGAGAAGATGATATTGGAGTTGCATGTTGCGGATGTCGTCGATGATCACAAGATCAAGATGGATGCAATGCGCTTCAAGATTAGAAAGTATAGAAAATATGTCATGCATACCGAGGCTTGGTATCATTATGCCGTTGGATCAATTGTTACCTTTGTTGCGATTATGATCGCATTTGTTGTTGCATTGAAATGTTTTACATAGTTTCAATGTATGGTTTAATTAGATGCTCTGGAGAGCTATATGTTGTTCAATGAAAACTATGTATGTACTTTGGTTTTAATGTGATGATGAACTTCTATTAATTTGGTCACTTATCTATTCATGATGTTTTGTAATGGTTTTTTACACACTTAATTATATATAATGCACGCAGATGAACCGGCAATGGATGTACGGTGACAGACGCACCTCCGAGTACATTAAGGGCGTGCATAATTTTCTCGAAGTGGCTGAGGCAAACAAGCAGAATGGTTTTATGTGTTGTCCATGCCCTATATGTGGGAATACGAAGTCTTACTCTGACCGGAAAATCCTTCACACCCACCTGCTTGAGAAGGGTTTCATGCCACACTATAATGTTTGGACCAGGCACGGAGAAATAGGGGTTATGATGGAAGACAGCGAAGAAGAAGAGGACGATGACAACTATGTGCCCCCTGAATACGGTGATGCTGCAACGGGGGAAGCTGAAGATTAAGAGAAACCAGACGATGTGCCCGATGATGATCTCCGCTGGGTCATTGTTGATGCTAGGAGACAGTGCGAAAGTGAAAAGGAGAAGCTGAAATTCGATCGCATGTTAGAGGATCACCAAAAAGGGTTGTACCCCAATTGCGAAGATGGCAACACAAAGTTCGGTACCGTACTGGAATTGCTGCAGTGGAAGGCAGAGAATGCTGTGCCTGACAAAGGATTTGAGAAGCTACTAAAAATATTGAAGAAGAAGCTTCCAAAGGATAACGAATTGCCCGACAGTACGTACGCAGCAAAGAAGGTCGCATGCCCTCTAGGATTGGAGGTGCAGAAGATACATGCATGCCCTAATGACTGCATCCTGTACCGTGGTGCGTACGAGGATTTGAACGCATGCCCGGTATGCGGTGCATTGCGGTATAAGATCAGACAAGATGACCCTGGTGATGTTGACGGCGAGCCCCCTAGGAAGAGGGTTCCTGCCAAGGTGATGTGGTATGCTCCTATAATACCACGGTTGAAACGTCTGTTCAGAAACAAAGAGCATGCCAAGTTGATGTGATGGCACAGAGAGGACCGTAAGAAAGACGGGAAGTTGAGAGCACCCGTTGACGGGTCGCAGTAGAGAAAAATCAAGAGAAAGTACCGGTCTGAGTTTGTAGGTGACCCAAGGAACGTATGGTTTGGTTTAAGCGCGGATGGCATTAATCCTTTCGGGGAGCAGAGCAGCAATCACAGCACCTGGCCCATGACTCTATGTATCTATAACCTTCCTCCTTGGCTATGCATGAAGCGGAAGTTCATTATGATGCCAGTACTCATCCAAGGCCCTAAGCAACCCGGCAACGACATTGATGTTTACCTAAGGCCATTAGTTGAAGAACTTTTACAGCTGTGGAATGGAAACGGTGTACGTGTGTGGGATGAGCACAGACAGGAGGAATTTGACCTGCATGCGTTGCTGTTTGTAACCATCAATGATTGGCCTGCTCTCAGTAACCTTTCAGGACAGACAAACAAGGGATACCACGCATGCACGCACTGTTTAGCTGACACCGAAAGTATATACCTGGACAAATGCAGGAAGAATGTGTACCTGGGGCATCGTCGATTTCTTCCGACCAACCATCAATGTCGAAAGAAAGGCAAGCATTTCAAAGGCGAGGCAGATCACCGGAAGAAGTCAGCCATGCGTACCGGTGATCACGTACTTGCTATGGTCAATGATTTACACGTAATCTTTGGAAAGGGTCCCGGCGGACTATCTGTTCCGAATGACGCTGAGGGACGCGCTCCCATGTGGAAGAAGAAGTCTATATTTTGGGACCTACCCTACTGGAAAGACCTAGAGGTCCGCTCTTCAATCGACGTGATGCACGTGAGAAAGAACCTTTGCGTGAACCAGCTAGGCTTCTTGGGCGTGTATGGAAAGACAAAAGATACACCGGAGGCACGGGAGGACCTGCAACGTTGGCACGAAAAAGACGGCATGCCTCCAAAGTAGTATGAAGGTCCTGCCAGCTACGCTCTTACCAAAGAAGAGAAGAAAATCTTCTTTGAATGCCTGCTCAGTATGAAGGTCCCGTCTGGCTTCTCGTCGAATATAAAGGGAATAATAAATAAGGCAGAGAAAAAGTTCCAGAACCTAAAGTCTCATGACTGCCACGTGATTATGACGCAACTGCTTCCGGTTGCATTGAGGGGGCTTCTACCGGAAAACGTTCCATTAGCCATTGTGAAGCTATGTGCATTCCTCAATGCAATCTCTCAGACGGTGATCGATCCAGAAATCATACCAAGGCTAAGGAGTGATGTGGCGCAATGTCTTGTCAGTTTCGAGCTGGTGTTCCCACCATCCTTCTTCAATATCATGACGCACGTCCTAGTTCATCTAGTCGACGAGATTGTCGTTCTGGGCCCCGTATTTCTACACAATATGTTCCCCTTTGAGAGGTTCATGGGAGTCCTAAAGAAATATGTCCATAACCGCGCAAGGAGAGAAGGAAGCATCTCCATGGGCCATCTAACAGAGGATGTCATTGGGTTTTGTGTTGACTTCATTCATGACCTTAAGAAGATTGGTCTACCTCAATCGCGGTATGAGGGGAGACTGACTGGAAAAGGCATGCTAGGAGGGGACTCAATAATATGCAGGGACGGGCATTCTTGGTCTCAAGCACACTACACAGTTCTACAGAACTCTACCTTGGTGACCCCGTATGTCGATGAACACAAGAACATTCTGCGCTCCAAACACCCGGAGCAGTGTGACGACTGGATTACATGTGAACACATCAGGACTTTCGACAGTTGGTTGGAAACACGTCTCAGAGGTGACAACACTGTTTCTGATGAGCTATACTCGTTGTACAGGGGACCATCTTCGACTGTATTGACTTACAAAGGATACGAGATAAATGGGAATACATTTTACATGATCGCCCAAGATCAAAAGAGCACCAACCAAAACAGCGGTGTCCGCTCTGATGCAGCAACCAAGAGGGGAAAGGACACATATTATGGTTACATAGTGGACATATGGGAACTTGACTACGGACATGATTTTAAGGTCCCTTTGTTTAAGTGCAAATGGGTCAATCTGTCAGGAGGCGGGGTACAGGTAGAGCCACATTACGGAATGACAACAGTGGATCTAAACAATCTTGGGTACACAGACGAACCATTCGTCCTAGCCAATGATGTGTCACAGGTTTTCTATGTGAAAGACATGTCTACCAAACCGAGAAAAAGAAAAGATAAGGAAGCGAATACATCATACGATGAGCCAAAGTGCCACATAGTTCTTTCAGGGAAAAGAGACATCGTGGGAGTGGAGAGTAAGACAGACATGTCTGAAGATTATGAAAAGTTTCATGAAATTCCTCCCTTCAAAGTCAAGGCTGACCCAAGCACCCAGTTAAGCGATGAAGAATATCCATGGTTACGGCGCCATAAGCAAAGGACACAAGCGAAGAAAAAGTGAAGACATATGAAGTCAGAAAGGGTTGAAAATTGATGATGTGGCTTTGAATGGTTCATTTTGAGAACACAAAAAGTCTAGAGCTCAAATAAGTTCAAAAAAATGAAATCCCTTTGTAACAGATGAGTTTTCGTCCGAAACCCTGATACTTCGAAAGAGATTGTCCATTTTGTACATGAAGTGCATCCAGTTTTTGCCGTAACCCTCTCAACTTTTTAGCACATGCTATGTGGGTGAAATGATGATATCATGCCAATTTTCAACCTCTTCAGAGTTCATTTTGAAGAGCTTTTCAATTTCAGGGTCATTTAGCTCAAAAAAATCAGTAAACGCATGAAAAATAACAGATGAACTCAGAAAGGGTTGAAAATTGATGATGTTGCTTTGAATGGTTCATTTTGAGCACACAAAAAGTGTGGAGTTCAAATAAGTTCAAAAAATGGAAATTCCTTTGTAACAGATGAGTTTTCGTTCGAAACCCTGATACTTCGAACGCCAAGGCCCTAAGCAACCGGCAACGACATTGATGTTTACCTAAGGCCATTAGTTGAAGAACTTTTACAGCTGTGGAATGGAAACGGTGTACGTGTGTGGGATGAGCACAGACAGGAGGAATTTGACCTGCATGCGTTGCTGTTGTAACCATCAATGATTGGCCTGCTCTCAGTAACCTTTCAGGACAGACAAACAAGGGATACCCGCATGCACGCACTGTTTAGCTGACACCGAAAGTAATATACCTGGACAAATGCAGGAAGAATGTGTACCTGGGGCATCGTCGATTTCTTCCGACCAACCATCAAATGTCGAAAGAAAGGCAAGCATTCAAAGGCGAGGCAGATCACCGGAAGAGTCAGCCATGCGACCGGTGATCACGTACTTGCTATGGTAATGATTTACACGTAATCTTTGGAAGGGTCCCGGCGGACTATCTGTTCCGAATGACGCTGAGGGACGCGCTCCATGTGGAAGAAGAAGTCTATTTTGGGACCTACCCTACTGGAAAGACCTAGAGGTCCGCTCTTAATCGACGTGATGCACGTGAGAAAGAACCTTTGCGTGAACCAGCTAGGCTTCTTGGGCGTGTATGGAAAGACAAAGATACACCGAGGCACGGGAGGACCTGCAACGTTGGCACGAAAAAGACGGCATGCCTCCAAAGTAGTATGAAGGTCCTGCCAGCTACGCTCTTACCAAAGAGAGAAGAAAATCTTCTTTGAATGCTGCTCAGTATGAAGGTCCCGTCTGGCTTCTCGTCGAATATAAAGGGAATAATAATAAGGCAGAGAAAAAGTTCCAGAACCTAAAGTCTCATGACTGCCACGTGATTATGACGCAACTGCTTCCGGTTTGCATTGAGGGGGCTCTCTACCGGAAAACGTTCCATTAGCCATTGTGAAGCTATGTGCATTCCTCAATGCAATCTCTCAGACGGTGAATCGATCCAGAAATCATACCAAGGCTAAGGGTGATGTGGCGCATGTCTTGTCAGTTTCGAGCTGGTGTTCCCACCATCCTTCTTCAATATCATGACGCACGTCCTAGTTCATCTAGTCGACGAGATTGTCTTTCTGGGCCCCGTATTTCTACCAATATGTTTCCCCTTTGAGAGGGTTCATGGGAGTCCTAAAGAAATATGTCCATAACCGCGCAGGAGAGAAGGAAGCATCTCCATGGGCCATCTAACAGAGGATGTCATTGGGTTTTGTGTTGACTCATTCATGACCTAAGAGATTGGTCTACTCAATCGCGGTATGAGGGGAGACTGACTGGAAAAGGCATGTAGGAGGGGGACTCACTCAAATTGCCGGGACGGGCATTCTTGGTCTCAGCACACTACACGTTCTACAGAACTTCACCGGTGACCCCGTATGTCGATGAACCAGAACATTCTGCGCTCCAAACACCCGGAGCGTGTGACGACTGGTTAATGTGACCCATCAGGACTTTCGCAGTTGGTTGGCAACCGTCTCAGCAGGTGACCACCTGTTTCTGATGAGCTATACTCGTGTGCGGGCCCCTTTCGACTGTATTGACTACAAGGATACGAGATAAATGGGAATCGTTACATGATCGCCCAAGATCAAAGGCCACCCACCAACGCGTGTCCGCTCTGTGCCGCAACCAAGAAGAGACACAACCTTTATGGTTCTAGTGGCCTCTGGGAACTGACTCGGACATGATTTTTCAAGTGTCCCTTTGTTTCAGTGCCCTGGGTCCCCAATTGTCGGTTCCCCCAAGGTCACGCCACATTACGAACCAAACACATATCTTACACCCACCAACCCACCACACAAATGACCCCCACACATGGTTCCCCTACGAGAAGAGACACCAACAGACAAAGAAGCCGCACAAAATAATACGGCTGCCGTCAGGGAAAACACCAAACTAACCGTCCACCCAAGCATTTGAGTTCTGGCTTCGTCCCCACAGTCGCCTGATGGCCCCGTTTCTTCTCTGCCCGCCCTGTTCCGGCCCACCGAACCAGGCCAGGGCGCGCAATAATCGCGCATGTCAGTACCAAAGTCGCACAAATAGTTCTTTAAGTGAGCACACAGAGGACCATCGAAACCAGTGAGCTACAGAAGACATGTTGAACGATCAAAGACAACACATAACCCGCAAGGACACAAAAAACCTACAATAGCCAAAACAACAATACAAATCCCATATAACACAGAGTTTCAAGGCGGACCCAAGCAACCCTGTTAAGCGCTGAAGAATATCCAGAGCGTTACCGGCGCATAAGCAAGGACACAAAGCGAAGAAAAAGTGAAGACTATGAAGTCAGAAAGGGTTGAAAATTGATGATGTGGCTTTGAATGGTTCATTTTGAGAACAACAAAAAGTTAGAGCTTCAAATAAGTTCAAAAAAATGAAATCCCTTTGTAAAAGATGAGTTTTCGTCCGAAACCCTGATACTTCGAAAGAGATT
The DNA here is from genome assembly GCA_011799875.1 of Thinopyrum elongatum. Classification (NCBI taxonomy): domain Eukaryota; kingdom Viridiplantae; phylum Streptophyta; class Magnoliopsida; order Poales; family Poaceae; genus Thinopyrum; species Thinopyrum elongatum. The sequence continues at coordinate 729,404,929 of CM022303.1, forward strand.
GTCTCATTTTGTACATGAAGTGCATCCAGTTTTTGCCGTAACCCTCTCAACTTTTAGCACATGCTATGTGGGTGAATGATGATATCATGCCAATTTCAACTCTTCAGAGTTCATTTTGAAAGCTTTTCAATTTCAGGGTCATTTAGCTCAAAAAAATCAGTAACGCATGAAAAATAACAGATGAACTCAGAAAGGGTTGAAATTGATGATGTTGCTTTGAATGGTTCATTTTGAGCACACAAAAAGTGTGGAGTTCAAAATAGTTCAAAAAATGGAAATTCCTTTGTAACAGATGAGTTTTCGTTCGAAACCCTGATACTTCGAACGAGATTGTCCATTTTGTACACGAATTGCATCCAGTTTTTGCCGTAACCCTCTCAACTTTTTAGCACATGCTATGTGGGTGAAATGATGATATCATGCCAATTTTCAACCTCTTCAGAGTTCATTTGAAGAGCTTTTCAATTTCAGGGTCATTTAGCTCAAAAAAATCAGTAAATGAATGAAAAATAACAGATGAACTCAGAAAGGGTTGAAAATTGATGTTGTTGCTTTGAATGGTTCATTTTGAGCACACAAAAAGTGTGAAGTTCAAATAAGTTCAAAAAAATGAAATCCCTTTGTAACAGATGAGTTTTCGTCCGAAACCCTAATACTTCGAAAGAGATTATCCATTTTGTACAACGAAGGCATCCAGTTTTTGCCGTAACCCTCTCAACTTTTAGCAATGCTATGTGGGTGAAATGTGAATCATGGCAATTTTCAACCTCTTCAGAGTTCATTGAAGTGCTTTTCAATTTTAGGGTCATTTAGATCCAAAAAATCAGTAAATGCACAAAATAACAGATGAACTCAGAAAGGGTTGAAAATTATGATGTTGCTTTGAATGTTTCATTTGAGCACACAAAAAGTGGAGTTCAAATAATTCAAAAAATGAAATCCCTTTGTAACAGATGAGTTTTCATCCGAAACCCTAATACTTCGAAAGAGATGTCCATTTTGTACACGAAGTGCATCCAGTTTTGCCGTAACCCTATCAACTTTTAGCACATGCTATGTGGGTGAAATGATGATATCAGCCAATTTTCAACTCTTCAGAGTTCATTTGAAGTGCTTTCAATTTCAGGGTCATTTAGCTCAAAAAAATCAGTAAATGCATGAAAATAACAGATGAACTCAGAAAGGGTTGAAAATTGATGATGTTGCTTTGAATGGTTCATTTGAGCACACAAAAAGTGTGGAGTTCAAATAAGTTCAAAAAATGAAATTCCTTTGTAACAGATGAGTTTTCGTCGAAACCTGATACTTCGAAAGAGATTGTCCATTTTGTACACGAAGTGCATCCATTTTTTGCCGTAACCCTCTCAACTTTTTAGCACATGCTTATGGGTGAAATGATGATATCATGCCAATTTTCAACCTCTTCAGAGTTCATTTGAAGTGCTTTTCAATTTCAGGTCATTTAGCTCAAAAAAAAAAATCAGTAAATGCATGAAAAATACAGATGAACTCAGAAAGGGTTAAAATTGATGATTTGCTTTGAATGGTTCATTTTGAGCACACAAAAAGTCTGGAGTTCAAATAAGTTCAAAAAATTGAAATCCCTTTGTAACGATGAGTTTTCGTCCGAAACCCTGATACTTCGAAAGAGATTGTCCATTTTGTAGACGAAGTGCATCCAGTTTTTGCCGTAACCCTCTCTACTTTTTAGCACATGCTATGTGGGTGAAATGATGATATCATGCCAATTTTCAACCTCTTCAGAGTTCATTTGAAGTGCTTTTCAATTTCAGGGTCATTTAGCTCAAAAAAATCAGTAAATGCATGAAAAATAAAAGATGAACTCACAAAGGGTTGAAAATTGATGATGTTGCTTTGAATGGTTCATTTTGAGCACACAAAAATTCTGGAGTTCAAATAAGTTCAAAAAAATGAAATCCCTTTGTAACAGATGAGTTTTCGTCCGAAACCCTGGTACTTCGAAAGAGATTGTCCATTTTGTACATGAAGTGCATCCAGTTTTTTCCGTAACCCTCTAAACTTTTTAGCACATGCTATGTGGGTGAAATGATGTTATCATGCCAATTTTCAACCTCTTCAGAGTTCATTTGAAGTGCTTTTCAATTTCAGGGTCATTTAGTTCAAAAAAATCTGTAAATGCATGAAAAATTACAGACAACTCAGAAAGGGTTCAAATTGATGATGTTGCTTGATGGTTCATTTTGAGCACACAAAAAGTCTGGAGTTCAAATAAGTTCAAAAAAAGAAATCCTTGTAACAGATGAGTTTTTGTCCGAAACCCTGAACTTCGAAAGAGATTGTCCATTTGTACAGAAGTGCATTCAGTTTTTGCCGTAACCCTCTAAATTTTAGCACATGCTATGTGGGTGAATGATGATATCAGCCAATTTCAACCTCTTCAGAGTTCATTTGAGTGTTTTCAATTCAAGGTCATTTAGCTCAAAAAAATCAGTAAATGCATGAAAAATAACAGATGAACTCAGAAAAGGTGAAAAGATGATGTTGCTTTGAAGGTTCATTTTGAGCACACAAAAAGTCTGGAGTTCAAATAAGCTCAAAAAAAATGAAATCCCTTTGTAACAGATGAGTTTTCGTCCGAAAACCTGATACTTCGAAAGAGATTGTCCCTTTTGTACACGAAGTGCATCAGTTTTGCCGTAACCCTCTTCAACTTTTTAGCACCTGCTATGGGGTGAATGATGATATCTGCCAATTTTCAACCTTTCAGAGTTCATTTGAAAGTCTTTTAATTCGGGTATTAGCTCAAAAAAATCCGTAAATGCTGAAAAATAACAGAGAACTCACAAAGGGTTGAAATGATGATGTGCTTTGATGGTTATTTTGAGCAACAAAAATCGGAGTC